>JAWNZC010000367.1:840000-1440000 GCA_035771165.1 Paragorgia papillata | reverse complement strand
AAGCACTCCCAGCCCAAGACTAACCTAACCACTAACACAAAATTTTACGAGCACTAAGTATGTCGTAACTATACATATTATATGTGACATCAAACTACTTTAACTGAAGTACGTATACGTACCTGTATAAACAAAGACAACTACTAAACTTACTGAAACCTTGTAAGACATGCAGGAAACAACATGCAGTTATTCCAAGTATATTGTTTTCAGCTTGAAGTTGCAGTTCGTATGCAGTTAATTGACTTACACTGAAGAGTCACATCAATTAAGCCTTAAATAAACCTGAAGAGTCACAGCAATTAAGCCTTAAATAAACCTAACGGTTTGGAAACTTATCAAAATTAAACTTAAGAAAGTAAACTACATGTTTTGGAACATCTGTAATGTTAATACTACGAGTAATATTTGCTCAAAATCTCAATGCAAGTGTTCAAGACGGTATGGACAAACCTTATAGATAATACAATTTTATTTGCCGTGCTCCATTGAGTTATGGATGCACGACAGTTAGAAGGTGAGAGAGCAAGTCAGGTTTAAATTACTTCTCTATCAATAGTAAAGTTTAAACTATATACAATTTTGTTTCAGCGGGTTTGTTAACTTTAAACAAAAACGACACTTGAGTGGTATCTCCCCAATCGAATTAAACTATCGCTCAAACGGCTTATGCGCATAATGTGTCGTATAGAATCGCGTTCTCGCTACAGACGCATGTCAGCCATTTGTTACGTTAGTAAAACTTTATACTTTAAATGGTTACAAACTGCAAAAGTGAAAAGTGTTAATATTGACGAGTTAAAGTGCCTATGCAGCCCTTTCAGATTTAACACATTTTTATCGAGAAAGAAAAAATAATAAGATCCCCGTTTACAGAATTCAATTTGCATATTTCGTTTTCGAGATATTTTAGATCAAAGTTGACAAAAACCGGCAAATTTTCCAGCTCAGCAATAAAAAACCGAAAACAAGTTTCTGGAGTCTGGAACCTAACTGTGACGTCATTTAAGAGAGGAGAAGAAATTTCTGTCAACACGAACTTTCCTCCATGTAATTTAATATTCACCGGTGTTTATGCAAATCTCGACATGCCTGATAGATGCGCTGTTTACGGATGTTCGAATGAAGCGAATTTGGAAAAAGACATATCTGTTCATCGTATTCCTTTCTTCAATGATGTCAGAGTTGAGGCAAAGAGAAGGAGGAAGCTTTGGGTCAATTTTGTAAAGATGACTCGTGCTAAGTTTGTGCCAACAATAAACTCGGCAGTATGTTCCGATCATTTTTCTCCTGAAGCCTTCCAGCGGAGATTTGGCAGTCTTTTTGGGCAAAAGGAGAATAGTCCAAGGCTCATTAGAGATGAATTTGGCGTCGTGGCTTTTCCAACAATTCATAAAGCAAAAATTAAAAATCAACCAATCTCATCACGAGATCTTAGAATGGTGAGTAAAGCCAGTTTATCTTTATATTACCTCAGCTTTGCAGATATTTTAATTTCAACCTTTGTATTTTGTTTTAGCAAAAAAAGTTGTTTTCTGAGCGGTTTACTTCAAGCAGCAGCGCCTGTCAAACACAGCCACACAGTCCAGACTTAATACAGCTAGATGAAGAACCCAAAGAATCAAACAAAGAAAATCAGCAAGAGAGCCCAGATGCACCAGACATACCTGAAGAACAGTTCGTTGAGGAAGAACCTTTGGTAAGGATTAGTTTCTGTAGTAAATATTATATGTGTTACTAATTGTTTGTGCTTGGCAAAGATATATTTCAATATACGGTATTTTTGTTTATCTTTCATAGTTCAAGGCAGTTGAAATACAATGGGAAACTGATTGTTTGTCTTGTGCATCTCTCGAGAAAAAGAGTCGACATTTCAGGAACATGTGGATGGCAGCAAAGCATAAACTCAATCTTTGCCGATCTGAACTAATCAAATGTAAAACTAAATCAGGTGAGTCCATTGTTCAAACAACTTTTTAATGGAGAGACGAGAGTAAAAAAACGTTGTTCTTTATATAAAATCAATGGAGTCAATGGTATAAAAAATACGTACTTATTTCTGGTTTAATTTTGTCCGGACTTTGCACAGTTGAGTTATGCGTTGTATAACTTATATTCACAATTTACAATTTTGCTCTAATTATTATTTTGAAATTGACAGGTGACTCAAGTTTCACTGACAGTGAAGATGATGAGGATGACGATCAGCTGAAGTGTCACGAGAAACTTGTTGACTCGAATGACTCAGAATCTGACAACTGCGAATCCGAAGAATCTGAAGAGGAACCTATGGATCAGGATGAAAATGAATCCCTTTATGACACTGAAAATGAAACACATTCAACTGCTGAATCTGACATGGATGATGGCGAAGGCGAGGAAAAACATAGAAGGTATGTTTTTTATAGTTCTCTACATACAATATTTATCATGTTACTCATCATTGACTTGTGGTTATTGTTAGTAATAGTCTAGGATGTACAGTATATAGTATACCAAATACTACATGTACTAACAGTGCTGTAGTTGATCTGAGAAAAAGCAATCTAAAAGCTGTTATATTTTCTGATTGCAGGGTGTTTATTAAGGACAGTATTTTAAGAACAGAGCCAAAGTTTATTGTGTTTCTTACACAGTTGTTGGCTCTGTTCAAGTTTTGTCCTAATTGCAAGGCAGATAATCTCCTTACTGAAGTGTGTCAAAATGGTACCATGGTCCGGGTTAAATCGACTTGTAACAACCCAGCATGTAGCAGAAAGAACTTCACTTGGAATAGTCAACCACTTATGACCGGAACTCAGATACCAGCTGGAAATTTCTTGCTTTCTTTTGCTATCCTTGTTGCAGGAACCTCTGCAAGCAAAGTTTTAAGAGTTTTTCAGCATATGGGAGTTGCTTGTATTTCATTACGTACATTCTTCTATCACCAAAGTGTAAGTAGAATGAAACAATTTATTTTGAAAGGTGGAAGGTTTAAAATGTCCTCTAACTTATGGTCTTAGACTTTGCTTATGTGATAATGACAACATTTCTCCTACTGTAGTTTAGGAAAACTTGTTATAACCTTGAGTTGAATGTCACCAAATCTTGTCCTACATACTTCTATATCCTATTTGTAGGAGAAGCTGTTTCCTTCAGTACTGTTGCACTGGAAGAAGTACCAGTCAGATTTGCTTGAAAAATTAAAGGCATCTGGTGAAGGTCTGGTTATTGCTGGGGATGGCAGACATGACTCAATGGGGCACAGTGCAAAATACTGTGCCTACACAACATTCTGTTGTAATAACCCGAATATTATTCAATTTTCCCTTGTTCAGGTAATTAATACAGTACTTCATACAGACTACCTTATTAACTAAGTACATATACTGTAACAGTTAAGTAATACTGTAACTAATAATTTTTAATTAATGTTTATTTATAGATTTTCATGTCATAATTTAAATAGAAATCCTTCCTCTATCATGCCTTTTTCCAACAAGACCACCTTGTCCTTCAATTGTAGAAAAAATAAAAATAAATCTCCTTTATTGAGCTCCCTCCAAGTATGTTGTATTTTCTGTCTACAATTATACTGTAACTACAGTGTATATAATAAAAAATGGGTTATACTGTACTGTATATGTAGTTTACAGTTTCTTGCTTACTCTGACTTGGAAAATTGAATATGCTCCTTTCTTCCTTTCCTTCTCTTGATGGCCTGGATCTATAAAACCCCCCTAAGGGGTTTAATGGGGGAAATACAGTAATTTTTCCAGACCAACCATTTATTATCATATTTGTTACTGTAACATATTTATTTTTAAAATTATTATGTGGCAGTTTTACAATGACAGCCAATTTATCTTTGTCTTTTTAAAGAAAAATGAAGTAGGAAGTAGTTCTGGGATGGAATATGAAGGCTTTAAAAGGTCACTAGACTACCTCCTTGCAAGAGATATTGGTATTTCAACATTTGTATCCGATAGACATACATCTATTGCCAAACATATGAGAGAAAAGAACACAGATATTGTCCATTATTTTGATCTTTGGCATTTAAAAAAAAGTAAGGCTTATGTCTAAATGTATTTAGGAATTAAAAAGTATTATATTAAATTATTTTAATATAAAAAAATACAGTATTCAGATCCTTGGAATGAACTGCAGTACCAACTATGTTTGGTGTTGATAACAGATGAAAAATAAAGTTTTCGTATTGTATTGTATTGTATTGTATTGTATTGTATTGTATTGTATTGTATTATCCTTTTAGAGGTGAACAAAGTCTTGACCAAACTTGCAAAGGAAAGTGGATGTGAGTCACTTTTGGAATGGATCAAACCATGCACCAACCACTTGTTTTGGAGTGCCACATCGACATTCAGTGGTAATGGATTGGTAATATGGGCAAAGTTCAAGTCATTTTTAAGCCACGTTATAAACAAACACAGTGGATTACCAGATAGGCTGTTCGACAAGTGTGCACATGATTTGCATATCAAAGATCGCAAATGGCTTAATGAAGGTAACAATTAATTTAACCAATTAAGGTTTAACTCTTTCCTGTCCAAATTGGTCTTTAGTATTTTATTCTGGCTAATGCCAGACGTTCATCTATAAAATCCCCTCCCCCCCTTCAGTAATGATTATATTAGATTATTTGCCACTGGATAATAAAACGTAATTGGTATACAAAAGACATTGTACAGAAGTTGATCACTTTAAATGATCCCAAAATCACCAAGAATGTTACTTCTGTCAGCCTCCAACTTGTTTTTTAACTGTGAATTGTTTATTTTATAGCAAGCTGAAATTTTTAAGCCTACCGCTAATTCCCTACAAAAAAGGCATTAATATTATATACAGTATACAGTACTGTCAGTACATGTACTAATATAGTAAGTTATTAATTTATAATGTTTTTAATTTTTCAATGTTCCAGATTCTATTGCTTATAACAAGATGTATGCTGCCTTGACTAAGCGAAGTCTTATTGCTGGAATTATGAAAGCCTCTCCATTGGATCAGACCAGCTGCCTGGAAGGTTTTCATTCCGTGTTAAATCAATTCTCACCTAAAATGATCAGCTATTCCTTTCCTGGGATGTTCTGCAGGTGGTGTACAGTATTTGAACAACAACCCATTTCTGCATATCTTTCTCAACAAGTAAAATGATAAAATCATAAGAAACCATATAGAAACTACAGTACAAAACCATCAAGTCATTCTGTTATATTTATTTTTCTAGACATGCCTTAGCCGTTATTCATTTTAACAACAACTTGAGAAGAAATGTAAAGAAAATCAATGGTGTTAACCAAGTTAAAGTGGATTATCCTAAATTCAAGAATGGCGATGCTGTTGTAAGGAAGGTGACAGTCACCCAGAATTTTGGTAATATTTTCACAAGTGTACACTTACAATTTTATTTACAAAATAATTATGCATTCTTTTTACAAAATTAACAATACCCTACAAATAGCAAAAGCTTATTAAGGCAAAGATTGCTGTTGGTTTATATCATCCTTAACGTTTACTGTAGACTATGTTGAAGATATTTACCAGACAGCACTGTGTGCCATTCAAGACAAAACCTTGGATAAAGCCAAAACAGAACTGCAACTAATGACTCCTTTGCCTATGCACAGTATGCTAGAGAAACAATCAAGGGATGAGGCCATCAAAAAACAAAATGCTAGATGGAGTATGAAAGCTGTTGATATACCTTCTACTAACCCAGGTTAGAAATAACTGTTGCTCCATTTTTAGTGCATAAAAATACATGTAGATTTTCATCAGAAAAATCAAAATGTGTTTGTTCACAATATATGTCTGTCGAAAATCAGGACATTTTTTAAAAATTATTTCATAAATCCATGCCATAAATAAATAAAGAATTGTTTTTGTAATAATATCATCTATTTTAATTAATTTTTATTGATTTGTCAGTGCAAGAGCCTGCAGCTTCTCAGGATAAAGAAAGAGCAAGACCACATTGTTCCATATGCAAAAATCCAATGAAAGGCCACAAGAATATCACAACTTGCCCCAGGAACCAAAAGTGATGTGACTGTATTTGTATTTTGGTGGATACACAGATAATATTACTGACACATTAAATTATTGCATTATTACTACAGTAGCTAATCACTATCAACTTGTGGGTCTCCTAAGTGCACTCTGCCCATCACAATTTCTTTATAGTATTTTTATTTAATATACAGTATATATTTTCCCACTTTCATAAATATTCTTAATAACCCTATTAAAACTAATATTACTAAAACTAGCTATACATAATGCATTGGAACTTAATGAAGTGATCAGACCTGCACTACAATAACAAAACATTTTATTAGGAGAAAATGCAATTTCTCCTGAATGTAGACTGTCGAGCTAATGTACCTGAACATTAATTTGTTTATGTACTATCATCTTCATCATATCCTTCAAAATTCTCATCAGCACATTTAAAGGCTGTACGAATAGCATGGTAAGCACATGCAGGTAGTGGAATTCTTTTATCACGAAGCATGCCATGAACCATTCTTGTGAACTGCCTGTATGAAAACACTACGAAGAAACCTGTGGAATTGAAACAGTACTAAGTTATTGCATTTTTTTAAGATATGTATATGATAAATTAAGGTGGGCGTGCATGTCACCTGTACAGTTTGCTATTACAGTTGTATTAGAAATTTATTTGTTAATGTATTAAAAAAACCCACCTTTTTTGTCAAAACAAGCTAGCTATAAAAAGCCACACTATTACCTTTTACTGCAATAACAAGCAACCAATCGACATTTTTTACCTTTCTTCCGAGCCATCCTTTTGATATTTTCTTTTTTGCCGAGTTTTGAACATGCTGGCAGATAACTTCAAAGACCACACATTTAGGCAGACTGAACTAAAGCCTGGATGGTTTATAATACAATCTGGTTCTTGGCCAACTTTCACAATGACCCTTTCTTCTCGTAGTGCATTTACGCATCTTTCGATTTCCCTGCAGCAAATAACTTCCTTAGCATTCGTTAATAATTCTGTGTTACAGTTTCCACATTTACACCTTAAAATATATTAAAATAGAAAGCAACATTTTTTTATAATTCAAATTATGTCACATTTTTATAAATATTACAATCACACTGTCGAAGTTTTGTTCTTACCATGAATCCGTCGGCGTCAGCCCTTCTAGCCGTTTCTGATATTCTTCCACCTGCTTTTCTTCCTTCTCTTTATTTTTTAAGTATTCAGCCGACCAGACCTCATCAGCAAGGGGTTCGTCAACATAAGGAATACAATCTGCTTCTCTCACGTCCGACTCAGCTCCAATATGTTTGGTGTATTCTTCGCCTTCTACTTCGCCTTTTTCCTCGTCGATATCTTCGTATGGTTCGATTTCAGATCCTGAACTCGATTCAGAATCTGCCATGGACATTCTTAAAACGTATAACGCTACTAAAGAGATGCGAATAGCAAAAAAAACTTCCAAACACACTAGAAGACCAGACTCTGCTAAGCCTTTTAGACTAGAAATCAGTGCTACAAATTGCAAGCCTCTCTTAAATGACGTCAGAGGGTACTCGCCCCAGGCCTCTACATTTTGCGGAATTTTTGGATAAGTCGGAAAGTTTGAGCGGCAATAAATCCGACTTAATTTTACCTTTTTGAATTTTTTTTTTTAATATTATTATTTTCTATGAATAAACTTTACAGAAATATAAGAACGGAAAGGGCTGCATAGGCACTTTAAGGAGTTCACGACAGTCACTCGAGTATTAGACCCGAATCGAACGTTCAACTTTTCATGATCAATGAGTCAAAGACAATGAATACTAGATAATGTTTTTTTCAGTTCATTTGCATTGAGTCCGATTCGTGAAAAGTTCGACATTAGACTCGGGCCTTAGAAGTCCTAATCATTAAATTAATTTTAAACACATTTTAACTCTTTTCATGAACATTGTTGTGAAACAACTTTATCTTTTTATTGTGTAACTCAACATGATTTAACTCGTTTGTCACGTTTAAACAAACATTGGTAAATTCTTTATCCATATTATACCGTCAGTTGTTTCTAGCCTGTTTTTTTTGTAGCTGCTTTTGTTCTCTCTAAAACTGCTGCATTGCTTAAACATTAAGTTTCTCTGTATTTGCATCACATCGGCAAATCTTGACGCTATTATCGCTTTTGTTGATGTACGCATGCGCATATCGCACCCTTGACTGAACCTTGATATACTGAGCCTATATGGTTCGAACATAGTGTATGCAATATTAAGCAAAACAGATATTTTAAACGCCCTGCTGGTTTCATGGCAAATCTTGACGCTATTATTCTTCTGCCAGTGTATTGCATGCAGATGTACCCTTCAAATCCCTACTATACCAATCCCTGAATTGGATATCAGGCCTATGGTACAAACGTGGTGTATGCGATACGAAGCAAAACATAGGTATTTTAAACGCGCTTCTCTTTTCATGGCAAATCTTGGCGTTTTTATTTCTTGTTAATGTACGTATTTACTGGTTATTGACCGAGCGCGAGGTCTGTACTGGTGAAATATCGGACCGATCCTTTTAGTACGGACCGAACGAGCGCAGCACGAGCCGAAGACGGCGAAGCTTTGTCATTCTTCTTTGACATTGAAAAAATGTGGCGTGATTTGTCGGGGAAGGACAGGTTTAGCTGCAAATGGGTACAGGCGAATGTGCACCATTTACCTGTAGACGTTCCTTCGAATACAAGATCTTTCAAGATCGACTGCTTGGAGAACATAATCGTCCAGTTCTACTCCAAAATTTAGATCGGTGAAAATTCGGCAATCGCCTATAAAGGTGGTCACCTGGAGCGTGATGTTTTGAGACGTCTTGGGATACCGTCTTTGGATTTGGAAAAGTTTGGCTGTCCAAAAGCAACAATGTTGATGGAGGATTAATATGGCAAGAGACATGTGAAAATCATACCAAGGTGAACGTATTCTCTCACTGCCCAAAAGTAGAAGTTGAAGTTTTTGGAAGATGGTTAGAGCGACAATGAAGACATCCTACATTTAATTAAGACAATATTTTAAAACTAACGGTTCTTTTGAGAACCACCAAAACTTAAAAAGGCTATAACGAAATACTGGTACAAAAAAAAACCTCATTTGTCTTTTACCTTGTCGGTCAACACTTGACTTCATGATTTCTCTGATATTGAAAAAATTTCACATAACTTTTTAACTTGATTAAAGAAATGAAATTGTATGAATGGGAACTCTTTCCTCACCGTTTTAGACAATTATATTGTCTTCGTGTAGTTCAGGCCATAAAAGTATAGACAGGGCCAATTAGGGCCTAATCGGGCCATAATACATCTAAATAAGACAAGATTTTAAAACTAACCGTTCTTAAGGGAAACACCAAACAATTTTGAAAGGGTACAACGAAATACTGGTACAAAAAAATCATTTGCCTTTTTTCCCTCTTGGTTAACACTTGACTTCATGATTTTTCTTTGACATTGAAAAAAGATGTCACATAACTTTTTAATGGTTAAAGAAGTGAAATTGATTATGCATGGCAACTCTTTCCTCACCGTTTTTTCAAAGATTTACACGTTTATAACGTTTCATGTCGTACACCTTGTTTAAATTTTATAACAATGTGATTTTGTAGTTTTATTCACCCATTACAACAAACGGTGAACACGTGAACGAGACATAAGCGAGTTTATTTTTTATTTCAAAATGATATAACATATAGATACAATGATTAGTATGTTTTGCAATGTAAATGAACAGGTAAATGTCAGACATGAGGGCACTTCTAATAAATGGGCAAGCTCACCAGAGTACAGTATGACGTATGGTGGGCATGCCTGTTCTTGTCCGAAACATGTTCAAACCTAACCCGCAACACTTGCAGATTGAATACAATGGGTTTTTAGACTAAAGTTTCTGTTGCCTGAACTTTGTACCAATACCCTTACAGAACACAGTTTACATGGGGAGAAATGTAACATGTCTCGACACAATCTGTGGTAAGGAAGTGATGTGCCGGGCCATCGGGCCGCCCCGGGCCAAAATAGTAAGAATCATACGAAGACTAAATAGGATCTTCATAACAAATAAAAAACATATACAGGCTCAACGAAGAACCCAAGATAACAAAATATTGTTTCGATAAAAAATTGCAAACACTTTCTCGTATTGGAAAAAGTTTTCCACCCGTAAAGTGCTTAAGTTCATCACAAGTTTAAATGTGTTGAAATATTTTTTTTAACGTGAAACATATTTTTGTACAAAGTGTATACATTTGTATACTGTTCACTTTTTCAAATTTCATAAACAAGTACACAAATAATCAAACTGTCCTTAGTCCGATTAAACTAATGTACATGCAAGTGTTGGTCAGTGTTTATAGTCATAAAACTGAACTTTGGAAATATCAATTCACGAGAAGGTAATGTAAAGAAAGAAACATCTTACGAGCACATCAGAGTACATGAGGATTCATGACGAGGATTCAAGACGTTAAATATTTCACACATGCATAATCTTGTGTTGTAAAACGATAATGTTTTTAACATTTTGACCATAGGAAAATAGACAAGAAACAACTGTTCGTGCAATTTACCAAGAACATTATTATTACCTTAATCTTCGTAAAACAAAAGGTCATTATATAAAATACCAAGCATTGTTTGTATTACCAACGAAAAAAATCTGCATTTCAAATTATCGTTTTTCTTGTTTCAAATATATTGGCGCATTTTTCAAACTTGTTCAGGGATCTTCCGTATTCCGAAACCTGACATATTTGCTGTGTCAATATGTGAATCAGACAATTCGCTTTCCGTCATCGCGATTTAACTCGAAGGATTGTTTTCCGCTGAAAGCAAGCGACAGGAACTGAAAAGGTTGGTGAATGACCTAATTCTACATTCATATAAGTGAAAGTTCAGTGTATGGCCGGTTCAATAATCTAATATACAGTATCTTTCATATTCCTAAGGCTAAGTACATCTGTAATACCGATACAAGTTTACATGTCTCCTGCTTTTTTCCTACGATGTCTCCTTGGCATCAGTGTAACAGTACGCACAAATATTATACAAGATTCCGAGTTTTACGCTTAAGACAATATGTCTGTGTTCCAAACAAAGTTGTCGCATATTTTTTCCCCCAATTGTCTATTCGACGACAGTGCAATAGTATACGCAGTTAAGAACGATAAAACCGACGTTAAACAGTTTTATTTTCAAGAATACAGTTAAAAATATTGGCGAGATAAACCTTTACTGAGAACCAAGACACAATTTCAACATCATCAACAAATATTATAATGCTTATAGTCGACATGTATATAATGGCGCCTTTTGCATACATTAACGTATACATGCACTAACTTAAGGTTCAAATTATATCCACTTCAAAGTGCAACAGAATTAAAGTTAAAATTTTGCAAACACCTGGTAAGTATTTACTGGGAATACCTTAATGACATTAGGAACAAGGTCTAACAATTTGACTGGATATCCCCTCACCTCGATTCTCTTCAAGCTGTTTTATTAAATGATAACTCTGACATATACATCTTCTGTAACGACAAAGTTCGTATTCATGTATTTTCTCTTATCTTGTATTCTCTCTAGCTACTACTCCATGCCCCGACTCAGGATGCGGGGAGTATGTATACACACTACAATGCAATCTCTCGACACACTTGTTGAGCTTGCATGTTTTTGAGGGCACTTGGTGCTGCCCAATCTGTAAGTAAGTATTAGAACTCACTCCTTGCAAATACATGTTTGTTAATATGTGTGGTGCTAGCTCTAATTCCATGTAAGTAATAGAACTATTCAGGTTTCGTTGACCTCTGTTAATTTCTAAGACCATGTTTCTTCCTATTTTTTCTCTACAGATCAACAGACCAGGCTATCGATGACTGGCTGTCTGGGTTCCGGTTTTGGCGGGAATTAAAAAGAGAGAGATATGAGTAAATATACTCTGTTAGAATTAACAGTCTAATTTATAACACTTTAAAACAAACCAACTATAACAGACCAAAGTACTAATCCATAAACAATTATTGTTATATAGATTTCTGCAATCTGTGGGGTACACAAACTAAAGATTGTTAATTTTTCGAGGTAAGAAAAAAAGTCATGTATCCAAAAAAATCATCACCTGCACTTACTGTATGTCCAATTTACTTTTGTCTCGTTTCAGGTTTATTTACCGTGCGGGGATTTGTTTTTTCGTTGTCTTTATTTTTTACAATGTTTTAATAAAATATTTTAACAAAATTACCATGCCTCGCATTACTTTTCTCTATGTTTAACTCTCTACGTTTAACCACCGACATGTCCCCTCATACCAAGTTCGCTTAATCCTTAGTTTTTCTTTACCTTTCCTTCCCCGAGACCGTTTAACCCCCGAGAAATCCCTGGCGGCTGTGGAACGTGCGATCCAGTCGAATACCCAGTTTACCTTGGACGAATCGGTGAATGTGAACGTGGTTCACGTCGAGATGCCTCACGGTAAAACCAGTAAAAAAACGAAATGTGGTCAATCTCCAAAGCTACTTAAACAAGACACGGTGTCTTCACCAGATTAAGAACAACGATGAACTTTGTTGTGCCAGAGCCATCATCATCGCTAAGGCAAAGATCCGCAATATACGAGCGTCGTAAATCATCGACGAACGTTATAGGGGCATTACTTTAAATTATATAACTCAACAGGACGTTAACCTCGAGGACGTTAACCTCGAGGGCATAAGTAACACGGTGAAAGGTGTAGGTCAAGAAACCATCAGTGCAAATATTCCGTTTAAAATAGTGCGCGACAGAAATAAGTGTGTTAACCAGAAGCGAAACTAAAGATCATAGAGTAGTTTATAATAAGCGTGCGATTATAGATAATTTTGATTCTTTGTCTTATGGATTTTAAATATTTTGATTTTAACTTAAAGTAAAAGAGCTGGTTGATAGTGGAGTAAACACAGAAAAAAATGGAAGCTTGGCAAGAACTCCTCTACATGCTGCCTGCCACGGAGGTCACATTGAAGTCGTCGAGTACTTGATTAATAAAGGAGCAGATATTCATTCTCTTGACGAGGACAGCCAACAGCCACTACACGTCGCAGCTCGTCGAGGTTATCTGTTGCTGTTTTTGCTGAAAATTATCCAATGTTCTCTGTGGGAATCTTTTGTGAATGCATCTTCATTACCCAATTAACGTTCCAACTTCTTGTGGAATGGTATCCAAAATTGTTCAAATTCTGGAAAAAAACTTTGTAAGTGTTTTGGCACCTCAAAGTACTCTAGATTGAGAGGTCAACCAGCAAATTAAAGATGTATACCAAGCAGATGGCAATGAAATAGTGAAACAAGAATGTATTGGGCATGTCCAAAAGAGACTTGGTACAGCACTAAGAAAGTGATTGGAGGGTCGGACTCTGATGATCTTTTGCAAGCATGCGAGTGGTTACGGGTGATCGACTTCACCCTTAAGCCCCACAAAACCTCGATTTCAATAAATTTTACCCGATTGGTTAATTTGTGTCGGACCTCTGCGAAGACACCCCTGTTTCTAATTGACTAAGTCACTGATCCGATCCTACCATGAAAACCTCCAATGTCTCAAACCTTTTACAGTTTTCTTAAACAACCAAACAGCATGGCATTCAGACCAAGATAAAGACGCGGAGGGTTTCGTGGGTCGTCTTGAAGGGCACAAGCACGATCTAGCTGCCCCGAAGAAGATTTGGAGTGCATAATCTGTATGATAGGGATCGAAATTAATGAACCACCGAACAGCATGGCATTCAGACCAAGACGCGGAGGGTGTCGTAGGTTGTCTTCAAGGGCACAAGCACGACCCAGGTGCCCCGAAGATTTGGAGTGCATAAAAAGGGATCAAAATTAATGAATTACACGCATTTGCAATACCGTGCAGTGGTCATCCCATTCATCTGTACTGTTGGGAGAGATGGGAATGGGAGCAGTCTCAACCCAACTTATGCGCCATGCGCCGTACGCCTTGGGACGGAACAGCGTTTGTAGGTTATGCATGGAACTAAAAAACATACCCCGCCGCAGTCGTCGAGAACTTGAGAAGTGTTGGGGGTCTCGATGATAATTTTTTAACTTTTACTTTAAATTTTTAATGAGCATTGGATTCGTCGCCCTTAGTCTCCCTTTCAGATGCTCTAACCCTAATGTCGTGAATATTCATAGCTTAGGCGGGGGTATACGTGAATTTTGACTTCCAAGGTGAAATTTTTTTTTTAAATTTATTTGAAACTTTATACATTAAAGAAACCTAGGCTATGTGTTTCAGGTTCAAATTATTGTTTTTCACTTGTTTATAAGCATTTTTAACTGCCTGGTGACTTAGTTTCCATGGTAACGCATTTTGTATTTTTTTGTTTACTTCAACTTTCCCCCCCTGTATTGCCCAGGAAAAGCAAAACAAACTTGATTCTCTACATAACTGACTACACCAAGTATTGATGAGTTGTATAGGCTGCAAAAGCATCATGGGTAGGCATGTTTTACCTTGGGAATTGAAACTGAAAGCTACAGACATTTATATTACGACATTCAAAACGAAATTACATTTTGAAAGATTATGTTATGGTTGGGAAGAAGAACAGGAACGTTTATACGAGAAAGAGGAGTGGAAAGCCGTTCGGTGGAAAGCAGAGATACGATAAAGTCGAGTCGATCGACGAGGAGACTGCCGTTGATGGTGAGACCCTTGATTCAACAGCAAGCACATCTGCCACACCACGTGAGGATTCTTCTACTGCCACTAAGACACCGATCAGTTCCTCCAGGAGAAAAATGAACTTTGTAGACTCCACTGACGAGTCCTCGTTGGAGACATCTGATGAAGAAACGAACTTTCAAGGACTAGGGTACCGCCTAATCGACCTAGACAAGATTTCATCCACAGTTTTCTGAAGCACATGTCTGTGGTGAAGGTGAGAAAGATTGTAAATATTTCTACACATTTATATACAATGTTAAGCTTGTGTTTACGTGGAGTGTGTTATATTCAAGCAGACAGTTCTTATTAGTTTGGAAGTTTTGAAGATTGAAGTTATTTTGGATTGTATTCAGAATTATAAATTTATAAAAAGAATGAGTGGAGTCTAAAATTAAATTAAATCTTTCCAACAACTAAATTTAATTAATTTTGTAGGAAGTTTGACTGTCCATGAAAATATGTCTGGAAGAAGAGGTCTCATGGCTGACCTCTCAGCAACTTGCAGTTCATGCCAGAAGGAGTCCCATTTAGAGACATCTTCTTACATAACCATGAAAGGAAAATCTGCTGATGTCAACCGGCGTGCAGTGTACCATTCAGTAGAGACGGGTGATGGCTATGAAAGTTTGGCATCATTCTGCAGCATCATGAATATGCCTTGTTTGAGTAAAAGAGCCTACTATCAGCATTTGGAAGCAATTGTAGATGCCCTCGAGTTAGAAGCAAAACAAGAAATGGAACAGGCTGCACAAAGGCTTCGACAACGCATTTTGAAAGAAAATGGTTGTAAAGATATAGATGCTGTTGTGGATGCTGCGGTGAGCTTCGATGGTACTTGGGCAAAGAGAGGATTTACATCCCTTACTGGAGTTGTATTTGTTATTGCTGTGGACACTGGAGAAGTTCTAGATTACCACGTTATCTCCAAAGCCTGTCAGCGATGTGCTCTAAGAAAAGCACGGTGCAAATCAGATGAAGAATTTGAAAACTGGAAAATTGAGCATGTTGCATTAGGTGAATGTGACATACATTTTACTGGTAGTTCACCTGCCATGGAAGTGGAAGGAGCTGTAGTTTTGTGGAACAGGTCTTTGGATCTCCACAAGATCAGATACAAGTGGATGGTGTCTGATGGTGACAGCAAGGCCTTCAGTTCTGTGGAAGATACTTATGATGGAATCAAAGTGGAGAAACTGGATTGTGTTGAACACGTTCAGAAACGAATGGGAAAGCACCTCTTAAATTTGAAGGCTTCAACCAAAGGCAAACTCGCTGATGGCAAGACAGTTGGAGGACGTGGTCGCCTCACAGAGGAGAAGATAAAGAAGATACAACGGTATTATGGGTTAGCCATTAGGCAAAATACCTTGTCTACACCAAATCCAACCGAAAATGATGTTGCAGTAGCTGTATACACTATGAAAAAGAACATAATTGCCATTTTACATCACTCTGTCCAAGCCAAAGACAGGAAAAAGCAACACCGATTTTGTCCTGCTGGAGCACATTCATGGTACAAATGGCAGCAAGATCTCGTCATGGGAACCTCAATGTATAAAGGTGATAATTGTTTGCCACAAGTGTTTTTAGAGCTACTGCGGCCAACATTCATTACCCTAAGTGAAAGTAAGCTTTTAGGAAGATGCATTCGTGGTGCAACTCAAAATAACAATGAGTGCATCAATTCATTAGTATGGGCTCGGTGTCCCAAGCATAAGCACCATGGGGTGAAGGTGGTCCAGTGTGCTGCTGCATCTGCTGTTTGTCACTTTCATAGTGGTGCTGCTAGCAGAGAGAGGGTAATGCACAGGCTCTCAATACCAGCAGGTAATTTTACCAAGAGAGCCTCACATTCACGAGACAAGTAACGTGTGAGAAAATCAGACCATGAAATAAGTGAGAAACAGAAAAGGCGGCGTCAGGCAGAGCAACTAAAGAAAACCCGTCAAGAAGAGGCTGTACGTGAAGCAGAGGGGGTAACTTATGAAGCAGGATTCTTTTGATTATCTAGGGTAACTTTTTTGTTAAGAATACTACCTTAATTACCTCAAAAACAATTATGATTATCTTTTAACACTATTTACTAACTTTAAACATTGTTTTCTCATTGCATGCATTTTCCGGCTTTGAGAAAGGATATCTCACGATGTATTTAATCAATTGACCTGAAATTTTCAGTGCTGTTTCATTTCACAGTATTTTCGGGTATGAGCATAGAGTTTCTTTATATGTTGTCTGTAAGTGAAATTTTTAGGGAATATGTGCCAGTTAAATTTTACGTGAACTTTGTACCCTTGCTGTGGCCACTAGATTCATCACCAAGAAAAGTTCTATGCTCATACCAGACAATGATGTCTGTGCTTTGCACTGATACCATTTCTATCTAAGTTTACAAACAGATATCCTTTCTCAACTGCACCTTATTTATGCACAGTATGTGGTAAACTTACTTGGGCAGTGTCATGTTACAAACCGTTTTTAGGTATAAATATAATAATATCCTGATTCTGTGATTCATAAGCTTTCTTCTGATATATAGGTTTGCATGGTTATGGTGAATAATGTTGATATCATCATTTTCAAAATGTCACTTTTTCCATGTATACCCCCGCCTTAGCTCCCTAATTAAGCAAATGTTTGACAAACGGTGTCTTTCCCGTATGGGGTTTCCGGAGTATACACCTCCTATTTTAAATCTTTAGGTATTATGAGAATATTTCGTTTGTATTCTTTCAACGAATTGATGGCTCTTAAAAGATTAGCATCATTAGGAAAAAACATTCATAGAGTTGGGGTGTGAATAAATGTTTGGTCGCGTGGGCTTAATTGGCAGAGTTGACGTATACCCCCGAAGTGTACAATAGCCATTATCTTCATAATTGACAAACACGTTTAAAGAAAATACAACATCAAAACTTTCGGTTTGACATGAAATGATTAAACCCTATATCACGCAAAATCTTTGAAAACCTAAAACTGATTATATTACAAAGCACACAAAGTTAAAAACCCTAAATTAGTAACACAAAGTTAAAATCTATTTTTAAAATCCATAAGGTAAAGTGTCAAAATTACACATTTTTATAAACACTATTCAATTGTGTTATTCTGGTGTGAGGGAATGGAGGGGGGATTCATTCATTCAATCTTAGGATTCAATGATTCAATCTTAAGATTCAATGATTCAATCTTAGGATTCCATGATTCAATCTTAGGATTCCATGATTCAATCTTAGGATTCAATGATTCAATCTTAGGATTCAATGATTCAATCTTAGGATTCAATGATTCAATCTTAGGATTCAATGATTCAATCTTAAGATTCAATGATTCAATCTTAGGATTCAATGATTCAATCTTAGCATTCAATGATTCAATCTTAAGATTCAATGATTCAATCTTAGGATTCAATGATTCAATCTTAAGATTCAATGATTCAATCTTAGGATTCAACGATTCAATCTTAGGATTCAATGATTCAATCTTAAGATTCAATGATTCATTCTTGGGATTCAATGATTCAATCTTAGGATTCAATGATTCAATCTTAGGATTCAAGCTTATAAAAAAGCAGTGATTACAAAAAACGTAAGCTAATCGATTTGAAAAAATTGTCAAAAGCCCGGGGGTTGGCCCGGGGGAGGGAGGGGGCAACACGCTTGGATTTGACTGATATATAACTCAAATCTGATGTTGACTTTGGTATTTTACTCTAGCTAACGCCAGACGGATTTATACGGTGGCCCGTTGGGGACACGCTTGTTCCGTAGAAAATATACAGCACTTCCGTAGAAAATGTATAGCCGTTCCGTAGAAAATGTAGAGCTCTTCCGTAGAAATGTATATATACAGCTGTTCCGTAGAAAATATACAGCTGTTCCGTACAAAATGTATAGCCGTTCCGTAGAACATGTATAGCTCTTCCGTAGAAAATGTATAGCTCTTCCGTAGAAAATGTATAGCTCTTCCGTAGAAAATGTATAGCTCTTCCGTAGAAAATGTATAGCTCTTCCGTAGAAAATGTATAGCTCTTCCGTAGAAAATGTATAGCTCTTCCGTAGAAAGTTAAAACTAATGCGCGCGCACGTTAAGCATATTCGTATTACATGAAGTGTTGGTACGGTCTATTATGAATTCAATATGGCAGCTTGTCAGCAATGTTTTGCGGAGTTTCCTTCCCAAGTTTACATTCAGTTTTGTCCTTCTTGTGGCTTTGAAAGAAACGGTAATAGGTTCCATTAAATTATTGGGTATTGTTTAGTGATTTAAGGTACAGAGTACTCAGAGGTTAAATAACATATGCTTACAATATCTCACAGTATAAACGTCAGTATTTCAGAATTTTAATGAAGAGCATATAACGTTTCTGACGTGCTCTTCATTAAAATTCTGGTTTTCTTTTCGACGTGATAATTGATAATCATTCAAACGTCTCTTTAAAGTGCGAACGGTCATCTCTATACCATGTTCATTTTTTAGTAGCTGAGTTATAAGTTCGTATTTATAACCAAGATGGAAATAATGCTCTATGACTCTACGTTCGATAACCACTGCAATATAATTTATAAAATAAAATGAAAAGATATTGTATGAATACTGACGTTCATACTGCGAGATATTGTAAACATATGCTATTTAACCTCTGAGTACTCTGTACTTTAAATCACTAAACAATACCCAATAATTTAATGGAACCTTACCGTTTCTTTCAAAGCCACAAGAAGGACAAAACTGAATGTAAACTTGGGAAGGAAACTCCGCAGAACATTGCTGACAAGCTGCCAAATTGAATTCATAATAGACCGTACCAACACTTCATGTAATACGAATATGCTTAACGTGCGCGCGCATTAGTTTTAACTTTCTACGGAAGAGCTATACATTTTCTACGGAAGAGCTATACATTTTCTACGGAAGAGCTATACATTTTCTACGGAAGAGCTATACATTTTCTACGGAAGAGCTATACATTTTCTACGGAAGAGCTATACATTTTGTACGGAAGAGCTATACATGTTCTGCGGAACGGCTATACATTTTGTACGGAACAGCTGTATATTTTCTACGGAACAGCTGTATATATACATTTCTACGGAAGAGCTCTACATTTTCTACGGAACGGCTATACATTTTCTACGGAAGTGCTGTATATTTTCTACGGAACAAGCGTGTCCCCAACGGGCCACCGTAGATTTACTTATCATGGTGAGAGTTTCAAAGAGTTAATTATGTTTTGCTCTTATATTTTGTAATGTATTTTTCGACCCATGGTAATTCATGCTATGCTTGTTTCAGTTATTAAGAGATAGAGCATATTGTGTCAATCACTAACAAAGGTCACGCTTCTCCGCATACTTTACAGAATTTTGATAGCGATAATATGTATGAATGTTTCAGTTAGTATTGTTTCATATCACAATGATCAAATATGAAATAATATGATTATTCATTGAACGATCCTATATAATGATAGCTCAAAACACATAGAATCACACACACACATCAATTCAAGATGGAACAAATCGCAGTTCTGCCGTCTCCTGAGTTAGTCCTTCCGACGAAATGTTTACACCTGTTTGGGTTCTTGGCAACTGCCGAAAGCTCCAACAGGCAAGTGGAAGCCTGCCACATATGTTTGGTGGAAATCGAGAGGGAAGAGCTGTGCACACTCACGACTCCCTGCTGTCAACATTTCGCACACTCGGGATGCTTCAACAAGTGGGTGTTCACCTCCTCATCCGAGAATGGCATCGCACGGTGTGCGTACTGTCGAACGGTTTTCGACGAGACGAGGTTCTGTTTCCTCTGTCTCCGAGAGAAGCAGAGTGGCCAGGAACTGGTGGAGACATCATGTTGTCGTTCTACGATACATAAAAATTGCGTGAACGAATTACGTTCAGTGATCTTAGAGATTGGTGTACCATTCATGATGGTTTGCGGGCAGCCAACGTGGTGTGGTTGCCACTGGATTGGAGTTTAGCCATAAAACACACAAAAACAAACCCGGCTCTTTTAAGAGCCACCAAAATGTTCCGAGAGAAAACAAACTATATACTCGAGCAATGACAGAAAGCATTTGACATCTTTTGGCATGTTAGATGCTTTTATTAGGCCCGTTTAGGACATATTTGACGTTTTTTGGCCCGTTTAGGCCTTTTGGTCCGTTCAAAGATACCCCCATCACCCCCTGGGACACCCTTTTAAATAATCAATCTTAGGATTCAATTATTCAATCTTAGGATTCAATGATTCAATGTGGGATGTTTTGGGGGTATTTGGGGGCTTTGGGGGCTTCGGGGGTATTTGGGGGTGTTTCGGGGGTGATTGCAGGTGTTACGTGGGTATTCGGGGGGCGTTTTGGGAGTTGTTGGGGGTGTTTTGGGGGTACCTTGGGGGTGCCTCGGGGTGGTTGTAGCCGTTGCGGGCGTATTCGGGGTATTTGGGGGTGCTTTGGGGGCTTCGGGGGTGATTGGAGGTGTTACGGGGGCATTTGGGGGGTATTTTTGGGGGTGATTGGAGGTGTTACGGGGTGTTTGGGGGGTATTTGGTGATGTTTTGGAGGTGTTTTGGGGGATGTTGAGGAGATTTTACGGATGTGGTTAAGAGTAAAGATAAGGGTGTATATAGCTTACAGAGCTACAAACCCTAGCTGTTACTAAACCCCCCGCGTAATACGTCATAACCGATAGCTCTGCGACTGATTCCCGACGTTCTCGGTTACGTCATTATCAAAAGACGCTCGACTTCTACAAGTAATTGTAATCAACTTTCATTTATACACTTTACCCTACTGACAGTCAACAGCTGTGGGACATGTAGGCGTACAGAGCGTATGTACCGTCATGGATATTATGTACGATGAATTAAAGAAAAATAACATTGATATCGACAGAGACACTTTGTCGTATTACCTTAAAACTGGTCTAGAAGAACATCGAGTACTATTCAACAGCATCAGTGACCAAATACCCAGAATATGTCTTCAACATGTTTATGAAGAAATGAACCCTAACAATTTTGGTCGAATTATTGCCTATTTAACCCTAGTGTATAGAGTAAACGAATCCTTGGATGAAGAATCAATTTGAGAAGCCGTCAGACAAACGATCAATGATTTAAAATGTATTGACTTGTCGAAATGTTAGTTCACCACGTTTGCTAGGTTTCCTGCTACTCAGACTGATATTTGTATATTTCCGTGTGTAAAACCTCATTAAAAACTCATTAGTAATTTAAACAAAAGAACGAGTTTGGGCCAGGTCAGAATTTAGACATAGAAAACCTAATTAACATGCTAGTTACCATAGAAAAGATCACGGCGTCGTTTTGCTTGGTGTATCATTTGCTTACTGTTTGTCGTCAGAGTAAGATCGTTGTAATGGAGTGTCTTCACGGTAAGCCTGCATCTAACTCAACAACCAAGAATGGCTTATTCTGGTTCTGTGAACAAAAGCCTAGCTGTCAGTTTTTCTGCTCTGAAGAAGACTGTTACATGTTTGGTAAAGCCGTAGATGCTTTTCGAACAAGTGGCTGTCTACATCCAGTCTGTCCTACTCATCAGAAATTGGCGACACTGCGAATGGTTAAAGACAAAATGAGAGAAAGTTACGGAAGACCCTACTTCGTCTGTTCTGAGCGAGAGAATCCCTCTCGTTTTGGCAATGGCGAGATGTCTTCGAAAGTCCAAAACCGTTGTGTAACGGAATGGTTTGCCGTATCCGTAAAGTTATGAAAGAAGGTGACAACCAAGGTCGTCCGTTTTACTCGTGTCCTAACGAAAGACAACATACATGCGGATTCTTTGAATGGAAATCTACAGAGAACTCGCCACGAATTTACAACATTGGGTGTCCTTTTAGCAGTCCATTACAATATCAGTACAGGATCGCAGAAACGGGTGAATCCTTTACAAGTAGAAAGAGTGACTCTAAAGAAGCCTATGAAGAATATCTTTTTCAAAAATCTGTCGATGCATTGACTGAAGACATAGAAAAACTGAACATTTGTTGAACTTATATAGTTTTGTATTCCAATTTAATATGTAAATATATATTGAACATTTATGAAACGTTTGGTCATTGAATAAAACACTGCTTGTATACTGTATACTGCTTGCCTTCGTGTTCTAGATTGATATGATTGAGTTGATCAAGGCTTGTGAGACCGAAGGTGATGTGGAGCTTTTAGAGGATTCGTTTGTGCTCACCGCGGAGCAAAAGCGGGCTGTCTTGCAGCAAAAGGTCATCTTTTGGACCAACGCTATGGCTGACGAACTTCAGCGAGAGACCGAAACGCCTTCCGACGTGGTGCCCGACCTGATGACCAATTGAACCGACGAGGAAAAACGCCAATTCAACGCGGATTGGGCCAACGACAACTTCTTGTTTTCCGATGAAGAGAAAGCCGAGCCACATGATTACCCATGTCAAGAGGAGGCAGACCAACCTGATTCCTCGTGTCAAGTGGGCGAAGGCGGCAAACGAAAGCGTGGCAACGACGCCGAGTCTCCCGAGAAGCGCCTGAAACCCGAAGAGTTCTTCACCATCAAATCGGCAAAGCAGGTCAAAGTAAGGAAATTCAAAACGACAGGTACCGACTATACTGTTCAGTTCAAGCTTTAAATATTCACGGGGTTTCAAATGTTGTGTCTACTTTAAACAGTGCTTTCAAGCACTTATTTGATCGTTTAACTGTTGACATGTCCAATCATGACCAAGTTCGCCTTATCCTAATTCCCACCAACTCGATCGACCTATTTCTTTACCTTTCCTTCCCCGAGACCGCCTGAGTCTGGGAACCAGGCTGTAGCTTCCCTGAGAACGCATTTATTCACGCACATTTTTCGTGTCAGTTTTAACCACTGACCTCTCTCTCTATATTGTATATATATTATATATATATTATATATATATATATATATATATATATTATATATATTTAAGAAATAAAAAACGTGTCGCGTGCGATTATCGAGTTTTATTATATAAAATAGAGTGTTTTATTGATTTTTCCGCCACTAATAAAAGTGATAATCTCACATGTGCGATTATTTATGATAATCGCACATGTGACGATTATCGCCGAATCAGTATTATAGTTTAATGCAATTTTTGCAAGGCAATAGGACAATGTTTTTATATAATAAACAGAACAATACATGGATGTGCGGAAATATGAAATTTATTTCTCGTGTTGAACAGGATATGTCACTCGTTCGCTTCGCTCACTCGTGAGATATCCTGGTCAACACTCGAAATAAATTTCATATTTCCGCACATCCATGTATTATTCTCTATATAATGCACGAGAGATAGCGTGCGTGTAAAGCAAGAGGCGATAGCCGAGTGTTTTACTAGCTTCTCGAGTGCATTATAACTCGATTATGACTCGTTTTTTATTTCTTTTATAAAATAATGACTTTAAATTGTCAATAAACCCAAGAAAAGTAAACAAAAAAACGTATTACCTGTCTCAGGTGAGGACGAGTTTGTTATCATTTAGCGCCACGCGTGCCCTCGTACAACACGTCGACCATTTTAGCGATGAAAATGCACTTAAAGTTGCACTGAAAACGTTCTGTTGTGTTAATTACGTGATTAGAGATATATCCAAGTAAATTTTGACTTTCGTTGACGATTAAATCCACATAAAATTCATCAAAAACGACAAAATCGTCACGAAGTATCTCGTGTGCCGTGCCGTTATGGAGTTATAATGGCACGCTTCTTTGACTCAATAGCCAATCAGAGTACCTGTTGTCGTTCATTTACTTCCGCTTATTTTATAAATATATATAATGGACAGCGCACGCCGTTGGGGAAATTGAAGCCAGTGGCCGCCATCTTACGGTGCCCGTAAACGTGGCATTATTTGATATCAACAGAAACAGCACGTATTCAAGACATTACAAATAGACAATAATTTGTGATCACGTACAAGACATCCAAAGGATCTCAAAACAAAGCTGAAAATTCGAAGGATTTCTGTATTCGGTTTTCAGTTGAAATTAACATGGTGTGATTTCCCGTGATCACTGGTCCAACCCTATTCACTCCCAAATTGACCATGGTCTGCATGTCTATGAACTATAGAATGTGGATAATGTGATGGTGGGCGCAAGTTACTTAGTGCTTACAAAAAAAATCGTAAGCCAGTCGAGTTAATCATCTGAATGGGGGTTATAGGATAGCAGGACTTGCGTATAAGGTATAACTTTAGTCTTATGACTAAACGAGTTAAGAGTTTAGTCGTAGGTCTATAATTACGGGTTAAAATTTTAGTTTCAGAACTATAATTTGTGGGGGTTTTATATACGCGAGTCTCGACAATTTTTAATAATAGACGTTCAACTAGACAGAGCGGCAAGCATGGTATAGTTAAAATAGATTACACAAGTTGAAAACATCAAACATTCATATGAATAGAGCGGCTGATTTAAAAGTCACCGTGAATGTCGAGTTAAGGATACATGCTAAAACACAAAGGCTTTTATGCTAATATCGCTTAATCGCCTATTATGTTGTAACAAACTATCCATCTCTGCGTCGGCATTCGCTTTTCATATAAGAGAAAACACTATAAGAGAGAACACTTAAAAAATGTTCTGATTTATATCAGAAAGGCAACTGAGCACGCAATGATGGAAAACATAGTAGGAATAATAGATATGGATGGCTTCATTATAAACGGAAAATTCTGCTGTAAAGAACTGGGTCTGCTAGACGTACGGAGAGAAGAGGCTCACTCCTATTATTTTCGATCTTGGTGTTAATTGGTACTCTTTGAACGAACGAGATAGAAGGAGCTGCATATATGTAAGGAATTATATACATAAACCCCCTTTCGGTGTGCCTAGGGGTGCGAAAGCCTTACCAATGAGCGATCTTGATCGAATTGTGGCAACCCTCTATACCGACATAAAGATAAACGAACAGTCACTTAAAAAGAGATCTTCTGAAGAGACTGGATATTCCACCGCTAAACTTGGAAAACTATGGTTGTCCTAAAGCTTCATTTCTTTTTGATGACATGATTTGGTTGGAAACATGTGGCAATCACATAACACCCAATGCATACCATCACTGTGCAAAAGTGGAAGTAATGGTTTTCGGAGAGTGGTTGGCGACTAGAACAAGAAAGAGCCGCTACCAAAAAGGAAATAAAAACACAAAAACGGCTCAGCTACCTCTTGTAGAATTATTAAACTGTATGTGTAATACTTTACTAAAAATTTTCATTTATTTATTTACAAACATTATCCACCAAAGAGTTTCGCCTCGGTTTAGAACTTCGCAATTTAGCTGTAAAAACCTTAATAATAATAATAATAAATAATAATAAATAATAAATAATAAATAATAAATAATAAATAATAATAATAATAATAATAATAATAATAATAATGGAAACTTTGTTAATGATTTTTTTCTAAACAAACAAATTGTAAATCTCACAATTGGCAGTTTGTAGGGTCTTGGCAAGAAAGTTGAGAATAGAGTCGTGTCTCCACGTAAAACGTTCAAGGTATGATTGACATCCGGCAACGACGTGTAGGAGAGTTTCTGGGCGTACGCAAAAGGAACAGTCAGAACTTGATGATATACCCCATCTGGAAAGGTTTTTGCGGGTAGGAAGAGAGTTATTGATATAACGCATAGTAAAATAATATAATAATAATAATAATAATAATAATAATAATAATAATAATAATAATAATAATAATAATAATAATAATAATAATAATAATAATAATAATAATAATAATAATAATAATAATAATAATAATAATAATAATAATACTAATACTAATACTAATACTAATACTAATACTAATACTAATACTAATACTAATACTAATAATAATAATATAATAATAATAATAATACTAATACTAATACTAATAATAATAATAATAATAATAATAATAATAATAATAATCAGGATCACGAAGATCGTCACGATGTGTAACTAACACGAATATAGCAACTGAGGTTGCAGAAAGCAATCTGTTGATTAATTAGTTATGCAATTCTGATTAACTATTTTTATAACATTGAACAAAATTTTTGAACAGTTTTAGAACATTTTTTTATAACATTTTCTATTTTTTTCAATGATCAGATGTTAATATTGTATTCTATTTTTATTGAATTTTTAATAAAGTATTATATTATTATTATTATTCCTGAACTGCTAACTTTTTTAAATTATTGTACTGTATATTTGAATAATAATCATAATCATAATCATAATCATAATAATAAGCGAGTGATTGTAAATAATTTTGACACTTATGGATTTTAACTTTTGTGTGTTTGTAAATAATAGGAGCTTTGTGTGATTGTAAATAGGAAATTATATATTTTTGAAACTTTATTTCGTTATTTAGTCATATTACAAAAACGTTTCTTTAAACAAATCACATTTTAAAAACTACAATCTTTTAAGAGCCACCAAATTATTGAAAGAATACAAACGAAATATTATTATAATGCCTAAAGACTTAAAATAGGAGGTGTATACTCCAGAAACCCAACACATATAGGAGTTTAATTAATTATGAATCCTCCAGATGGGGTTTAAGAGGGTGCTTAGGGGTTTGTTTCAGGTGTATCTCTAGAACGGGACAAATTTACGAATATAAGTCCCTCCAGGACACATATGTCCCGCAAAAGAGTATTAATATGTACATTAAAAACGAACATTATTTAACTTAAACACACCGACTTCTCGAGTAATTCCTCATTCTATCTTCCTACGATTTCCTCGCTTATAAATGAGGGTTTGAGTTAGCAATAATTCTAGGTTGACTTACTCTGTTTGAATATTTAGGTCCTAAACCTAATAAGATATTCATGATATGCTATTAATCCACGTCTATACGTAATTATCTCTGCCAATTCAGACACTTTGGCTGTTCAAAACTCTCTATTGTTGCAGACAAGGTTTCAGATAAAAAATATAGAGCGTCGCTATCAATTACTCTTTAATTCCTTGCAAAGAACGTTTAGTGTACGCATGCTCTGTACACCTACATGTCCCACAAGTGTTCACTGACAGTAGGGTTAGGTGTATAAATGAAAAGGTAATTACTATTACTTGTAAGGATATAAGGTAGTGATGTAACCGAAAACTTCGGGAATCAGTCGAAGAGCTATCGGTTATGATAACGTATGCATAAATAATAAGTCGGTATGAAAAGTTCTTAACATCAGCGATGACATCTTAATCTTTGGTTCTACACAGTCTGCCCACGACACAGCTCTTAGGAATGTCTTCGCACGATTGCGACAAGTTGGTCTCACCCTCAACGAGTCAAAATGCGCTTACAACAAGCATATACCCTCGAATTCTTCGGGATGATTTTTTCTGCAGACGGAGTTAGTCCTGACCCCAAGAAGATAGCCGCCATAGTCAATGCGCCCCATCCATCTAATGTCAGTGGAGTTCGCAGCCTACTGGGAATGGCGAACTATTGTTCAAAATTCATTATCAACTATGCAACCATAACAGCACCTCTACGTGAACTCACCAAGAAGAGTGCCAGATTTGAGTGGTCACCCATGCATGAGAACGCTTGGAAAACATTGACAGCAGCTCTAACTTCTGCCCCCGTCATGGCATATTTTGACACAAAAAAAACCAACAGAACTCACGGTCGATGCAAGCCCAAGTGGTTTGGGTGCGATCCTACAACAACACACTCCAGGTAAAGAAGACTACAAAGTGATCGCCTATGCAAGTCGAGCTCTCACTCCTGTGGAACAAAGATACAGCCAAACTGAACGAGAAGCACTCGCCATAGTATGGGCCATGGAAAGATTCCATATCTACCTCTACGGTGCAAAATTTGTGTTATATACTGACCACAAACCACTTGAATTAATCTGCAGCAATCCTAACTCCAAACCACCTGCCAGGATAGAAAGATGGTTCCTACGCCTTCACAAGTACCGCTTCACCGTAAAATATCGCCCTGGAAAAGATAATCCCTCTGACTACATGTCGCGACACCCAGTGGTGACAGCAGAAACATACCATCATAGAAATGTAGCAGAAGAATACATCAACTTCATTGCTCAACATACAACGCCAAAGTCGATCAGCCTCGAAGACATCAAAACACAGACAAAGGAAGATGCAACTCTTCAAGCAGTTGCCAAGTACATCAGAACTGGAAAGTGGCACGAGTCAAGAAAGCTCACAGATCCAAGAATCAACAGACGAGAACTTGATATCTACTACAGGGTTCGCAGTGAACTTTCCACCAGCAACGACAACGACCTGCTCCTAAAGTCAACAGGAATTATAATACCAACCACACTACGACAGCAAGCTATAGACCTGGCCCATGAAGGTCATCAGGGATTGACCAAAACTAAACAATTAATACGAGAGAAAATTTGGTTCATATACTCCTGTATCCCATGTCAAAGTACTACACCAGCTAACCCTCCTGTACCTCTAAAGATGTCAAGACTGCCACCAGCACCATGGCATACGGTGCATATGGATTTCCTTGGTCCCCTTCCAAGTGGAGAGCTACTACTGGTTGTCATAGATGCTTATTCCAGATACCCAGAAGTTGAAATAATACATTCAACAGCGGCACCCACCGTCATACCAAAACTCGACAGAATATTCTCCACACATGGAATGCCTCACAAAGTAATCACTGATAATGGACCAGCATTTAACGGACACGAAATAAGAAGATACATGGAGATCCATGGCATACAGTTCAACACAATTACCCCATTATGGCCACAAGGGAACTCGGAAGCGGAGTCATTCATGAAACCATTGCTAAAATCCATCCTAACAGCACGCACAGAAGGAAAACTATGGAAAAAGGAGCTATATACCTTTCTTCTGAACTATCGAGCAGCACCCCATAGTACCACCAAGGTTGCCCCAGCAGAACTGCTGTTCAACAGAACAATCCGTACCAAACTACCACAACAACCCACGACACCCAAACCAATCAACAAGCATGCAGTGGCAAGGCAGAACGACCAGGAAGCCAAGACGAAAATGAAAACGTATGCTGACCAGGCCAGACATGTAAAGAAAATCCAGATCAATGTTGGTGATTTAGTCCTCTGTAAGCAACAAAAGAAGAATACATTTTCAACTAAATTTAACCCCAGTCCATACAAGGTAATTAAAGTCAAAGGCTCTACCATCACAGCTCAAAGACATTCGCCAGGAACATATCCTACTTCAAACCCATAAACCACGACAATGAACAAGACCAATCTTGTGATGATCTGGATGAAGTCTGGGATGACGAGGAAGATGGGAGGATGAGAAATGGACAGGATCAACAAAATGAAGAAGAAGCAAGAAGATACCCGATAAGAAACAGGCAGCAGACAAACTTTTATCATGATCCAAACTCTTCAGTTGTTTCTCATTAAATGACAGTACAAAGCAAGTTTATGACTACCATATATATATATGTAACAAAAAACCCCAACAAAAACCACACGTTGAGTTCTGTTAACAACTACTGAAAATAGAATGTGTAATGTGCAACGTAGGGAGAAGTGTGATGATGATGTAATCATAGACACGTGTGAAAGTAGACACTCGCGTTGAGACCTTAGGAGTGTAAACATCATGGATTGATAGCATAGTAGTTTTCGTTGTGTTTGAGTCTAAATAAAGATATTATATCATGGAGGGATGAAATCTGTGGTTTTAATTTAATTATGGAAGATCTTGACACTGCTGTTTCAAAAGAAGCAGTTGCAAGATTCATTACCATTATGAAAAATGCTATGTCCATTGAGAAATTGTCTCAGGAAGACTATCAGCTTATTGTGCATACCCTGATTACCATTACTATGACACAGGAGAGTGCAATTCGGCCAGGAGCATTTCAGTTTATGACCTTACAAGAATTGGACAACCCAATTACATATATTCCACCTAGTGATGGTACTGTGTACAATATTGTTTTCGTGCTCAACCACTAAACAGTTGGCACACATGGGCCCCTTGCTGTTCCATTTCCAGAGACAGTTTGGGTACAACTGCACAACTACATAAAATATGTAAGGCCACAAGTAAAGCCCAAGATCCCACACCAACACCTCGTGTCCTTAAATGCAACTGGGAACATGATACGCCAAGCAAGGAAAGCTGTATCGAAAATTAACAAACATCATAAGAAAAATGTCACTCCCACCAAAATACGTCACTGCGTAGCAACCGTTGGTAGTGAATTACTAACAGATATTGAAAGAAGAGCTGTTGCTAAAGGCATTGGTCATACTATGGAAGTCCATAATAGGGTATATACTGATCTAACTATTAAATCTGTAAAGGCTTCTATAGAAGCACAAAAAAAGCTCCATGATAAATCAAAGTCTAACACTCTGTGAAAAAATTGCATGACAGGCTTTGTCATATGAAAATTAAATTTTGCACACCTGAACTTTTCCAGGCTTGTAATGGTAAACATTCAGTTTCTTAAATTACAAGCAAGACATAAACCACTACTTGAATAATGATGGTATAATTCGGACTGTTTTGTAAGCAAAACCATCTGTACTTGTTCAACTTATTTTTTACTAGTAACAGATGCTGCCAGTTTCTTTAAAAATTAGCAACACCTGTACATGGACTACATTTTAATTAATTTTAATTCAACAATAATATTACATTGCAAAGCAAAAATCACTTGTACACTCATGTGCTAAAGTGTACATGTGTCATTGTACACCTTTTATGACAAAGCCTGTTTGCATTTTAATATTTATACTGCCGTGGCAATAGAAGCATTCTGAAGATATTGTTGCAATATATTCTTCAAGTTGACCAATTCATTTGATGAAAATTATTGCTAACTTCCTGTTTTGCATTTGACTGGTTTCTTGTTTTTAAACAACCAATAAGAAACAGGATTAAATTGCCCAACACAAATCAAATTCAAAACAAAGTTCAAAACAGGAAGTTGTCAACGAATCTTACCAAATTAATTGTTCAACCTGAGGAATTAATTAGAATAATATTTTGTCAGGGAGACTGGGGCAGAATAATACTACAATTGTTAATAAAACAGCAAAATTGAAAGCATTTTTGTTCACTTTTTGTATTTCCACTTTGCTATAACAATAACAATGTCTAATCGCTTTGAATTTATTAGAGTAAACTTGTTTAAATCTTCTAAAACTACATTTTCGAAACCATCAACATTGCAATTTACAACACGATTTGCAAGTCTATTCAACACAGCAAAACAACGATTTGCAAGAACTTACTTCACCTTCCATCTATTCTGATAATACTTTGATATCTAAATATCCATTAGAAAAGAGAATTTTCAAAGAAATAACTCCAAAACACCCCAAACCTCTTCGGTAAAATGTAAGACAATATTCGGCACCAGTTCCCTGTTTCCTGACCGTGGACTTTCGTTGCACAACGAAGGTCCACGGTCAGGGAGACTGGGGCAGAATAATACTACAATTGTTATTATAAAATAAGCAGTATACAACACGGAATTTGATTGGCTAATAATCGTGCATGATAACTCAATAATACACTGTTTTGGTTTGCCAGTTTTCCCGCCTCGTCTGCAGTTTTGCCAAACACTGTGAACGAAATTCGGTATACAAAATTTGACACTGAGAAGGAAACAGAAAAAAAAATGAATGCAAAATGTCCACCACAGAGCCTGCCAATAAGAGACAACGGGTCGACTACGGAGAAGGAAGGTTCGCTGCTGTTTCCGACTCCGAATTAAATGTTTTGTTAGAAAGTCGACACTCGAAGGCTACGAAAAACGCGACAAACTGGGCAATTACAACATTTAAAGGTATGTAAAATTTATTGAAGCTCTCAAAAACTTCCTGTACACTGTATATTATAACAACAAAGCAAATTTATCGAACTGTTTACGTGTAAGAATTGACCAATTCGGCATGTAGCATTGAATTGATAACAAGGCAACAAAATTATATAAACATGACATTTATAATATTTTGTTCAAGAAAAACAATATTTTGAGTCTTACTACAAGAAAGTAAACACAATAGTTTGTTTCGAACAGTACCTGGCAATAAAAACTGTTTCATACATTTAGAAGGGTGCCAGTAGAAAAACATTACAACAAAACTTGAACAAATGACGACCGGGCAACTAGACGAAAACCTCCGTCGTTTTTACGCCGAAGCGAGAACCAAGGAGAAACAAGAATACAGCAAGTCAGCGCTGCTCGGCCTCAGACACGGTGTTGAAAGATACCTGAATGATCCACCTTTCAATAGGGGGATTAAAATATCTTCAAATCCAAGGTTTGCACGGTCAAACCAGATGCTCGACGCCAAAATAAAACACCTAGAGCCTGAGAACTATGACGTATGCATATATAATGAGGTTGGGGTTAGAGGGTTACCAAAGGAGCCCGAGAACGAATAAACAATAAGTTGAATATTTAATGAGGCGGCATCACTTTGTGGTCTCAAGTGGTATTACTACTTCATTAGTGTAAATATTCCGTTTAAAATGTTGCGTGACAGAAATGATAAGAGTGCGCTAATCAGAAGCGAAACTAAAGATTATAGCGTAGTTTATAATAAGCGTGTGATTATAGATAATTTTGATACTTTGTCTTATGGATTTTAAAAATTTGATTTTAACTTTGTGTGCTTGTATATAATTTTCAACTTTATAGATAACCTCATAGAGGAGTTAAGTTAAGTAAGTTTAAGTTAAGTAAAGTACAACATCTCCTTGAAAGTGGAGTAAACATAGAAGAAAAGGGAGGAAGCTTGGCAAGAACTCCTCTACATGCTGCCTGCCACGGAGGTCACATCCAAGTCGTAGAGTACTTGATTAATAAAGGTGCAGATATTAATTATCTACTGCGAAGTCGCTATCGCTACACAAACCATATCCAGCTACGATTTTAGCATCTTTCCATGACTCAGATATAGTCCGTGATAAGTAAATACGTTTGTGCTGACTATTCCAGGCTTTCTGTAAACTATTTGATCCCTCGTATTTTCTCTTTTGGCCTGAATTATCGCGTCTTCCACCATACTCTCCGCCAAGTGCGGCCGCCATCTTGGATCAACAAACTTGAAAACCTACAGGCTGTAGTTTTTCAAGTTGGCGCGTGATTACTGCGTGGGCTTTGCGAGTGACACTGCTCCTTTAAACAGATCAAAGCACTAAAGTTAAAAAGCCATTTCCTTTCTGTACCAACACACGGCGTCTTTTCTCTGAAGATGTGACTTAGTATCTGATAGCAACCACATCGGAAAGACAAAATGCCAAAGGAAGTTCCGAAAGGAAGTTTCGGAAAAGCCCATACGCCTTGTTGACGAAGTTTCCTAAACTTTCGACCCATGCTCGACGAGGATTGCCACATGTTTCATCAACATAGTGGCTGAGGGAAATGGTTTTATGCAGCGTTAATAATTCATGAGTTATGAATAATCAATGAATGTATAAATAATTTGCACGCTTAATAAATTAAATCATGAATATGAATGATCAACGAGTCGGATTTCCGAAGAGCTAACGAAGCATTTCCGTTTCCGATAAGATGACGAGTGAATGTTGAGATTACGACATTCTAAAGGGTGTTCAGACATATTTATTTTGACCCGTTGCTAGGGAAAACTTGATGACCACAGAGCTTCTAGAGCTTTACAAATTTGAACCCCATGCTAGAAATGCTAGATATTCTGCACGTAGTATATATGAATGAAGTTCTTTCGTTTGATGACGTCATACATTGACGTCATTGTGACGTCACTGAGATATGAAAAAACCTATAATTTCCGCCAACTTAAAAGTTTTGCTAACTAAAGAAGTTTCACTAGAACCAGAATTGTTATATGCAAAAAAAGTACGCATGCGTTTCTCAATTGAGCAACTCTTAATGACTTTATGGCCGTTTTAATGAAATTTTAAGGGATATTTTTAACAAAAAATAGAATATCTTTGTCATTTTTGGTTTAATCATAAAATCCATGCGTACTTTTTGGGAGACATGTTTTCCCTAGGTGTAAACGAAAGAAAAGTAACGATTCGATAAATACTCGCGGAAATTATAGGAATCTTGTGAGCTCATGGTTTTGCGACTCAATGCCACTCAACCTAACCTGAAAGAATCAGGCGCGAGCCCTCCTCCTGCCTCCTGCCTGATCGGAGCTTGCCAGCTAAATTGCGAGTTCAGTCGTGGTTCCAAGCCAAGAATGCTCGAAAAGTCGTCTTGTTCTACATACAAAGTTAAAAGTTGATGTCCACTGTCTTCGGAATGTTTGATTTATGATTCATCAGCTCTGCCGATTACTAATTCCGGCATTCAATACAAATATTTCGACGTGACGACGTCCTTCGTTTATTTTTCCATCTTTCGCCGTCTGTGTACTGTACCGAAGTTCTTCAGCTCTTCAAGTGTTTTTGCCAGCGACATTCTACAGCAAAGGAATAGTTTTCTTTTGTTTTGGTACTTTTTCTCACAAACCAGCTCGGCTCTTTTCGTTTTTTTTGTTATGATTTTATACCTTTTTGCAGTTTATATGTTTTTGTGAAAATATTTCTCCGACCGGAAGTAATGTCCTTAGCAACCGGTTGCCTAGCAACGAAATACGTCCGAACACCCTTAACACGATGGCCGAACAAACAATTTGGGCTGCATTGCGGGAAAATAATATATAGAGAGCATGGTAAATTGTATGAGAGGATTATCGGCCAAATCAACAGTGATAACTTGCCGAGTAGTTTGTATAATATTTATCAAGAGATGCATCTTGTGAATTTCGTTATAATTATTGCCTAATCGAGTCTAGTGTTGGAGTGATTTCGAAATAGGAACGGGGTTACACTCTTGGTGCAAGACAACGAAACCACATTAAATGAGTGCTTCAGAAAATGATAAATATTTTACCAATTCTTGTTGAAATTGTTCATGGAGAGGACTCGTTAAGTGAAGAAATAAAGTTTTCGTTGTTGGAGGAGGAAGGATCTTTGGTTAAACCGTATCTTTGTGCAAGTAAAGTTAACGATGCGACTCACTACAATATCGACGTTGACAATTACGAATGGGATCGTACGCTTGGTGGTTTAAAGAGGATTCTTTCTGCTCAATGCATTTCATTTACTGAAGAAGAGTTTGGCTTGTCAAACGAGTATTGGGGGATATTCAGCAGAACATAAACGAAAGAAACATTCAGAACTCGCCAGACATTAAAACAGCGCGTGTTGTAATAAGTGAATTTGATCTAAAAGAATCTGAGCTATATAGCTTTGCTTCTGACTCCGATGAATCTGGTGTCTGATGTTTTTGAACCGAAGAAGAGAAACTTCTGAACTTCTTAGGCCACCTTGTTTTTGTTATCGGATATAAACGGAAATAAAATCTCGCTATTAAAACTGTTATTTTAATTGCCCGGGGCCGCCCAGACCCGAACTTGCTGACCATGCGTAACAAGTTGTTTGATTTGCACAGTGTTTTTATATAAAATGTCGTTAAAAAGTCATTAGGATACTTATATACACACGTCCAAACATGTCCGATCATTAACAGACCGATTAAAAAGTGATTGGAGGGTCGGATTTGCAAGCATGCGATTGGTTACGGGTGATCCGACTTCACCCTTAAGCCCAACAAAATCTCGATTTCAATCACTTTTACTTGATTGGTTAATTTGTGGGCGGACCTCTGCGAAGACACCCCTGTTTTTAATTGACTAAGTCACTGATCTGATCCTACCATAAAAACCCGCAATATCTCAAACCTTTTACGCTTTTCTTAAACCAACAAACAGCATAGCATTGACGCGGAGGGTGTCGTGGGTCGTCTTCAAGGGCACAAGCACGACCCATTGCAGCTGCCCCGAAGAAGATTTGGAGTGCATAATCTGTATGATAGGGATCGAAATTAATGAACCACCGAACAGCATGGCATTCAGACCAAGATCAAGACGCGGAGGATGTCGTGGGTTGTCTTCAAGGGCACAAGCACGACCCAGCGGCCCCGAAGAAGATTTGGAGTGCATAAAAAGGAATCAAAATTAATGAATTACACATATTTGCAATACCGTGCTGTGGTCATCCCATTCATCTGTACTGTCGGGAGAGATGGGAATGGGAGCAGTCTCAACCCAACTTATGCGCCATGCGCCGTACGCCTTGGGACGGAGACAGCGTTTGTAGGTTATGCATGGCATGGAATAAAAAAACTTACCCCAGCGCAGACGTTGAGAACTTGAGAAGTGTTGGGGGTGTCGATGATAATTTTTTAACTTTTACTTTAAACGGTTCCTTTAGGAGCCACCAAATCACACAAAAGGATCGCAAACGTTTACTCTAGCGACGTGCGGCAGCTTAAAATCACACATGAATAATAATACACTCTGAAACCAAATTTATTTCAATTTTTATTTCCAAATTTATTGCCAAATTTATTTTCGACTTTTTCATACACTTATTTTAGTTTATTTCGAGAACGGGTTAAGGATTTATATTATACTTTCAAGAATAACATTGTAGGAGGAGCCTTCATTATTTTCAACCGCTACCACGAGAAAGACAAAACGTTCATTCGTGGTGGCACGAAGCCATGCAAGCGGGTTTTGAGGGGCCGATGCAAACGCCTTGTATATTTGGGCTTTATCCTGTCAGGATCTTGATTATTTTCCTATAAAGTTCAGGATGCTGTCAGGATCCAGGTTAGAATCCTACAAAGTTCAGGATGCTGTCAGGATCTTGATTAGGATCCTACAAAGTTCAGGATGTTGTCAGGATCCTGGTTAGGATCCTGTTGCGTTTAGGATCCTGTTAAATTTAGGATCCTGTTTAGGATTTCTACCAGGGCTGTAGTATTGTGTTTTCAATATGAATCAAATCTCACCTCTGTCAATTGTTCTTTAGACCACGTGAATCCACACAGTCATCACCTTGGTCAGATCTGGATTATACTATTGACAATGATCTGGTAACTACTGCAAATCTACTGGAAAATATTGTCATGATTTCTCAATGGGTTGCTTAAAACATTATTTTCAAACATTGAACAACACATAAAATAATGTGATGTTGTACTTATAAGTAATAGCATAACATTTTGGTTGATTAGTGATTAAATTTACCCGAAAGCCGAGGGAGGTTTAGTAAAAGTCCCTCGAGCCGAGGCTTGAGGGACATATTTAATCACTATCAACCTATATGTTATGCTATCACTTTGTAATATTACGGTTACCGAGGAAGAAGGAATGTATCTGGCATAAAGCTGACATCTAAATGTGGCCATGTGTCGTGTGTGTAAAGGCTGACAATTTTTTACAGTAAGTATCTTTATTTGAAATGCAATCGCCATTTATATGTCTATATCTGTAAATATATTACAAGCTCTTTTAAATAGCAACGCATATATATGATCGCTTCAATGATTACCATTGATCTAATGCAAATTCACGCACATAAACTAATATTAGATAGTTGTCTATAAAAACAACAGTGTATAGACATGCGCATTGATTTAGTATTAGTCCCACATTTTATGTTCTAGGCAAACTGTAATCAATTCTTGAGATAACAAACCAGTTACACAATGAAACTGTTTGCCTTTCGTTTAGGGCGCTGCCGCTAAAAGCGGTTCAGCGAACCTACCTCGAGGTAGGCAAACACTTGTCTCTACTTCTCGATTGGAGGCGCTACCAATGTACTCTACTCGAGATGGTTTAGGCAAGGTCCCGTTGCATTAGGCAGTGATATTGCTTATTGCAAATTCACGGGAATCGTACCTTGTGCATAAACATAAGGTATGATTAGTACATACACTTCTTTTAGTTTATTTCGAGAACGAGATAAGGACTTATATCATACTTTCAAGAATAACATTGTAGGAGGAGCCTCCATTATTTTCAACCGCTACCAAGAGAAAGACAAAACTAAACTAGTCGCGGACTAATTGGCAGTATGTTCGCCGAGAAGATCTTGCTAACAACGCCACTTTTACGATGGTATTTGGAGCACGGCTTGGAAGTTACGGAAATATACGAAGTTGTTGAATTCGTTCCGAAAAGCCATTTCGAGGGTTTCGCCGACGAAGTTAGCGATGTGGGACGTCAGGGGAATGGCGACCCTTCTACTGCCATTATAGCTGAGACGATGAAACTTTTCGGAAACTCGGGTTACGGTCGTTCGTTGACCAATAAAGAAAAGCATGAGGCAAACGTCGGGTTTGCCGTTAATGACCCACACTTTCAGAATTAGACGTTGTGGATGACAATTTTTATGAAATAAGTAAGACAAAGAAGACAATTAAAATGGATTTGGCCACATACAGTGAGGAAGAATCAATCATAGAACTTATTTTACAAATGGCCTGGGGAGGGCCACATAGCGGCCCGCTTCAGTAAAACAAGACCAGAGTCCCCTCCCACCCCTCAGGTTTTCTCTAATTTCAGATTATTATATTAATTATTGCTGTAATCCTATCAGATTAATTAAATAGCGTGTGCATGTTATGCGTGAGCCACGCTGAAACTTTAAAATTGACGCTTTTTTCGACAAAATGGACTAATCAGACACCTAACTCTTAATCGCGGGAATGTATAAAAGTTAGAGCTCGATTAGTGTTTATAATGAAACAGCTACGGAGGATCGCAAAAAAGCATTATCCAGGGAGAGGAGCAGAGTTTATAGGAAGAAAAATATGAAAGCAAAAACGGATTTGAATAAAGTATTGAAGTACCTGCAAATGAACGCTTTCGAGCATTGGTTGGCGGTTCAACCCTTTTTGTGTAATACAGATGAGGAAACACCCAAACAGACACAGCAATGACCACAGCAACAACAGATACAGCCACCGCAGCAACAAGCACACCAAGGACCACTGTATCAAGCACCGCAGCAGCCCGCACAACCACAGGCACTAGCACACCAAGGAGTACAAGAACGAGAAAATCACGCACAACCACCGCATCAATACGCAATTTCAGACATTCTCGAATCATTGGACATGGACTTGTTCGTTTAATTAACTTATTTTATATTTCATTGAACATTATTTTATATTTACATTTATTTACAATTATCTACAGAACCCATGCATGTGCTAAATTAGTAACCGTACGGAACAGTGTTAAGTCATCTATAATTACACGTTAATTATACACCACTCTATAATCTTTATGCTATCGTTTTGTGATAATTTGTTTCGTACCGTGACTCTGGTAATTCCGAAAGGTATATCTACAGAAACTTTCACTGGCCCTGTGTTTTTCATTTAGTCCCGTTTGAATAATATATCGATCATGTGCCCTCTCTGATCCCCAAGAACCTACGTAACCCCTTAATTAAATTGTATATAAACCGAAAATATCGAACTTATGCGCCGCACGCCTTGGGAGGGAGAGAGCGTTTGTAGGTTATGCATGGAACCAAAGGACTTACCCCGCCGCAGTCGTCGCGAACTTGAGAAGTGTTGGGGTTGTCGACGATAATTTTTTAACTTTTACTTTAAACGGTTCCTTTAGGAGCCACCAAATCACACAAAAGAATCGCGAACGTTTACTCTAGCGACGCGCGGCAGCTTAAAATCACACATGAATAATAATACACTCTGAAACTAAATTTATTTCGATTTTTATTTCCAAATTTATTGCCAAATTTATTTCTAATTTTATACTTTCGTCTCGTCTCATATCTATTTATGTAGTTACGTATATCTTGTGCATGTGTATTTAAGTTATTGCCGAAATGTGTAAGTTGCACGGAAATTCCAGATACGGTACAACCCTTACAAATAAAGAAAAACATGTAGACATTAAGTGTTGCTATGAAGCTAGTGTTGGAAAAGCCGTAAATAGTCAACCAGGCAATCATTCGCTCCATCATGGACAAAGTCAGAGGTATTATACATATGGATGGTTTTATTACACAGAAGTTTTTTTGCAAGGAGTTGGGTGTTCTAAAATTCGGAGGAAAGCGTTTTCCTATTTTTTGGACATTAACGTCAAGCGGAGCGACCTCGAAGAGCGACATAAAAAACCCTGTTTTTTTGAAAAAGGCAAGTCACAAGCTTCCCTTTGGCGTACAACCCGGTGTCGAAGCCCTCCCGCTTAAAGAACTACCGAATATAGTTGTATATAGATTTTTCAACTATGTAAAAGTGGAAAACAGCTCGACTTTCGCATACAAAGGTGGCATTTATGAAGGAGAGCTATTGGCGAAATTACAGATCCCCTCCATCAATCTGGAGGAGTTTGCTTGTGGTAATGACACGGTGCCTACCACCACTGCGCAAAAGTCGAAGTAGAAGCCCTTGGTCAATGGTTAACAAATCGCTACGTGTAATGACAAACAAAAAACGGTTCTTTTTTAAAAGAACCACCTAATATTTGGAAAGAAAACTCACGAAACACTCAAAAAAATTCCTGCATACAAAATCATCGAATTTGGTTTGTATTATTTCGTATTAGCGGCTGCAGTGATTAACGGAATTAGGTTTAGCGATGAATAAATAACGACGTAGGGTTAGACGGTCCCAAAGGAGCCTGAGAACGATGACGTATTTTTGACTTTGGTAAGACTTCAACCATGTCGGCAACACTTTGTTTGCTAATTGTTACTGCCAGACAGAGGAGAGTTAAGTAAACTATCTGGTTGAAAGTGGAGTAAACATTGAAAGTAAAGGAGGAAGCTTGGCAAGAACTCCTCTACATGCTGCCGGCCACGGAGGGCATTAAGTCGTTGAGTGCTTGATTAATAAAGGTGCAGATATTAATTCTCTTGACGCGGACAGCCACTACACGTCGCAGCTCGTCAAGGTTATCTGTTGCTGTTGTCGCTGAACTCTAAACATATTAAGATTCCTTCGCACACGGGCAGACTTGACAAAATGATTCGGTTGTCCCTCAGGTCAATCTTATTTGTTTGCGTAAACAACTTGCCAATCATCCGGAAATTTTTTTGCGCCCATTCTGTACTTAACAGCTTAGGAATGCAAATCGACGAAAAGGTAATTGTAAAGTTTTTCAGTAGCATTTTAATAAGCTTCTACAAGATACCGGCCACATCCAGGAAATATTTGCCTGGCTAGGGTATGAAGAATTCTTTGGTAGCGTGGACTTTTGAATAAAACCAAATAATGGCAATAAGTGAACACAATCGGGAGTATTTGCCTTTCTTATACGAGGCCTGCTGAAGAAAACATCGGTGGTGCGAACTCTTTGCAAAAAGATTTAATTTATGTAAAAAATATAGGTTGATACTCGCTATAACAATATATAATCTGATCCACCTTAGTGTCAATCACATGATTTTCGAGTAACTTTTACCAACACAGTCTTTCCCGACTCTATTTGGTCCCGAACTATAGTTAGGGCTCATGCAAAATTTCACTACGGTTTGCGCTGGACACCGTTGTTTCATGTCCATGTCGGTTTCGGCTCTACTTTCGTTAGTTAAAGGTAACCAGATGTTCGTTACTGTCCGAAGCGACATCCGAGTTCCAGAAGACAAAAAGCAGACTAGTTTGGCAAAAACAAACCAAAAGTAATCGAGGTGAGTGTTTTGTTCAGTATGCCTTAAGGCTAGTTTCCATATAATCGCCGGCGATCCAAAGCGATTCTGAGCGATCAACGACGATATATGCCAAGTTTACGGAGATGTGTTTAATTTTTAAAAACGTAGATATCCCTTTTAAAGCTATCGGCGAACACATGCAAAACTTTGCCATCGAAAATAATTTGAACGAAAAAAAAGAAGACAAGGATTAATTGGAAGTATGTTTGCTGACATCATTTTACTTACAACCCCACTTTGGTATAAGATAATGTGTCTCCAAGTATTTTAGGAAAAGCTTATCTTAACAGTAATGATTACTTATTGTATGTCAAAAGTGTTTGAAATGTGTTCTACGCGATTTAAATGTGTTAGTGTGTGCGTTCAGTCGCATTATAACCAAAGATGGAGTCGAAGACAAGTGCCACGTTTGTTTTGGCACAATCGCGTTCGCAACGCCGTTGTGACCACCAAATACATTTGGATTGCTGGGAAAGGTGGGAAAGCAAACAGAAGAGAGAGCGCCAAGCGTAAAATATATTACGCTATCCTGAGTATGTCGAAAGTTTGTCTCATGCGACATTAATATGGAATATTTATCTGTTGTTGCCATCAAAGATAATTTTGCAATTAGCGATTTTAAATCCAGCCCAAGATTTTAATCTGCACGGTTCACCACTTTATTGAAATTAAACGTTCGAACGGTGGTGCCTATATCATGGTTGGGGATTTTACATATTTTGGATATTTGGAACCCTTTAACAAGATTTGTAATATATTTTCCTTTCCTTGAATTTCATCTTCATTGCCTTTTTTGCCGTTAAAGTTGACGCAAGTGACGTCAAAAGAGGAATTTGTCTATACAAAAACCACGTTACAGATTTCTCCTTTGACGTCACTTCCGTCAACTTCCACAGCAAAAAACTCCATGTAGATGAAATTTTCAATGAAGATATACTACAAATCTTCTCAGGTTACAAATATCCTAAATATGTGAAATCCCCAACCGTGATATAAGCACTTTAAAACCTAAAAAAGTGCTGAGTCAGCTCATTCCGCACTTGTAACTCTTCTACTTAATATCTTTATTATCTCACTAAGTACGATCGGTAAGTGCATTGTGCGTACATCAACAAAAAATAATGGCGTCAAAATCTGCCAATGTGTGCAAATACAGAGAAATGCGATGTTTAAGCTAATGTAGCAGTTATATAGAGAACAAAAGCAGTTACCAAATGAATAGAATAAAAACTAATAACGGTACAATACGCGGTTAGAGTATTTATCGGTGTTTGTTTAAAGGAGGAAAATGTAACTCTAACAGCAAATTTTTGGACGAGAATTATTTGTCTGATATAAGACGCTATACCGACTGCTGTGTTAATAACTACAATTAGATCACAAGTTTGAAATTTCTACGAGCTGATATAGTTGACTGACGTGAACTCCGAGTTCGTTAACTCGACGAGCCGGCCGAATTTTCACATTACTTTGCGCGTAAAAAGTAAATATTTTAATTTCGCTAGCATTTTGTTCGCAGGTTTTCATTATTCTACCCAACGGAACGGATGTTTAAAGTGCCTGGCTCAACTGTGGGGATTTTATATATTCGTAATCTTTGTGTTCCTCTGAGCAAAATTGCAATTTTGTCGTTCCAAAATTTTATCTTTTTGCTGTCAGAGTTGGTAATCATTTGCTGAAATTAGTGACGTCGCTGTAGGAGTGAGCTTTTGGGAAAATAGAGTTTTTATAATATAATTATGCTTCGTTCTTTCTCGTTATTCTTTGTATTTATGGAATAACGAAAAGAATGAAGTGTAAAATAGATGCTTAATGTTCTAAACATCAAAAAGCCTTCAGCGACGTCAGTTGTTACCAACTTTGACACTTCGACAGGTGAAATACGCACTTTTATAGAAATCGGTAATCTGCTGGCGAGTCTTTTTATGGTATAAGTTTAGCGTTAAGTTAGAACTTTTCTTAGAACATTGAATCGTAATTAACATTCGAAAATAATGGGACGTTCCGTTCCGTAGAATAATGAAGCCCTTGCAAGTATTTGCGACAAATGTAAATAGCTTAAAACCATACACGGTGAGAACGCGATGCTTATATGACACATCTACGCGCGTACAGCACCTTCGAGCAACGCTTATTAAAAATACCCTATAATATATAAATTGCCTTAGAAATACCGAAAATAACCCAGCTGAACAAAATTTGATTGACATAGTTTAAACTTTACCTTTGCTACTCCGCTCAATGATTCACGGAAATTGGTTTGAATATCTACTCTCATAGTGCGTTTCCAAGATATCGTCCACATGTTTTCTTGAATTTCCTAAGATGAAGAAAAGATAAAGTTGCCTAGTCAGCTAGTCTAAGATTTTCAGCTTGGAATTAGTAAGGATTTCTCAGCTCTTCTGAACAAACTGTCGTAAGTTGTTAATATTCAAAAAACCGCATGCGCATGAGCTCTTGACGGGACTGAAGCGGCTAGCTAGACGCTCTAACCATTGAGCTACTAGAACTATGCAATGAAAATCGAGGGTGCATGTTTATGCATCTCTGTTTAATTAGTACATATTCTTGTATGTATACCAGTGCTTAAAACACTCATTAATAACTCATAAAGAAAGGACAAAAGAAATTAGTCCTAATTAGTATGCTGTAAATCAGATACAGCATCGTGCTAGTTTGCATAAACCTTTCCTTCGATTACTCGGCAGCAAAAATTACTTGAATCTCCAAAATAATTGGGAAACATGCTTATTTAGATACATCAGTATTTAAAGCAAGGGTATGGAATTTGCAACGCTTGACTTCAGCTCGCCTTGCAAGTCCCATACAGTTTGACCGCTCATACTGTATCTATTATAATTTACACAAACCTTTCAAGCCTCGTTGTTGTGTAAAAAGCCTTTTTGAATTATAAATACAAGAACAAGGTATGAAAAGCTATATATATATATATGAATATTAAATTCGTCCTCGTTTACGAACTCAAAATTTTAATAACAATTATATATAAATACGTCTAATTCTACGTAACTATGAATCAAGGGCATTCAGATAGATTCACCCAATACCCAGCTATAACATTACTCAACAGAACTCATGTAATATTTAAAACATGCATGAGTAGCAATGTTTTATTCGATTTAAAACAAGAGACAATAGCCGAGTGTTTTAGATTTGATAAAATATTGCAAAAATTTTGAATAACTTACAAAACGTATTATTATTAATCGCGCGTGACGCACCATGGGGGGTCATCACAGTGGGCGGTCTAAAAATCAATTATATTTGTGTTTTATTGTATTGCTTTAATTTTTTCACTTTGAATTTGTGAAATATTGCTTTTCATTTTACTTCTACAAAGTTTGTTGGTAAAGTCATTTATTGTTTAAATATTTAACATTTTGTTATAGATTATAATAATTAGCATAAATTAGCATAATTTGCAAAGCCGGTTGCCTGACAAGACCCGAAAACCCAAAATTTGAATAGTAATTCAAATTAAATATTGTGGTATTATTTTTGTGTTATCCCATCTTAATTCGCAAATTGCCAAGACCACCTGCTGTGACTGGTTTTTGAATTGGACAAGAAAGAGTTAAAATGGTCTATAACCTCCGCTATGTCATAGATGTCAAGTTGTTTAATTTGCCTAACAAACAAACTGAAATATCTCAACAACGAAGCAAGGGAACGAGAAACCGCAAAAGATGTTACTTTGTCATACATTTTAAATGTTCTTTCAAATAAGACAGACTTAATATACGTTTCATGCGCACTTTAACAAAATTGAAAACTCTAACTTCTAAAAACCGTAAAAAGCAGTAGTCGTATTAACTTAAAATTTTACAACATGTAAAACGACCAGACTTACATTATATTCAACAATTATTCGTCGAAGGCGAGGTGAATATCGGTGAATAATAACCGAGACGAAATAAATACACATTTTTGTACTTTTACGAACAACATTTTCTTTGAAATTGTTAGTTTCCTCGTCTGTCGCATTGACAAATTGGCTGGCGGCCATTTTGAATAAACGTTGTAGGTGATTATCGAGAATTAGTCTGAAGTAGCTCGACCAATCAGCGCGCGCAATTTTCTGACATTCAGATTAATTAATCTGCGTCTGAAGATAGCGTCTGAACTAACGGTGTAAAGATATAAACTGACAATTTGAACAAAAGTGCTTTATCAGATTGAGAAGAGAAAAAAACAACCAATGGTTGGAGTTGGGATTCAATCCCTTAATTACAAAAGATAAAGATAAATATATACTCGCAAATAGCGTATGTTATATACTTATATTTAGTACTGCTTCTTATTCGGTTTATTAAGTTCATGAAGCGGTCGCCATTTGAACACGGGAAAATCTCAATAAAGGGATCAGGTGCATGGGTCTCAATAAATCACTTTCTCCAGCTAATTTTCCCATATTCGTGGTTCGCACAGTTCAGAGTATTAGGGATTTTAATGAGCAAACACAACAACTACGATTACGTGTTTAAACAATATAATTTTTTGTCAAATATATAGAGCTTTTTCAAATGCCTGCAGTCCCAAAAAGAATCTTCGCGCCGTCGTGACTGTTGACAACAGGGTGCTTATATTCGTCTATATAAGCGCCCTGGTTGCATGACAACGTAGAAAAAGCATTTGTTAATGTTACGTTGTAAAAACAACGCGGACTTAACCAAATCACTACAGAATTGAAGTCTTAGGAAAGCTCAACCTTATCATCGTGACCAACATTATCTGAACAAGTCTTTTTCTTCGAGAATTCTACAAAACGACGAGGCGGCCGTGCAATTGTGTATTTTGAAATTTGAATGTATACACCGACAGCACCATTTTTTAGCACAGTTCCTAATAATTATGCGGACGACCATTCACGTGCACCCTAGCTGTTCTCCATGCAAAGCGGCCAATCACTGGCTAACACGCCTTAACCCTTTCACCACCAGACCTTTTCCCTTGACGAGTAAAATCGTCTGGCGTTAGCCAGAGTAAAATACTAAATGGCCACCACGGTGCAGAAACTAGTTCGCAGCTTGTTGCGAGTATTTGTATCTCACTAAAAAGAACTCACAACGTGAAAACAAGCACTGCGAGTTGTTTTAAATTAGATGCAAACATCGCTGGTTTTTGCGATGACTAGAAAAGAGCCTTAACGCACCTAATGGGTGGTTACAGATAGGCACGATCAGCTATTGCTGAAATTAAACAATGGTGTAATATACTTAAGTTCAGTAATGTCTGATTTTAGCCATGTGGGACCACCAAAATGGCACATCGTTTCTGGTTTCGTAACATCGTTTTAAGTTTCCTATCCAGTTTCCCTTCCATTATCTATGATTAGAGATAAAACGACTTTGAATTTGAAGCTAATCAACTTTGACTTTGAGGTGAAATCAAAACGACTTTGAATTTTGAGCAATTTTATAGTCAAGCGCAAAACGACCGCAATACCACACTAACCGGGGCGAATACAGCGGAATTATAGCTAAATAAGAGGAGTATAGAATGCATCAAAGAAGTTTGTCGCACAGCAAATTTAATAGTGAAACAACTGCTAGTATAAGAGAACGCTATAGACGAAAATAGCCCTGTTATTTAAGCGGTTACAGAAAAGGTTTGCAGAAATGAATAGTAATTATGAGCATAGTGAAATAAAAGTAGGCGAAGGGCCTTCGCTCGAAACGTTAGATTCCTACGTTCTCTGTTTCGGCAGTATATCTAACCTAAGTTGCTATATTTCAATTATGAGCATATATATTTACCTGAATTTTTCATGCTAATGATTTGTTTCAGCTTTGCTTCGTCCATCTGATATTTGATCAGTATACTCTGTCGGTTTCTCTCTCTTCAACTTGGTGGGAAAGCCTCGCCATTACACTTTCTCATTTTCAATCAATTCTTTATTGACTTGACACACAGACTATAGCATCGTCCACATGGAAATTTGGGTTGGTACCGTAGGTCGGTATGAGACTGACTTAAAGTCACTCTTATTCTGGCGCTGTCGTGTTTTCAATTTCGCTTCACAATGTTGAACGCCAGCTGGCGATGTTTTCATGGCTTTTTGACAAAGTTCTGCCGACTCATGCAGAAGACCTTTATCTTTTATCTACCGAACTGACTTCCCTCGACTTCTTCTTGGTCGACGAAAGAGCATAATTTGGAAAAGATCAAATTCGCTCCCAAAATCTCGGTTATGTCAACAATCTATAAGAAAAATACGAAGAATTTATTATATACTGTGCAATGCTTAACGACAAAATTCGACAAGACGTTTAACCCATTGAAGATACATTACCTTTCAAGACAACCTGAAAGGCTAGGAAACACAATCACATACTGTTTACTGAGAACATAGTTAGATGGAAGCGGCAAGCGAATGAATAAAATCCCAAGCCACGCTACGCCTACATGCATGCTACGCTTGGTTAGTCGCATATTAATGAGATTTTCTTTGTTTGGGCTATTAATGACTTCGGCAAGACTTTCCTGTTTTTTTAATTGACAGTTTAATGCTTGATGACCCTGAGGGTGTTCACATTATCCCGGTAAGCGGGCTGGCCCGGTAAGCGGGACGAAGTCTTGTGGTAGTTTTCATCCAACCTCGTACCCAGGGTCTTACCTCCGCTGCCCCCTCCCCCCTCGCTGCGGAAAGACCCTGGTACACGCTGGTCACGTGCTTCCCAAAATATGGGCAGTAACAATTATTTCACTGTAGGGAGGGGTTGTTTAGTTTGAAATTTGACTCAACTTTGACCCAGCACAGTCGATTTGATATTTCCTTGACTGCTCTTTCTTATTTGATCTTTGATGAGCGCATTTAACGGAGAAACTACGATGATTACAGGATGAAGGGGAGACGTCTCGGTCGGTCGTTCACTGCCCTGACTGCAGTTGATTTTGTCGTAAAAGAGCGACGGAAGAAGATGATATATTAGAGACTTTCCATATCCCGTTGGTAGCACGGCCACAACATCTTTGCCAAAGTAAACTGCCTCGAGACATTTGACTTGTTTATTGAGGTTGATGTTTGAATAGCCGCTGTTGACGACAGCGAAATGAAGGCTGCTGTAAAACATGGCTAAACACTTTCGTCTTTCGACAGTTTGTGTAAAACTTCGAGTGGTTTCAGGCATAGTTAATATATACTGACCAGGTCAGTATATATTAACTATGTTTCAGGTGACAAAAACGAACCCTGCTGGGACCCTCCCTGTGTATGAAATTTGATCAGGTGGCACGTGACCAGCGTGTACCAGGGTCTTTCCGCAGCGAGGGGAGAGGGGGGAGCGGAGGTAAGACCCTGGGTACGAGGTTGGTTTTCATCCCGCCTAGCGAGGTGAAATCATGAATAAAATTAGCTTGTCTGACGATCCGTGACTAGAGATCACAATTTTGTCGTATTGCACAGGTTTGTTTGCTTCAAAATCAATCCTTTTATTATACAATTGAGATTTATATTACAATAAACAATAAAACCTTCAACTATCCTTTGATTCTATCAAAAAGAACTAATTTTTTTTCCATAACGACTTCATCCCGGTATTTATAATAAAGCGGGACGATGTGTTCATATGGGAAAACTTCATCCCGCCTACCAAGATTCGCCAAGCGGGCCAGCCCGGTTTCTCATAAGAACACAAAACGAAATTTTAATAGGGAAATATATATATAAAGTATAATAAGCCAAGTATATAGACAAAAACACAAAACAACGAAGAAAAATTTGTCTTTTTCTGTCTTCGATTTTAATAATTAGATAAAAACATTCTCAAGTCCCAGAAGAGAGCAATTTGCTTTGTTTTTGACTTGATCTTAATGTGTTTATGTTGGAAGTTAAAACTAACAATTAATTAAATTGCCTTTTTGACTCTCCAACACTCGTCACACGTTTTGAAACGTCGGCATTAACTATTTTGTTTTTTATAATAGGCGGTTTCCTTTACGATTTTACATAGTTGTCCCTTCACCGCACTGCCTAAACATGTATTATTTAAGCTTGGTTTTAAGCATAAAGACTCTTATGGCAGCCATGCTCCAACATAAAGTACCGACATAAGACTACGTTTACACGGTAATGGACGAATGTGAAACTGAGTGCTCGAATTTGTGCGGTATTACTGCCTGTTTACACGTAGTCGTGCACTGTCCAATCTCTGAGCTACAATCAATACATAAAGGAGGTATAGATTGCCGACACGGTTCTGTAGACGGGCCCTGGTCGAGCCCACTATGGGGAATAATATTAGAAAACAAGATCTCTCCGGCCTTATTGGCAACAATAACAAATGATGCAATCTTTGCATTTCATAATTTTACACTCTGTATATATCTGATTGATGTATATATAGGATTAAGTATAGTATTGTACATAGTTTTTATTTAAATAATTAAGTATCTTAAATAGTGTCCCCAATTAGTCTGTTAAGGCTAAATACATAGACACTTCAATAAAGTTATTATTATTATTATTATTATTATTATTATTATTATTATTATTATTATTATTATTATCCAAGATGGCGGCTCAACCGGGCAAAAGCTCAAGTGACTCTAACGGGACAAGTCACTTTGAGTGACCCTCAAGAAAAACTAACTGTAAAGAATTGTTTCAAGCCTGTCAAGAACCTCGACAACATCAGTATGTTCGGAAAAAAATATTAGTCTCAATTCGTAATGTCCAAATTTTGGATCAGTTAAATAGATATATTTTCAGCGATGGAACTTCTTGGCTTTTATTTCACTCGTTTTTTAGCTTAAATTCCCTTAAGATAACCTGAGTGTATTGTATGAATACTTTTGTTAACTAAAGATACTTTTGTTTATTGTTGATGTAGATTGCCAAATTCAGCAAAACACTGCCCCACGACTGGTCATTAACTCTGGTGAATGGCTTTAATTGCCAACCAAAACTATCAAAAACACTTCTGTCTTGAATGTATTCTTCTTTTCTGTTAATTCAAAGCAGTAATTTTCTCAAAAAAGCTCCCTCTTGGGTTTCGCCAACTTGGTCATTTCAGCCACCATCTTGGTTTTGCCTGGTGAGCCACCTTTTTGGAGCTCTACAATGAGTCCACAACTATACCTCAGGACTATATCTATGGTCCAATCTCGTACCCATCTGGAGCCTTCAACGTGCACAAATGAAGGCTCTAGGATAATACATTACCAGGAAGTATTTTGATTGAAATATAGTAAGGTTTGAGTACTGCCGAAAATATGGAACATAGTTTCTAATGTTTCGAGTGAAGACCCTGATGAAGGGATCTTTGTTCCCAGTATTTCTGGGTAATGTGACCAGGTGATGCCAGGACCTTTTCCTGCCCTCTCAATTTTAAAAAGGCCCTGGGAACGAGGTTGACATGAAGTATAGACCCCTAAATTCCCCTCATAGGGACAGATCATTGATTGAGTCTGAGTACAAGATTAGTCTACAATTCAGCCTGTACCTTTTTATACACCAGCATATCCTCTCATGGATTATCCATGACATTCAGGATAATCCTGAATATTAAAGAAATTAAATAATAAAAAAAAACTCGGGTGGAGTGGGCAAACTCGGGTGGAGTGGGTAAACTCGGGTGTAGTGGGCAAACTTGGGTGTAGTGGGCAAACTCGAGTGGAGTGGGCAAACTCGAGTGGAGTGGGCAAACTCGAGTGGAGTTGGCAAACTCGGGTGGAGTAGGCAAACTTGAGCACACCCCACCTGACCCAGGCTTCTTGTTATGTGTTTGCATGCAAACTTATTCACATGAAAAAATATTGTGTTCATTCATATACCTGAGATATAAGAATTCAAATCAAATAGAACTCTATTAGAGTTGTGTTGCTTCTAACTCTGTTGAATTCTAAAAACATATTTTACAAGAAAGTTGAAAAACTCGCAGAAATATGTGCCTCTGAGTCAGTAATTTTGGCCACCATGCAGTGTAGATCCCTCCCTCCCCCATGCACTTCACTGGACCCTCAACGCACTGTTAGTATAATCAAAATACATTGGCCAACGTTGTGTTGCCAGAGAACAATATAACCTTACCTGTAAAACATAACATAATAATTCGAAATAGCATGGTATATATCATGCAATTTTCTGGGTCATCTTGGATTCTTGGGTCGTCTGCCTTTAACAAACACCATAAAGCCTGATCAGAAACCTGGTTTACCGTCTAGCTGATACGTTAACCTGACCCACTGACATGTTTAACCCGCGTAACTGATAGAACAGCTCAAGGGAGCACACCAGACTGACCTGTATTTCTTCTTCAGTTCTTTGACTTTGTTCGGCGTTCCTTCATTTATATTCAGCCATCTTGAATAATGCGGTATATATCATTAGCGTATCGCAGGCGCGGGCTACGGTGCAACGACGAAGGTAGCCTGGTAACCACTAAAGATTTCTGCTTTCCTATTGGTTAAAATTTCGCGCGTTTTTAGTGACTATGAGTGAAACTGCAATCGTCATAAGTGGATTTAGCCCTGATGACGCGAGAATGAGATTAGTGGTTACCTGGCCCATATTTCGTTTGAAATTGGGCCAGGGTACCAGGCTACGACGAAGGACGAAGGATTAAACCCGAGACCCGAGCAACACCGAGCGTTTACGACCGCGGAGAAAGGATATTATACAGCATCATAAGAGAAAACGAAGGGAGTGAAACCGTCACGTGATGGAGTATTGACCAATGGAGATGCCTAGCCCTTGATCTGTCAACATGTCGGAAGTGATCAATCGCGCGAGGTAAGTTTAAGAAACGTTCATAAGTTGCCAGAAGTTACATTTCATGACCCAGCCGTCTCAGCGTTTCTGATATTTTTCATTGTTCTCGAGTGTTTGTAAAACATGAGAAAATAATGAAAATCAGGAGGCTGCAGGCCAAGTGATTTTTATTGTTTTCCCGGAAATGGAGTATATTAGTACCCCGATGGTCTCATGTTGAATTTATAATTAAGAAATGTGGTAATAAACGTTTTTTGCTTGTGCCGTTTATTATCTGATTTCTTAATTATGAATTCAGTCTGCGCGACCTTTACCGCGTTTCAAAACTGATGCACATGACCAAATAGTTTTCTCTGATTGGCTAATTAGCTGATGAATTATTGAGTTTGAGAAATTATTATACCGAATTAATTCAAAGGAAGCGTGCAAGTGTGTTTCGCCGACAACACCAAACACAACCTCGTACCCAGGGCATTTTGCCTCCACGTTAGGAGGTCGGCGAAAATGGCCCTGGCATCGGCTGGTCGATTCTATAATCTGATTGGCCGGTTTAAGGACTGATTAATATTCAGATAGAGTATAATCTATTTATGAAAATTTGAATTGCAATAGATCCACTCTGCAAAGTTTACCCAAAGAATGGAACGATAGTGTTGATCAAAATCAAGAACAATATTAGATATATGTTTGTTCATGACCTTTACATGTATCCTGGATAATCGTGGGGAGTATCATGATAAATAATGCTAGCCAGTTGCTTTTATGATAAAGGGTTGACATGAGTGAGTCGGCAGAGCGTTAAATATTTCTCATTTATTATTCATTTATACGTATTATACAAAAACAAAACACAAAGACCGTATAAATTTTCTTGCCATAACTCCCCAAAATTCTGGGTGTCACGTGACCAGCCGATGCCAGGACCATTTTCGCCGACCTTCCGACGTGGAGGCAAAATGCCCTGGGTACGAGGTTGCACCAAACAGGTAGATTTTGAAGTAGTAAACTTCTAGCTAAGGGGCTACCAATCGAGCTACGGTTAATGTTAACCTGGTAAGTTTACCCCCCGGAAAGTTTACACTATCTATCGTGTGAATTTTCGCCACTCATCACAATACTGCAAAGTTTCTGTGAAACTTTGCACTAATGATCCATAGACCTTATTCCAAAATGGCCGCCGAATCAGAATTCTTTTACGTGCACATAAATTAGCCCTTATGACCTCGTTTTAAAGTAAAAATTCTTTTGAATTTCCCACATGAAAACGAGTTCATAAGGGCTAATTTATGTGTATATAAGAGAATTTTAATTCGGCGATCATTTTGGAATAAGGTCTATTCTAACGTAAAACAAAACATTTGTACATTCTTAACGTAAATTGAAGTTCATAATTGACTGTACCGAAAAAGATGGCGTCTTTACATTTAACCACAATCCTTTGGCTGATTTGATGTCGGAAAGCATTATGGTTAAATGTACCGCCGCCATCTTTTTCGGTACCGTCAATTCTTAGCCACTATTTCCCGCGCAATAGACTAGAAGGCTAGCAAATACAGCGCAAACGTCTACAACAACATCCTTAATACAATATAATTTTTCTTACACAACAAAGAAAATAGTTTATAGTCCCAAAAGTATAATCCTAACATCGCCCCCGTTCTACATACGCTATTCATATCTTTTTCACGTCTTCAGGACGGCGTTCACTCGTGAAACGAGATGTTAGTCGAGTTTGACTTAAAACTACGAGACAAAATCCTTTTAGAATTCGAACTCTAAAGCTGGATGTCGAAAACCACATTAAGTACTCAATATTACGTAAATGATTTGTGGTTTCTGCGAGATACTGAAAGTTAACAGACGTTTGGTGTACGTTCGTCAAGCTCAATTACCCAGAAAAGATTTTTGAGACCCCAGACCGAAACTGCGACCTTCTAAAGACCGGTTAGACGCTCTAACCATTGAGCCACTGAGGCTCAGATGGTGAGCTAAGGTTGCAAACTCATAGTCATATGCGCTCCTAAGTGGTAGCATTTGCATACGAGATGTAGTTAAACGTATACATGTGGTGCATGTGGTACGTTTTTCGATCATGCGCAGAACGGACTGAACACCATCTTGAAGTTTAGATTGCCGTCGTCCTAGCGCTTGCTTAAGGCTGTTTTCCACTAAGCGATATTTTTCGAGCGAAACGACATTTTGCTTTTGTCTTGGCTAACGACATTTTGCTTTTGAGAGCTTACGAGACAAAAGAAAATGTCGCTTTGTACGACATATTTTCGCCTAGTGCATGGCAATCCAGCCTTAAGCTCCCTAATCCCCGAGTTATTTAGTTGAAGTGCCCATAACCTCGATAATTTATAAAGTCTTATTTGGAAGAACTTTTAAAATGATAAAGTAACTTCTTTGGAAGATTTTCCCTTTGTTTTTGAGATATTTCATTTTGTTTGAAATGCAAATGTCCGGAATTTACGTCACACATGCATGACTTATCGAAGAAGTTTGTGTATCTCTTTCATTCTCGAACGAAATCCTTTAAAATCGAGAAGTTTGGTGTTGTTGGAGAAACACGCACACATGTTATTCATACTTTAGTGTTTTATTTGATGAACGCAAAGTTATATAAAATTCTCTGACAAGTCATTATGCATAAGTGATGTAAATTCCGGACATTTGCATGTCAAACAAAATGAAATATCCTAAAAGCAAAGCGAAAATCTTCCAAAAAAGTTACTTTATCATTTTTAAAAGTTCTTCCAAAATAAGACAATAAAAACTGTCGAAGTTAGGGGCACCTTAATAGTTCCACGACTACGATGCTGAAAAACCAAGGACGCTTAAATAACCACGACAGGTTACTTTCTGAATCTTTATTTATCTCTCAAAGGCATTGGTTTAGTTGGAACTGTAGAAATAGCAAACATTCCCAGACCAAGACTAACCTAGCCACTAAAACAAAATTTTACGAGCACTAATATGTCGTAATTATGCTATATGTGGCATCAAACTACTTTAACTGAATTACGTATATGTAACTGTATAACAAAGACAACTATACTAAACTTACCGAAACCTTGTAAGACATGCAGGAAACAACATGCAGTTATTCCAAGTAAGTATGTTTAGAGTTTGAAGTTGCAGTTCGTATACAGTTACTTGGCTTACACTGAAGAGTGACATCAATTAAGCCTTAAATAAACCTAACGGTTTGGAAACTGACAAGACCAGCAAAATTAAACTTAAGAAAGCAAACTACATGTTTCGTAACATCTGTAATGTTACTACGAGTAACGTTTGCTAAAATCTCAATGCAAGTGTTCAAGACGGTCTGGACAAACCTTATAAGTAATATCATTGATTTGGCGTGCTCCATCGACTTATGAAAGCACGACAGTTATAGGTGAAATATCAAGTGAGGTTTAAATTACTTCTCTATTAATAGTAAAGTTTAAACTATATACAATTTTGTTTCAGCGGGTTTGTTAACTTTAAACAAAGTCGACACTTCAGCGGTATCTCCCCAAACAAATTAAACTATCGTTCAAACGGCTTATGCGCATAATGTGTCGTAGAATCGCGCTCTCGCAACAGACGTATGTCAGCCATTTGTTACTTAGCGCTTGTGTTAACAAAATGAATATTTTAGTAAAACTTTAGACTTTAAATGGTTACCAACTGAAAAAGTGAAAAGTGTTAATATTGACGAGTTAAGGAGTTCACGACAGTCACTCGAGTATTAGAAGCGAATCTAACGTTCAAATTTTCATGATCAATGAGTCAAAGACAATGAATATTAGAGAATGTTTTCTTAAGTTCATTTGCATTGAGTCCGATTCATGAAAAGTTAAATTTATTTTAAACACATTTTAACCCTTTTCATGAACATTGTTGTTGTGGAACAACTTTATCTTTTTATTGTGTCTAACTCAAGATGATTTTACTCGTCGAAGGAAACGTCTCGAAAAGCCATTCATATAAAGGGTTAAAGTTGTCTCTCTCGTTTAAACAAACATTGATAAATTATATATCCATATTATACCGTCAGTAGTTTCTAGACTATTTATTTTGTAGCTGGTTTCGTTCTCTCTAAAACTGGTTGCATTGCTTAAACATTAAGTCTCTCTGTATTTGCATCACATCAGAAGATCTTGACGCTATTATCGCTTTTGTTGATGTACGCATGCACATATTACACATTTGACTGATCCTTGATATATTGAACCTATATGGTTCGAACATGGTGTATGCAATATGTAGCAAACAGGTATTTTAAATGCCCTGCTCGTTTCATGGCAAACCTTGACGTTTTGTACCCTTCGAATCCCTACTATCAATCCCTGAATTGGATATCAAGCCTATGGCACAAACGTGGTGTATGCGATATGAGGCAAAAACTATAGGTATTTTAAACGCCTTTCTCTTTCCATGACTAATAACATAGAGGGCAAAATTAATCGAATATGATTGGCTAATGAAGAGGGCATTTTTTGTAATTCAGGGCAAAATTACTTGCACTTGATTGGTTCCTTGATCAGCAGTTCTTGCACGTGATTGGTCGCAAGGTTACTTAGCAACAGTGAACCTCGGAGGACTGACCTTTTTCCAACAAATCTGCAAGGTTTTTCCGTCTGAAAATGCGTTTTTGTGAACTAATTTAAACTATTGAAGGTATAAACTATTACTGAAAATGAATACACTAGAAAATTTACGAACTTTTGCCTGTGTTTACAAAAAGAAAGCAATAGGTACAGCGATAGAGCGAGGGAAATTTGGAATGTTGCCGAGCACCAACCAGCGTGAAAAGGTACATGTACTTTGACATTTTCTGGACATAATATAGCTCTTGAATAATTTTGCCCGCTATATTACTAACACCTAATCGCACGAGTTCTCGTAAAATTAAGGTTTTATATCACTCGTGTTTTCAAAATCTTACAAATGTAAGAAATGTAATCTTGTAAAATTTGGAAAATACTCGTGAAATTAAACCTTAATTTCCTCGGCCCCATGCGATTACCTATACAAATTTTGACGTTTTTATTTCTTGTTGTTGCACGTATTTACTACTTATTGACCGAGCGCGAGGTCTGTACTAGTGAAATATCGGACAGACGTTTTTAGTACGGACCGAGAGAGGGCAGCGCGAGCCGAATGTTGTGAACATTCTGTGAAAATTCAACAAATTGTTAGGCTCGGATTCGCCACCATCTTTCTTACGAACTAAACCAAAATGGCAGATGTTTTTCTATTTTTAAAGTACTTTCTCTTTAGCTAAAAATAGCCTTTTTCAATTACTTTCGTTTGACATATTGCTCAAGGTTGTGCATTACAGTAGTTTACAGAATAAAAAAAGGATTAAGCCATTTGAAATACTATAATACTTGTGAGAAGTAAATGTTGTATTACGAACGTTACCAACATTTTGGACATTTAAAAAAGTTTCACAAAACACGGGAACTTGAACTTTATACATCAAATGAAAGCCAACCAGTACTTCCAGAGTTATAACGGTTTTCCCAAACTTAAAAATCGACGATTTCCCGGTTCCACTTTTTTGCTGACTCCGCATTTTGAAGTTCAAGTCGCTGTAACTTTGGAACTAGTGGTTCCATTTCAAATGTGTAACTCGACAAGCTGAGTCTTTTTGGTTAATATAACAGTCAGAAAAGGTTTAAACTTAAGGAGATATTGTAACTTTTTACGTTAAAAAATCAATTATGACGTCATTTCTCCATGGTGGTCTTATGCAAAAAAATCATGGCTCATGTTGAATTTTAGTAAATTTCTAAAAGTTGATCATTCGAACCTTTAATCATTGCTGAATCTGAATATCAAGTTTTTATTGCTATATCGTACATATAAATGCTTCAAAACAGACGAATTTCAACGCCACCTGAGTTTTTAACCATAGCAACGCAATAGCAACGAGTTTTTGTTTTTTTTCCCAATTGTTATGAAAATTTTGCCTCTATTTGACTTCTGTTATCACGAAGTACCTCCTTAAATTCTCCAATAACCGCTGGATAGCCCTGTCGTCAAAACAACTGTGAAACGTTCACGAGGGGCGAATTTGGTGAATAGAAAAGTGAATCTTAGCTCTTGATTTCGGTGTGATTACTGGTTGTTTTTATCATTTTGTGATTGTTACTTATTACTATCATGGGGAAACCGAAGAAAACCAAGCCACGAAAGAGAAAATTCTATGGCAATAGGTTCTCAAATGCTAAGAAATCTGACGATGTTCAATCGAAGCGTCCTCGTGCTACAGATGAATTCTCGCCACCAGTGTCTGCTTCTGCAAGGAAAATTCCCGTGCCTGCTCAACGAACGGCCAGCCAAACTTGCAGCCAAACTTGCGGAGATACATCGTCGCCTAGTATCAGTGGATATCGTCTGGTTGATATGTCTGTTCTGTCTAAATTATTTTTTCAAATGCCGTGCAATGATTGTGGTGAGAATAGACTTCTGTTCATGGAGGAAGCAACGAAGAGAAAGGGTTGTGCATCTTTTCTTCGTCTTGTCTGTGAGAATTGTGGATGGAAATATTGTTTTTATACCTCTGAGAAAGTCAATAATTTCTTTGAGGTTAATCGTCGCTTTGTGTATGCCATGAGAAGCATAGGTAAAAGGAGAAAGTGCAGCTAAACGTTTTTGTGACTTGATGGACATGCCTTCTCAGCCAAAACCAAATGCTTATAACCAGCACAAGCAAGCATTATTGAAAGCTGCAAAAAAAGTCAATAATGATACCATGGTTCAGGCTACAAGTGAACTACATAATTTGAAAGGTGAAGATGGAAATGGTATCACTGAAGGTGGTGTTTCTTGCGATGGATCATGGCAACGAAGAGGATATTCTTCACTGAATGGATTGGTAACTGCCATATCGATAGACACTGGCAAATGCTTGGACGTTGAAGTGCTAAGCAAAGTTTGCCATGCTTGCAAAAAAAGAGAAAAAGAACCAGACTCTGAGGAGAAACGTTTGTGGAAAGAAGACCATCAATTTAATTGCAAAGCCAACTATGCAGGATCAGCCGCTGCCATGGAAGTGAAGGGTGTAAAGAGAATATTTGAACGAAGTAAAGAGAAGAACAAGATGAGGTACACCGAGTATTATGGTGATGGTGATTGTAAGGGGTTTGACGAGGTGGCGAATGTATATGCAGAAGAGAAAGTTGTGGTGATAAAGAAAGAGGGCATTGGACATGTACAGAAACGAGTGGGGACAGCATTGAGAAAAAAGAAGAAGGAAAAGAAATGGCTTGGTGGCAAAGGAAAGTTGACCGATTCGCTAATCAACAAACTCCAAAACTATTATGGAATTGCAATACGAAGTAATACTGGTGGTGTTGCAGAAATGAAGAAAGCTACTCTAGCTAGTTTCTTCCATTGTATCTCCTCCAATAAGAGATGTCTTCATAATAATTGCCCTGAAGGATCTGACAGCTGGTGTGGATACAAGAGAGACCTCGCCAATGGAACCACACTGTACAAAACTGGTACTGGTCTGCCCGATCAGGTGATTGCCGAAATAAAACCTATTTATACCAGACTCACAGACAGTGCCTTACTTGAGAAGTGTTTGCATGCCAAGACCCAAAATGCAAATGAGTGTCTAAACGGGATGATTTGGGAGAGAATTCCAAAGGAAGGGTTTGTTGGTGCCGACACCCTACAGTTAGGAGTCCATGATGTTGTGGCCCATTTCAATATTGGAAACAAAGCCTCACTTGACATTTTGAAGGAGCAGAGTATATCAACCCAGGCATATTCTGCACCAAAGGAATGGACATGGCTGACCATCTAAGAGTGCGCAAGGCTGAGTACAAAGCTACAGATGCAAACAAGACGCGAAGGCGGTCAAGGCCTCTGTATTCGGCGTTCGGTATGTGCGTTTGAGCAATTATACATTAATCTTTACGAAAACCACTTTAGTTATATCAAAGACATTAGTCATTACTGTAATTGTTTTGTTTGTTCAAAATGTGATACACCGTACCGTTTGTTGCGACACGAACAAACTTGCGACGTCAATGTCAAGCACAAATTTCCCGGTCGCATGTATCAAGTTAAGAAGACTATCTTTGAAGAGCTTGAAGATATGGGTTTTGACTTCGAAAACAATGATAAATTTTGTCCGTATTTTGCGACCTGGGATTTGGAGAGTTTCCAAACAAATGTTAGATATGAGTCAGAGGCTAGACTGCAATGGCTTTCGGAACATATTCCGGCCTCAATTTCAGTCGCTAGCAACATTCCCGGTTACGAGAAGGCACAATGCTTCGTAACAACCGGTGACGCAAAGCAATTAGTTGGAGACTTTGTCAGGCATCTTTTTAAAATCAGTGATACAAGTTATCGCTTTTTGAAGGAGAAGTTCGAAATCGTTTTCTCCGAATTGGATGTCGTGGTCAACAATTTACCGGAAGAGGACGATAAGGGAAAAGAGCAACTTATAAAACTAGGCAAAAAGTTCGATTGTTTTCTGAAAGAAATGCCAGTAATTGGTTTCAACTCTTCTCGTTATGATATCAACGTTATCAAACAGTTTTTGTTTAAAGATCTCCACACTGTCGAAGTAGAGGAAAACGAAGGACAAGGTTTCGGGTTTGTTGTTAAGCGGAACAATGCCTATATGTGTTTGAAAACAGACCGTCTTAAATTTTTATATATTTGTAACTATTTGGCACCAGGTTACAGTTACGACCAGTTTTTAAAAGCATATGAATGCCGTGGTCAAAAGTTTTTTTTTTCCTTACGAATGGTTCGACGAGGTTGAAAAACTCGATTTTACTTCCCTACCTCCTCACGAATCATTCTTTAGCGATCTTCGCAACACAAATATCACTTTGGAACAGTATGCGTATTTTCAGTCTGTTTGGTTTGAGCACGACATGCAAACGTTTCGGGAATATCTAGTGTGGTATAACAATTTGGATGTAGAACGTTCGTAGAAGCAATCGAAAAGATGTTCCAATTTTACCAACCAACCAAAACAGTTAGACTTATTCAAAGATGGTATATCTGTGCCGGGATTAGTAATGGAGTTTCTTTTCTCTGGCTTAGAAGCTAACACCTATTTTAGTTTGTTTCAAGAGCGCGATAAAGACCTGTATTACGAGTTTAAAAGCAATATTGTCGGTGGCCCGTCCATTATTTTTAACCGGTGCCACAAGAAGGACAAAACGTTTATCCGAGGTGGGAAACCTTGTAAGCGGGTGTGGGGTGCGGATGCGAATGCCCTGTACCTTTGGGCACTAGCTCAGAAAATACCATGTGGGTATTACGTAAGGAGGAACAAGGAGAATAACTTTAAAAGACAAGAATATTTCAATAAATGTAGTATTGAGTGGATGGATTTCATGTTTCGTGACGGTCTGAATTTCGCTCACAGTCATAACCGAGGAGAGCAGCGCATAGGCCGATATCTCGTTGACGGATTTGACGCAACAAATAAAACGATATATGAATATAATTGGTGTTATACTGGCATGGTCATATGTGCGAACTTAACCAGAAGGAGTTTAACGACAGGTGTGGTGTATCGCGTTCTTTTTGAACGAACTGCGGAGCGAAAGAGGTATTTGGAAGAGCGCGGATTTATGGTAATTGACATTTGGGAATGCGCCTACAAAAGCATGCGAAACAAGGACGAGGATCTGATAGCATTTCGAGAAGGTTACGAGCAAGGGTTAGATTGTAGGACGGCCATGTCGGTTTCGGATGTACTTTCGCTTAACAGAACCGACCAAATGCTTGGCGTTATTCGGTGGTGCGATATTCGGGTGCCGGAGGACGAAAAAGAGAAGTTTTCTGAGATGTGTCCGATTTTTAAAAACGCTGACATACCATTCGAAGCCCTCGGAGAACATATGCAAAATTCTGTCCTTGCAAATAAACTAAACCAAAAACCGAGAAGATGGTTAATTGGTAGTATGGTCGCCAACAACATTTTGTTGACAACACCTCTCGTGCGTTGGTATATAAAACACGGCCTTGAGATCACAGAGGTGTATGAAGTGATAGAATATGTTGCAAACGATTGTTTCAAAAGTTTCGCCGATGATGTGAGCGACGCGCGACGCAAGGGGGATCGTGATCCATCCACAGCAATTATTGCCGAAACGATGAAATTGCTAGGAAATTCTGGCTACGGCAGCACGTTGACCAACAGGGAGAAACATCTGGATATTAAATAATGCGATGAGTCGGCCATCATGGCTTAACAGTGAACGACCCACACACTTTCGAAAACTTGATATCCTTTCCGAGGACTATTATGAGATAAGTAAAACTAAGAAATCGATCAAAATGGATTTACCAATCCAAATAGTTTTTTTCGTATACCAATACGCCAAGCTCCGTATGCTCGAATTCTATTACGATTTTTTGGACAGATTCCTTGACCGCTCCGATTTTGAGTACTGCGAAATGGATACTTACTCCGCCTACGTTGCGCTTGCAGGTGAAAGCGTTGACGCTCTGGTCAAACCCGAGCTCCGTGCTGAATATGATCGCGAAAAATTTAATTGGTTTCCGCGGGACCACAATGCAGATGTTAGAGCTTTCGACAAGCGCACACCTCGTTTGTTCGAAACAGAATTTGAAGGGGACGGAATAATAGGGTTAAGTAGGAAAATGTATTTCTGCTTCAACGCTACCAAGACGAAGTATTCGTGTAAGGGGGTAAATAAGGGTAGGAATTACGTTGTCGACAAAGACACCTATTTGCGTGTTCTTCAGACGAAAGCAACGGGTGCCGCGACTAACAGAGGTTTTCGCGTAAGGGGCAATAAGGTATTCACTTATATACACAAGTGAAAAACGCGTTCACATATTCTTATGGAAAACGAAAGGTCCTAGCAGATGGTATAAGCACCACTTATTTAGATATTTAGATATGGGTTCACGTTAAGGGAAAAGTTACTTCGCTGGCCTAATTTAAATTATCATAATTTAAAGTATAAATTTTAGGTTTAAATTGATCTAGGTTATAACTAGGATTAGAGTGAGGGTTAATATCACTAAAATGGTTAAACCTGCATTACGCAATATCACTGTGAGATCGGCGAAATAACCTCTTCCTTGGCCTTGTGCACGCCGGGTTAACCCGCTCGTCAGACTATTGTGTGTTGTGACAAGCAAAGATTTAGTGTGTTGAAAATAATATAAGAAAGCTTGTTTTACTATCGTGTGTTGTGACAAGCAAAGATTTAATGTGTAATATTGTTATGTCTTAAGTTTATTAGACTTAACGAGCATTTCGTGTTGAATTTACTTTCATGTGTTGTGAAAGGCAAAAATTTAGCCTGTGTAATATTAATAAGACAACGACAGATTGTTGTTATAGCAAAACATTTTTTTTATTGTAAATAAAACCACTTTTATCAATTTACACACGTGTCGAGTATTTTGCAATGGCTTTCTGACTAGACCCTCGAGGCCCTGACAAGGTGAAATGTTTTCTTACAAACTTAGCGACTAAGTGATCATTGTTTACAATATTTCTGGTGAATTTGTGCACTAGAGCACTCATATTTAATTTTCAACACCGATAGACTAAGTAATAAATACAATATTGACCGCACACATTGGAAAACGGCGACTGTAATGTTCGGTTATTATATGTCCATTGGGAACAGTTTCTATCAAGGAAAGTTTTTTTCAAAGGAACTTTTTCAGGACTCGGGAAGTAAAACGCTATCCAATGACTGCCATTTTGGTCACTCGGATCCACGTTAGCCACATATGCTTTTGGATACTTGTCAATCCGACCACGGTTAATGGAAGGGAGACTGGTTAGGCTAGCTGTACCACGTGACGAAACATGTTTTTCATCACTTTTATTTTGTGTCACGTGACGAGCAGCGGGGATAGCTTCGGAATCTTGTGTTGCGGCCTGTTCGTACAGTGTTAAAAAAATGGTATCGTTTGGAGTTGTTTTAAGATGTTGTGGTGCGATTGGTTCAAATTGTGCCTTCTATGGTTGTTCGAGCACCAGAAAGTACGAACATTCGCCTTTTAAAATCCCGGTTGTTGGCGCAGCGGACGGTGAAGAAACGCGAAGAGGAAAGCTCGTGAACAATGGCTCCGATTGATTTAGAGAACCAGGGAGATGACGCCAAAATTGAAAAACCAGATTGAGGCGAATAAATTTTCCTTTGTGAGCTTCATTTCAAGCCAGAAATATTCAAATATGTATCTTGACTCGTAAGTATTTTGCATTTTAATATATGCTTGCGCTTGGTCATGTCTCAATTTTTTCGTATCTGATTACAAAGAGGGCATTGTATTATATGCATATTTATTCATCCACGGCTTATTTTGATTTGTAGAACCAAAACGAAAATTTTTGATAACTGGTAGCGTCCCTACTGAGAATTTGCCCACAAAAAGTCACGATGTGCGAAAACAAGAGCGCCGCATTCTCATTACCAGAAATTTGAGACATTTTGCGGCCACGTTCGTAGCCAGTGGTTACTCCCATGATAATAATATACAGTAAATATTTTGCGAAAATGCAAACGGCTGCTAAGAACAAAGATCGCCTCTGCTTTCAAAGTAAACAAACATGGCTGCAGGCTGCTTGAAAGAGAAGAGACCTCCGTGGCTTCGTCGTTTGTCCTTCTCGCAGCTCAACTCCACGTTTAGACATAACGGCCTCCTGCTGATAGACGAAATCGGAGTTTCGACTGTGCATACAATCTGAGTCGGGATAAAACGTAGTTCGTTTATAACATGAGGCTGAAGCAGCCGCAGTAAACATAACATTTCTGATTTCAGAAACCTTTTAATGCTTAGGTATTCTATAAGGATAAAATTTGCTTCTCAATTATCCTTGACAATAATCCTAAACGTAGTGTCTAAAAATAATGAACTCAAAACATGAAAAAATAGTCCCAGCCTATGTTATCTTCCCGTTATGCTTTAATAGACACGATGTAATTTGCATAGGGGCCCAAATTGAAAAGGAAACTAATTTGCATGTGGGCCTAAATAAAACTACGATTTGGTGTATTGCTCAAACACACTGTAAAACCAAGAAAGTTTAAAGGCTTTGGGAACCGCAATGTTGTTAGATACGGAGATATTTACGAGTTATATTAGCAGTTCGAACATTGCTAAATACATAGCAAGCTCCGCACTTTGCATCGTTCGCAAGGAAAGTGGTGTATTTGGCAGATTTGTATCGCATGTTTAGCAGGATTACTATGGCTTACATAACAGAATGAGTCAAATAAGAAGCGTAAATAAATCGATGTTGGGAACTGGCTGTGTATTTCGGCAAGCGAACAGTTTTTTGGAAAAATTTTGTTTTGCGATATAAAACCCCTACAGTATATATCTGAGAAGAAAAAAAATGCTCAAGGTCGATTTGACACTGGCAAGGAAACAGCAAATTGTCTGAAAAGAACAAGCTTAAAACTGTAAAAAAGGTATTATTGGCTAGCCCTGCCTTGGCTGTGCAGCAAGTTCTGCAAAGTCAGGAATCAAGGCACATATAGATTAATGTTGATGCAGTTTCTGTTGGCAAGAAGAGGGTGGCTTATGGCCGCCTTGTATCGTCACCTCTTTTGGGTGGCATGCTTATGCAGGCCACCCGATGAAGAGGAGATACATAAATTTATAGTAATCCACAATTGCTAATAGGTTTTGAAATATTTCTAAACAATTTGTAAATAATTATAGCACAGTATTAACAAATTTAGAAACATAATGTACATTGTAAGTTAATTCTTGAAACAGCAATTTTTTTAACTAGCAAAATTTGGGTGTTTAAAACAAAATACCCGAATTAGATAATGTCTGAAAAGAACAAATTTGCCCAAAAGTTAGGCATAAAAAGGTATTATTGGGCAGTGGCTTGCCCTAGCTTGGCTGTGCAGCAAGTTCTGCAAAGTCAGGAATCAAGGCAGCTATAGATTTATGTTGATGCAGTTTCTGTTGGCAAGAGGGTGGCTTATGGCTGTAAGTTTCACGTTTTCATGTTTTCTACTGTATACTTAGTCCTCAAACACATTCAATTTTCAATACTGAGTCGTTATATTAGGTTTAACACCAACTGTTAGAACTCATGCCTTTATTATAAAAGAGTGTGCTTTTTGTTGCAGAAAAGTGATCAAGTAGAAGAGGCATGAAGCCAGTTGACAAGTCCCGTCCCAAAAATTCTGGTCAATAGAACTATATTGCGTCACCGGATGACATAAGTATTGTTGCAGATCATCAGATGCTGTTCTCCATCAGTGGTGGAATAGTTGAAGCCTGCCTTGGACTTTTGGCTACCTATTATGTTTTTCTGTATGAATTACCCAAACTCTTTAAATCATTTCTTTTTATATATGCAGAAATGCATTTTAAATATGCAGGATGGAAGAAAGTTACCTGCTGTAAATACTACTGTACATGCATGAATATAGACTGAAATGTCTAAAAATAACATTGCATCCTTTTCTATTCTAGCTATAGTACTTCTATACTATAGTAATTTTTATTCAATATATAATTTTGCAAATTTTTCAAGTGGATATTTTTTATTTTGTTTAACGTGATTTCTATATGTTTTTGTCAGTTTCAGTAAAGGTAATATTTATTTTACTCAAGATTTTGACTGACTTAAATGGAGTTTGTATAAGTTTGGAGTTAATTTACTCACAGTTTGAGTAAAATATTTATTTACCTCAGGATTTTGGGCCACTGTAATCACACATTCGGCGTGAGTCAATTGTACTCAAAACGTGAATACATTTACTCAAAATTTTGAGTAAGTAATGATTTTACTCAATATATTGGGTCACTGTGGGTGCATTTTGTTTGAGTCAATTTTACTCAAATTTTTAGTAAATTGATTCAAAAGTTTGAGTAAACGTACTCAAAATTTTGAGTAAGTAATTATTTTATTCAATATATTGACTATTGAGTCACTGTGGGTGCATTTTTTTGAGTCAGTTTTAGTCAAATTTTGAGTAAATTTACTCAAACGTTTGAATAAAATAATCATTTTACTCAATCTTTTCGTTCAGTATAATTCACTCAAAATTTTGCGTAAATTAGTATTTTACTCAAACCTTTGAGTTATTTTACTCGCTATGTGGAGTCACTCTGGGTGCATGGTTTTACTCAATTTTTTGCGTTAATTTACTCAAGGACTTTTTTCAGTGTACGGTTTGGGCTGGACAGCGTTGTTCAACATTAAAACGAAAACTTCAACCGAGTGTCCAAGCAAAAGTCGCCAAGAATATGGATACCGAAACTGTGGAAAATGCTCAGCAAGGCATTACTGGATTTAGATTCTGTGATATGGAAATACTAGCAAAAGTATTTTCCCAGTTGAGGTGTTCAGACAGTGTGGTAAGGATGAGTCCTTGAAGAAGATGAGGTAATTATCTCCGCTTATTGTGTCAGTCCTGTGACTGGAAGCATCTGTTTTTTTACATCAAAACGAGTCGACAAAAGTTTTGAAGTGAAATGTCATGCTGGTGCTTCCAAATTCTGCTCACTAATAAACATGCCATTACCCTTGACAGCGAAATCGCTCAGGAAAACCTCGGGTTTTATTAGCCAGCATGTACAAGCAATTGCAAAAGCCAGTATGAAAACAGCTGCAGAAGAAGTATACTGCTGAAGAAGGAAGAAAACTCCGACGAAGCTTTGCCTGTCAATTGTGGTATCTCCTGTGATGGCACCTGGCAAAGAAGATGTTATTCATCACTGAATGGTTGTGTTACTGTTATTTCTATGGATACCGTAAAGGTATTGGATGTCGAAGCTCTTAGCACAGCAAGTAAACAGTGCAAATTACATGAACACCTGGACAAAAATAGTGAAGTGAAGAATATCAAAGATGGAAAGCAGATCACAATAGTTGTAAAGTCAATTTCCATGGGTCCGCACCTGCTATGGAACCTGAGGGAGCTGGTCGAATATTTGAGAGATCCATATAAGAACGTACAGTAATCTGCGATACACTGATGTACGATGGTGATAGCAAAAGTTTTAGCCATGTGAAAGATACCTACAAAGCTGACGGCATTGAAGTGGAAAAGCGGGAGTGCATTGGTCAAGTTCAAAAGAGAGTTGGAAATGCCCTTCGAAAACTGAAGTCCGAGAACCCAGGACTTGGAGGTAAGCCGTAAGGGTAAGTTTACAAATGCCATGGTGGACAAACTCCAAAATTATTGTGGAATTTACATTAGATCCAGTGTTGGAGATTTGGCTGGTATGACAAAAACTATCCATGCCATTCTTTTTGATTGAATGAATGAATGAATGAATAACTTTATTTAAGTGTCAATGTATTTAGCTATATATTACAGCTAATTGGGGACACTATTTATAAGTTTTAGACTAAAATAGGATTTATATATACTACTAGATCAAAATTTATCTATTTTTACAATAATTTACCTATTAAAACTATTAAGAATATTTCTTAAAATACACGTATATACAATATGATAAATAAAAAAATAAATAGATCAATATAAATAAAATAACAATAAAAATTAAGTTGAACATAAAATACAATTTCTGCAGTTATTATCGAGTATGCTTTCTAAGTCCTGTTTTCTAATATTCCTTTTAAAAGATTCTAAGCTAGGTTTTTCTTTATCTTCTTTGGTTAATTTAGACCATATATAAGAGCCATAATATCTTAAAGAATGTTTACCGTATTGAACTGTACTGTATCGCGGTATGTTAAAATCTGCATTTCGCAGTTTGTAATGATTAATATTTTTTATGAAGATTTCATTTAAGTGAACAGGACTTAAATTGTTCTTAATTTTGTACAATAATATTGCTGTATCTTGAAGTCTTCTATTAATTAAACTTGGGAGATTAGCACGATTGAGTAGCTGCTGGTACGTAATAGTTGAGTCAGTTATATTATATACTGCTCTGAGGGCTCGCTCTTGAATTCGCTCTAACTTTCTTTTATCTGAAGCCCGACAAAAGTGCCACACTAAGTGACAATACGTAAGATGCGGTAAGATTGCAGACTTGTAAAGTTGTAGCTTTGCAGATGTTGGAATTAACTTCCGTAAACGTAATATCACCTCAACTTTTCTGCTACTTTTTCTACACACAGTAGTGACATGTCTATTAAAATCAAGAATTTCATCAAGGTTTACTCCAGTAGTGTCAAAAGGCCGATTCTGGGACATGTTTGTAAAAGAGATGAAAACCCTAACCCCACCCCCTCTACAAAATTTTTCGACATTTTTGGCATCCGGTTTCGCAAAGGATTCTGGGTTGGTTTCGAAATTTTTTCGCAAAGGATTCTGGGGTTTTCGAAATTTTTGGGTTTGGGTTTCTGGGTTGGTTTCGAAATTTTTTGCAAAGGATTCTGGATTGGTTTTTGGGTTTGGGTTTCGAAAGTTTTTGGAAGTTTTTGGGTTTGGGGTTTTGGGTTTGGGTTTTTGGAATTTTTTTGGGTTTGGTTGCCATTTTTTTTTTAAAGTTTTTTAAATAAATGAATAACAAAAGGAGTAACTTATGTCCAGACAGAGAAGGATGTATGTGGGTTGGTTTTACAAAATATCCAGGTAAACCACCAAACATAATATATTTTAACAAAAGTACACACCCTAAAACTGTTTGTAACTATATACACCCAGGCGAAACAAAAGTCCAAATGTTGGTTAGAACAGGAGTATATGATACTGTTTTTTAAATTGAACTATTTTTTTTGGAAAAAATTAAAAGAACAAGAATGAACTTAAATGAAATTAATATAAATTTGGAAGAAATTAATACAAAATTGGAAGAAATTAATACAAAATTGGAAGAAGATATTACAAACGAAGATGAACTTGAAAAACGACTCAGAGAAAAACACGAAATTCAGGAAAACTATATTTTATATCTGAAAAAGAAAAAACTATACAACGACGAACTTGAAAAACGACTCAGAGAAAAACACGAAATTCAGGAAAACTATATTTTATATTTGAAAAGGGAAATGCTACACAAACAAGAACTTGAAAGAAGAGAAACACTACACAAACAAAAATTAGAAAAAGAACTTGAAAGAAGAGAAACACTACACAAACAAAAATTAGAAAAAGAACTTGAAAGAAGAGAAACACTACACAAACAAGAACTTGAAAAACGGGAAACAGTACTTAGAAATCTTAAAAAAGAGCTTTCCCAAAATCTTTGTTGACCCTCTTTGAAAACTGTTGAAAATTTTCATTAAAACTTATAACAAAAAATGTTATAATTTTTTTACTCCAAATATAATTTTTTCAACTTTAAATAAATAATGAGTTATTATTATGGATATGGTAGACAAAGAAGATCATTTGAAGATGTTGACATGGAGAAAAAAATCAAAGAAATTGAACGAAAGTTGAAAAACCTTTCCCTGACACCTGATGATGAAAATTACAAAACTGTTTTTGATCTTAACATAACAAAAGCTGTTAAAACCTTTGAAACATACAGTGGAGAAAGAAGAATAACCCAAGCCCGAAGTGGTAACTCTGTTTTATGGCAAGATGACAAAACCGTTGCCCCTACATTTGGCTCAGATGCCATTGGTCCAGGAATAGATTACATTGAAAACACAGGAGGCAACTATATGTTATTTTGCAACACTGAAATGCAGTTTAATGATGTTTCTGTTTTTGTTGTTTGCGCGGTGGTTGATACATCTGTTCCCGACGATTGGTGCTATCTTATTGGAAATGATAATGGTAATTATGATAAATATGTTAGTTTTAAATCCTACTCTTACTCCAAAATGATAATTGGTGGTGTAAGGCAAAACACTAAAAAAACTTTTGATATTGTTGGACCCCATAGCATTCTTAGCAAACACTTAATTTCCTGCCATTGGTTGGGAACTGGATCCTGTGTTTACGTAAATGCTAAAAAGGAAACAGGATCAGATTTTAAATCGGATTTAGCAGATATAGGTAGTCCATTTGGATCTGTATTTTTAAACAAAAGATTGTCTGGAACCCCATCAAATAGTACCCAACTAAAAGGAAAAATATATGGGATTAAAATTGTCCATGGACCATTATTGCCAGCCGAGATTGTAAAAATTAATAAGGATATGATGAAGGAATATGGAAACTTCATTTGAGTTTGTAACGTCTTTTTAAAAAATATGATGATCTTGTTTTCTTGTCTAAAGTTTGTAACGTCTTTTTTGTTAAAATCTTTACCAAGATAAATAATGAGTTATTACTATGGATATGATGACCCAGATTATTCTTATGGAGGAGCAGATGGAGAACAAGGAGAACAAGGAGATACAGGTGCAAAAGGCGACAGAGGTTTAACAGGTGCAACAGGATCCCAAGGACCAAAAGGTGACAAAGGAGATGCTGGTAACACAGGACCACAAGGCTCTTCTGGTTCAAAAGGCAACCAAGGTTTGCAAGGGACTAAAGGAGACCAAGGTAACACAGGACCACAAGGTTTGCAAGGTGTAAAAGGAGACAGAGGTTTGACAGGTCCAACAGGCACAGCAGCACAAAAAGGCGACAAAGGAGACCAAGGTAACACAGGACCAAAAGGAGATAAAGGAGATAGGGGTTTGCAAGGAACCAAAGGCGACAAAGGCGATACTGGTATTAGAGGAGTCCAAGGTTTAAAAGGCGACAGAGGTAACACTGGGTTGGCAGGTGTAACAGGATCCCAAGGAACAAAAGGCGACAAAGGCGACCATGGAACAGCTGGTGCAAAAGGATCAAAAGGCGACAAAGGCGACAAAGGTGACAAAGGGATGACGGGTGCAGCTGCACAAAAGGGAGACAAAGGAGATCCTGGCGATGATGGTGCAAAGGGCAACAAAGGAAATCAAGGTGACCAAGGAGTCCAAGGCCTTCCAGGATCAAAAGGGTCAACTGGGCAAAGAGGTCTTAGAGGTTTAAGAGGTGTTACAGGAGCCACAGGTCAAGCTGGAAATTTTACACAGGTGATAAAGTATAGAAAAGGTAGTGGTAAAACAAGCTATAAAGCAGGTAGTTGGGATAACTCAAATAACAAAAGTACTTTGCTAACATTTACCGCAACAGAATCTGGAAAATTTTTAATAAAATATTGGTTTACACTAGAACCAGATGGACACAAAATAGACCAACAATCTAAGCAAACAGGTTGGTGGGCTTCTTCATATAGAGCATATTTTGACCTTAAAACTGATCTTTACCATGGAGATGTTAATATAAGATCAAACAAACTTGCAGATTTGGAAACCCTAACCATGGGTAAAACATATTACGAAACCAAACCCCACCATATATTTTGCGAAGCCATTGCAACCATAATAAAGGGGACCAAAGTATCTTTACATTGTTATTCTGGTTCTGTTGGAGATGACTATACCTTTTTGTTTTTTGATGTTCGAGATGTTGAAATTAACATGTTAAAAATTAATTGAAAAAGAAAAAAAAAAAAAAGACATAATAAGAAAGAATGTCTAAGTTTAAAACAAACACATTATCGTCTTTGTTGTACGAAAGTTTCAGTAAAGAAAACATTACACATATGGATATTTTCAACAAAAGATCATATTCCGTAAAAAATGAAGAAGATTTCATTAAAAAATATACAAGGGCCTACACATTTTTGTCAAGCTCTGGAAATTTTAACAAATATCTTTTGGAAAGAACAACAGAAATTGGTCCCGTCATTGTTGACATTGATCTTAGTAAAAAACTTAAGGAGCCAAAACCATTATATTCTGAAAAAAAAGTCTTAAAATTGGCAAGACTATTTCAAAAAATATTGAAAAAACTTCTTGTTGACCAAACAAACTTGGACTGTTTTGTTTTGGAAAAACCAGGATATTTTAAAGATGAAACTTATAAAAATGGTTTTCATTTACATTTTCCATATGTTTGGTTAACACAAAGGGAGAGACAGTATATAAACAAACTTGTACAAGAAAAAACAACCATCCAACTTGACAATGCTGTCATTGCTGGAAACTGGTTTTTGTATGGTTCTAAAAAGGGTCCAACGGCAGACCCCTATCTTTTGAGTTATATTATTGAAGAAAAAAGGAACCATGTGGTGAGTCAATATTCTGACCATGAATTAATATATTTACTTTCTGTTAGACAAAAGAAACATACCTTTGTTAGCAAACTATCTTTTTTACCAGAAATTGAACAAAAGGTAAAAAGTGTAACAGTTGTTAACTTTGATGATGATAACCATATTAAAAAGAGTGAAGAAGAATTACAAAACTATATCGAACAGATGCCAGATGATGTTTCTGAGGACTATACAAAGTGGAGATCTGTGGGTTTTGCACTTTACAATGAAACACATGGAGAAGAATATGGTAAAAACCTTTGGCACCTATTTTCGCAAAAATGTCCTGAAAAATATGACGAAGGTGAGTGCGACAAATTTTGGGAAAACCCTGTTGAAACAAATTTTTCAATGGGGACAATAATCCATTATGCGAGTTTAATTTCTGCTGAGAAAAGGAAAAAACACAAGAGGGTTATAAAACTGTATTTATGAAGTGGTAAACAAATTTTAACTAGTTATTGAACAAATTATAGCAAACTTTAACAAAACCAAACAAAACATTAATAAATGGAACAAACACAGGAACAAAAACCAGAACTGGAACAAAAACAGGAGCAAACCATTACAAAAACACCCCCACCTGTCCATGTTAAAAACCCCAAAAGAGTTGCACAAGGAAAAAAACTTGCTGCAATAAGTAAGGAAGCAAAATTAAGAAAAAAAGCTAAAATGGAAAAGGAGAGAGAAGAAAATGACGTCACTGAATCTTTACAAAAACCAAGCATTTCCACAACTTGTGCAATAATTGGGACAGTGGCGGCCCTAATTACCACTTACATTACCTACTCCAAATGGAAGAAAGAACCAGAAGAAAGTAAAGAAAAAATTCCAAAGTTAAAAACAGTTTTCAAAGATCTTTCGAAATATGATCTTTAAATTTTTAAAATGAAATTCTTTCCACAATTGGAAAGAAATTCAATAAATATGATTGTCACCACCCATGCAACAGAATGTGTTTTTGGAAGTAAAAACTGGTTTAATATTGGAAAACTTATCTATCTAATTTCAAAAGGAAGTTATGAAGGATACAAACTTTGGTTGCTATATAGTAAATATGATATTAGAAATTATAATGAAAACCATTGCTATCATTTGTGGGCAGATTTTGATCTTTTGATGCCTGATGATTTTGAAGAAGATTTTGAAGATGAAGATGAATTTTTCAATAACTATTAAAACTTTACAAAATATATAACAAAAACTTTTTAAAATATATAACAAAATAATGTTATAAATTTTTTTTAAAATATAAATTTTTTTTTACCAATATATTATAATAAATGAATACAGAGAGAGAAGTTGAATTAGAACCCGGTTATAACCGGTTACACAGAAGTTCAATAACTGGGGAACGAGCTCGAAATGTAATTACTTTCAATCCCAATTCTGCTAATGAGGGAGAAGTAATTTACATCCACATCCCAAAACTCAAACCAGGAACAACATTAGTTCCTGACAAGATGTTCCTCCTGTTCGACTTTAAAAACAAAAACACAAAGTCGTGGTTTAACAACAACCTCGCGAAACAACTCCAAGAACGTTTGGAAGTTAGATTTGCAGGAGAGAAGGTTTACGACAACACAGGAGAGAGTCTATTGGGAACATATAAGGATCTGTGGATGGACAAACATGAGAGGGCCAACATGATTGAGGATGGGATCGCAACAGAAAACCAGCGAAAACTTATTTCGAAATCCGATGATGCCTCTTCTGACACATATGCAGCTGTGTATGGAACCAAACAGAGGATTAAGTTGGACAAGATTTTAAAGGATCATGGTCTTTATGCACCCCACAGTATGGCGAATGACTTGCAATATATCATTACATTACCAAAAGCTACCGCCATCATGAAGGCTCAAAGTAGTCAATCTGTGGCTGGTTATTCTTTGGAAAATATCGAGTTGGAGTATGAAACCATTACCAACTTTTCCTTGGTCCAGGAAATCGAATCTTCTTACCAAGCGGGTCGTGCACTTTCCTTTGAACATGTAACTTTGATGAAAACCACACCATGGACTGCAGCTTCAACATTAATTAACGAGACCATCAATCTGCCAAGAAAGAGCATGAAGGCGGTTGTAATGTTGTTTACAAAGGCAACAAGAAGTGGATCAGAAGAATTTGTGTATCCAAACATTGAAAGGGTCAAAATTACCATTGAAGGAGTCCCGAATAGCATTTACTCCCAAGGCATTCCAAAACGGAGATTGTTTGAAGAGGCCGAAAGACTTTTCAGACATACTAATTATCCAACAATCCAAGCTGATGAGTTCTTTACAGAAAACCAGTTTGCACTTGTTGTGGATCTTCGGTCAATTAATGACAATGCTGTATATGGAGATGGTACAAAACTTTTGACCACCCAATCTGGGATTATGTTAGAAATTAAGAAAAAGGCAACAGCAACAGATCTCAGATGCCATGTTTTCATTCTTTCAGATGGCTTATTGAAAGTACAGGGAGGAGCATTCCAGAGTGTAAACTACTAAAATTTTTGTAAAACTTTTTAAAAATAAAATGGAAAACGAAGACCCAAAACCATTTAATATGATTATTGTTGGAATGACGAGTTGTGGAAAGACTCATTATTTGTTGAAAAATTTAGTTGAAAATTATAAAAAAAAATTTGAAAACATAGTTTTAATATGTCCCACTTTTGTATGGAACAAAACATATTTAGAATGGGAACATCTTAATGATCCAAGATTTTTTGTTATCCCTTGCGACCAAGATGAGTCTGAGGATTTTCTGAAATATGTTGTTGATTATTGTAAAGGAACCCCAAGTCTAATTATTTTGGATGACTGTGCTTCTGGACAAAGTGTTAAAAACAGGACCAGTGAGTTGGTAAAACTTGGTTTTGGAGCCAGACATATGAATATTAGCACAATAGTTGTTACCCAGCAACTTACAAGCATTGCAAAACCATATAGAGAAAATATTTCAAAACTGGTTACTTTTTACAATCCAAACAGAAAAGACATGCAGGTTATCTTAGATGATTATTTAGACATACCAAAAGAAGAAGAGAAAAAAATTAAAGAAACATTGAAATCCAAAAAATATTCAAAATTGGAGATCAATTTAATCCACCCATATGACCACAAAATCCTTGAACCATTTGGGGAAAACTTAATAAATTTTTGAAAATCTTTTTCAATATAAATGAGGAACCTAAGAATTCTACTTAAAAATGGAGAAACAACTGTTAAATTTGAAGATCCTTTGATCATTGAAGATACAAAATTGCTTGTTAAGGACGCAACAGTTTTTTGGGATTTCAATAATTTAACAAGTCCAACATATATTATGCATGGATCAAAAAAAATTAGTTTTTACAATGGTTATTGGACCGTTGGCATGATTATGAGATTATTAAAGGAAAACGAAATAAAGTCAGAATTACTTCCATATAGCTGTAAAATCAGACTATACCCAACAAGAGACCTTTACCTGCATAAACTTGGTCCTTTGCTAGGATATCCAGAAACAACAGTAATTAGGGGAGGAGCAAATCTTGTCAGTCCAGAAACAGTTAACATAAATCTTGGAATGAGGTTTGTTTGTATATCTTGCGAAATGATTGATGGAACTAGGACATCATTTTCAGGAAAACGGGACAGAACAGCCGCAGTTCTTCCAATTACAACAAGACAACTATTGAAGGGATCAGTTGAAAAATTTGCAAACATTAACTCCGAAGCAATGTTAGACAATGGTGTCTACAATGAACTTAAATTTAAAGTTGACCACAATGTTGGCGACATTCTTCTTGAAATTTTTTTATGTCCACAGAACTATGAGACTCCATAAAACTTTTTGAAATAATAAAAAACATGATTATAGACATCGATAAAATACAAACCAGTAAAGGATTGTTAAACTATTTGATAAGATTGGAAGCAATTCTAAACAGCGAAAAAGACCAAAATTTGACAAACTTAAAGGTGGCTGTAAACGATTTAATAGCTGCTTTAAAGAATTATGTAAAAGTAATTGAAATTTTGAAAATTTTTTGAAAACTTTTTGAAAACTTATAACAAAAAAATGTTATAATTTTTTTACTCCAAATATAATTTTTTACTACTATATTAATAAATGAATAAGAACGAGGTTTTAAATGATCTGTATGAAGCAGCTTTGATAACAGTTGCAGCTGTTGGAGTAAGTATGGTCGTTAAAAAGTTAACAGGCCAATCTCTCGCAGCGCCAGCAAGTTTTAAAGAAACAGCCAAACTTGGAGTTGCAGTTGCAGGTGGGCTATTTACAGTAAAAATGGCACAGGACAAGGGGTATATTCCAAAAAATGTGGATCCAAAGAAATCATAGAGAGAAACTTTTAAAATTGGGATCCTAACATGACCCAAAACTTGGTAAAACTTTGATCAAAATAAAATTTGAACTGCAAAAGTAAAACTTCTTTTTTTTAAATAAATGGCATCAATGATAGCAGGAGGGTTGTTTAATGCGGTTGCCTTTGCTGGTGCTGGTTATTTGTTTCAATCATTTAACAAACACGGTTATGCTGACGAGGCAAAAAGACACAATTTAGCAACAGAAGAACTTCAAAAAAACAAAGAAAAGTTTTTTGAAAATGAAATTAAAAGAAAGGACAAGGTCAGAGAATTACAAGATGAAATTCGAAATGCAAACTACAACATGCAAGATACTTCAAAAGCTTTCCAAGAACTTCATGAAATTTTACAAGAAGAAAAACCAGTTGAACCAAAACTTGATGATTATTACCAACCAAGTGATGAAATGGAAAAATATATGACTATTACTGTAACACTTTTAGGGGCTGGTGCTGGTTGGTTGTTGGCGGTTGTTGTTTAGGAATTAAAATTTTATTTCCTTTTGTTGGAAATAAGATTTATAAGATTCTTAACATTTCTTCCCCTCTTTAATAATTTTTGTATACTCCTTACACTTTTTGATCCCACTCATTTCTTCAATTTTCAAAACATTTTCAACACTGAGAGCATTGCCAAAAACTTTGAATCCTGTTTGGTATGGTCTGTAAGCATTGTCTCTTGGAGAATAATTCAGAATATATTTTATTTCGTCAAATGTTTTTAGTTCTGATGAAGTTGGTTTTTTCATTTTTTCCAAAAGATCATTTCTTTGACAGATTCCAAAAATAATGAACATAATGTAATTCATACTATATTTTCTATCCAAAACCAAACCTAATCCCACAAGAGTTCTGTTAACCTTATAAAAAAATTTCATGATCTCGTAACCAACAATTTTCTCTTCCTTTGGAAATAGTTTCCAAAATGTTTTTACATATCTTTTCAAAATGGGTGGGGTTGGTTTTTTGTGGTTATAACCATGTAACTTTTCCAAAACCAAACCACATTTTCCACAAATTATGGATCCTTCAAACTCAAAAGTTTCAGTTTTACAACAACTACTTTTGTTTTTATATGTTTCGAGTTCTAAAAGACTTTCGTTAAATTCAGCGACGTTATTTTTTTCATCTTTTTTCCTCTTAGTTTCAACAATGGGATTATGAAAAACATCTAAATTTTGATATGACATTGCTCTTTTTTTATTAAATTAATCTCGCTATTCCTTTAAATACCAAGAAAACCGTTCCAATTGAAGCCCCAAAAACTTCTGGTAATCTGTTGTCGGTTTTTCCAATGGTTTCAGGAGTAAATATTCCGGGCTTGTATTTTCTTTCATTAATTTTAACAACATCATCGATAGTTTCAATGGGTTTTACAGGAAATTTTACAAAGGGTTTTACAACAGGTTTTCCAATATTTAAATGTCTGTTAAGTCCAAGAGTCATCCTGTTTGTGGCCAGTGTAAGAACATTATTGAACCCACTAATTGGGTTAATAAGAATTCTCATGTCTGACGGGATTAAAATTAAACCTGGGGATATGGCAAAATTCAAAACAACATTTGTGGACTTAATAGCCAGCCTCATATTTGAAATAGAAACAGTAATGTCATCCTGTGCTATTGTATCCTCCATTAACTTTTTAAACACTTCTTGTGTTTGTAAACTTTTAGCTCCTTCGCCAACAATGACCCACCTTGTTTTTGCCTGTGCTCCCAAAACGCAGTAAACAAAAGATTCTAAGGATTGTTGGAACAGCTTTTGACCTAATAGTGTTAACCCATTGGAATCTTTAGGTACAAAATGTTTGAAATCATCGGAATGTCTTGAACCAGCTAACACCAATTCCTCATATGTGTTAACCCTTCCATAACTCTTTTTCTCCAACTTTACATACCTGACTTCATATCCAAGGTCCTTCATATCTTGGGTAAATTCTTTTGCATTTTGTGTGGAGTTGCTTATCTTCCTGACCCAAACATCGTTGGGATTGTGTTGTAAAATTTTTATGACATCCGCTGTCAAAAACCTTCTAAGTTTGTTAGGATGTTTTAAGAACCTTCTGACCTGAAAAACATAATGATAATGGACAATACTTGTCAAAAAATGAGACCTAAATCTTTCAAAACCATTCTTTAAATGTTTGTTTGAAATCCCACACAAATAGCTTGCGACATAAGAAGCAGCAATGGCTGTAAAATATGGGATTGTAAGGAAGTCATTTAATGTTGGGTTCCTTATTTTCAATGGCTGTTGAAATGTTAAATCTATGGGGTTCAAATTTACAATAAAATTCTCTTTTTCATTTGCAAATATTGTAATGGTGTTTATATTTACAGAAGCCTTTGGTTGTTTGGTAAATTTTTGAACTGTTCCAAAAACGTCCCACTCTTTTGGCCATTCTTTAAATTCTGTCATTATTTATTGTAGTTTGAAATTTTTGGGATTGCAAAGAATCCAGTTTCCCCAAAATAAAATGGAAGATGAACTTTTACTTATTGACCTTGAGTTACGAGATATTTACTACAACCCTGTAACAGGCTACCAATCCATGGAAAAACTTTACAAAGCTGCTGTTGAAGAAAATCCTTCAATAACCCGAAAACAAGTTAAGGAGTGGTTACACAGCCAAAAAGTTTTTACATTGCACAAACCCATTAAAAAACCAAGAAAATACCAGAAAACATTTGTTAAAAATCTTGCTGACCAGATGCAAATGGACTTGGTAGATATGGCGAAATTTGGTTCTGAAAATAATGACCAAAAGTGGATCTTAACAGGTATTGAAATTTTGTCAAGATTTGGTTTCGCAGTTCCTGTCCATAGAAAAAGTACTGTTGCTATGGTGCCAGGTGTTTCAAAAATGTTGGAAGAATTTAAAAAAAGATTTGGTAAATATCCAGAAACAGTCCAGTTTGATGAGGGGAAGGAATTTTATAATGTTGGAGTAAAAACTCTGTTGAATTCTCTAAACATAAAATATTTTTCATCCAAATCTCATAGAAAGGCTGCACTTGTAGAAAGGTTCAACAGGACTTTGAAAACCAGAATGTGGAAATATTTTACTTTTAAAGGAAACAAAGAGTGGTTAAATAGTTTAGACAAATTTACAAATAGTTACAACAACACCATTCATAGCACTATTAAAATGAAACCCAAAGATGTCAATGATGACAACCAATCCAAAGTTTTTTTTACACTATATGGGATCCCATCATTAGAATCCCAAGTAAACCCAAAATTCAAAATTGGGGACCATGTTAGAATTCAAAAATACAGAAAAAACTTTGCAAAAGGATATGATCCAAATTTTACTGATGAAATTTTTACTGTGTCAGCGGTTTTCAGAGGAGTTCCAGTTATGTATAGAATTCGGGATAAGGAGGAGGACATTTTGGGAAAATTTTATGGTGAGGAGTTGGTTAAAGTTGTTGGGGAACAAACATAAATAAACAATGGATAGAGAAACCAAAACTGAGGACCCAGGTGTCGAAATGAAAATTCTAAATCCAAACGAAACAGAAGAAGATGAGCAGGATCGTTTAGAAAGAGAAGAGATGGCCGAGGAGGAAACGAATTTGGGTGGTACCAGAAGAAAAGAAACATTAGAAGAAACACAGGAACGTTTAGATAGAGAAGATAGAGAAGAAACACAGGAACGTTTAGATAGAGAAGCCAGAGGAGAGGAAACACCTAAAAAAGGGTACAGTAAAGATGATGATCCCGAAACACCCATACCTAAAAACCTGCTTGAAGCACTAATGAAAAGAGCAGCAGGTTTAAAAAATATAGATCCAACTACTGATGAAAGGGTTGTAGATAATATGGATTTAAACCGCTTAAACCCTGACGTTAAAGAACTGGAAAAAAAACTAACAAAATTAAGAACTGGTGGTGGCAAAAAAAGGGCAACCGAAACATTTAGAGAAGCAACCAGAAGGAAAGAAGAAAAATTGTTAAGTAATTTTTACCGTAGAAAAACCTTTGAAAGAAGAAAATTTCTAAATGCAATATTAAAAAATAGGGTTAGTGTTGGTAAAAAAGGTAGTAATGGAGAAAAACTAATTAAAAAAAGTATAATAACATATGACAAAAATGGAGATGAAAATGGAATAATATATGACAATGTAATGGTTAAGGTTAAAGATACCAAAAGTGGTAAAATTATATCAAACCCAGACCCAAAATTTAAAGAAGAAGTTGATGCATACGAAAAGTTATGTTCAGATGCAGGAGAAGAATACCTAAACACAGCAAATGGAAAATTAGCAAAAAAATTAGGGCTCAGTACAGAAGCATCTAACATACTTCGCAGAGTCGTCGCAAAAGATATGATGAACAAGGTAATAATTATGGGTGATGCTATCTACACAAGTGTAAACGCACCAGAAGGAGAACTTGACACCAACCTTGGTAACATTGGCGGGGTTTTAAAAGATATTGACCATATTGTTAATAACCCCCACCTTGACGCAGCAGAAATAAAGAAAGCACTTGAAGACAACTTAGAAGCTGCTGAAATTAACAAAAATCTTTATAGGGATTTGGTAAGAGATACAGACAACCAAACATTAAGACCTCTCTATGAAATGGGGATGGATGCTTGTGCAACAAAGGCAGAGGTGGTCAGATTAACACTAAACACGAAACCACAGGAGGCTAAAACAATGCAATTGGCGGAAGAGCATGTTATAACAAGGTACGAAAAATTTAAAGAATGGGCTAAACAAAACATGGGTGTCTCTGCTGCAATTGCAATTTCCATCGCTGGTATTATAACAACTGTTGTTCTGGCTGGAAAAGCTGCTGTTGTAACGACAGCAAAGGCAACAGGAGCATTAGGAAAAGCCTTGGCAAAACTTGCAAAAGCCGCTTGGCCCGTATTGGCGCCAATTTTAAGCATATTGGCAACTGCACTATCTTGGGGTGCAAAGGGATTAGCATGGTTGGCAAAAAATTTGTGGGTCCTTGCAATAGGTTTAGCATATTTTGTTTACACAGAGTACAAAAATTATAAGAAAAAATAGGGAATAATGAAAAAATAAAAATAAACACTATTATATAAATGAACACCGAATACGCAACAATGAATGAAGAAAAAAATGAAGAACCATTTAAAGATCCGCTAAACTTAAATCTTCGGGAGGACCTTATCCGCCTATCCTTTGCAAAGGAAATCAAACATTCGGAAGCATATCTTAAGAAGGCTTCAATGACCCAACTTGAAAAAATCAAACTTAGTTATGAGAGAACCCAACTTGACAAAACAACTTCTTTGTTAACTGAAACCCTTGTAACCAAATTCTCAGAGTTATTGGAGCAACTGGATTTGGTGCAAGATGACGAAAAACTGGATGCAGAACTATCATCAAACAAACTTTTTTGCGATGATGTTAAATCCTTGGTTAAAAAAATTTCGCCCTATATCCCAATGATTGGTTTGCTAACTGGTGGTATCATTATTGCCAAACATGTTTGGGATAAGAAACCTCTAAATAAAAATGTTAAAGTACAAAATGATGAAAATATTAATGAAAATTTCGATGGTGTCAATCCTGTTAATCCCGATAACAGTTGAGCTGATATTACTAAAATTTTTAATGTTTTCCTAATCTTTTTTTTGGGTTAGGAAAAAATAAAACAAATGGGAAATTCAAAGTCAAAGCCAAAAGAAAAATTTAATAAAAACCATATTACTAAAAAAGGTTTTCAGTTTGGATTAAGTTTTGGTAAGGAAGATATGACCATGGAAGGAAATGTCCAAATAGGGTGGACAAATAAAACAGTTAAAAATTATACTATGGTTCCTAACTGCGAAGCGAAGTCGAAGACGACTAATAAAAAATCGCCATCTGTAGAGTCTTTAACACAAAATAAAATAAATGATGATGATGACAAAAATCTTAAACTGGTATCGTCAAATTCGACAGAAAAGGTTGGACAGGAGAAATCTGGTTCTTAGAGAAAATTGGGTTTTGAAAGAAAAAGAACGATGGGTACACAACAATGTAAGAAATGATCATTATTACTAAAAACTTTTTATTGCTTTAAAAAAAATTGAATAAAAAATTAAAATTTAAAGATATAATAAAAGAATGAACCCTACTATTGAAATTAATATTAAGTTCCAAGAACAAAATGAAAAACCCCAAACCGAAGAAGAGTTAGAAGAGGAAATAGAACTCTTACAAAAACAACTACAAGAAAAAATAGAAATTCGAGAGAAACTGTTTGGAACCAGAAGACCATCAGACCTGCTACGTTATGAAAACCTAATAAGCATGGCTTTCCAAAAAAGGATCGAAAACCCACATTCCCTAACAAAAAAAATACTATGCGAGAGACTTAACATCCCAAATATTCCAAACATACCAACTGGTAACCCAGATTTCAGAAACATGAAACCTGTTAAAATCCTATTTACAGCCCTAGAGGATGGAGAAGAGATAGAGTTCCAAAGTATGCGCCAAGCAGCTCTGGCAATAGAGAAAAAAAGTTCCGCCAACATTTACCACATTGTTAGAAACAAAACAGCTATTTGGTACAAGGACAAACAATGGACTGTAAGCAGAAAGTAAAAAATATGTCAAACTAAAAACCAAAATCTCTTATTCCAACAATAAGAAATTTAAAAGAAAAACCATACAATAAACAATGACAACATATGAAAAAACCCCCGAAGAACTCAAAAAACTTTTCCAAATAAGAATGCAACTAAGAACAAGCGCAAACAAAAGACTACAAACAATACGGGAAGAAGGATTTCCACCATCATCACTCAAAGAACTTAGAATATTAGGAGGAATACTTGGTGTCAAAGGAGCCCATATTTCCAACACGAAAACACTGTGCGAAAAACTTAACATACCACTAGTTAAAAATGAAGTTTATGAAAAACACCACAGAAACGTAATCAGAACACCAGTAAAAATAACATTTACTTCTGTTGATGGAGAAAAAATAGAGTTCCCAAGTATTTACAGAGCTGGTCTTAGTCTAAACAAAAACCCGAGTTGTATCCCATTTTACATAAAAAACCAAAGAGAAGTTATGTACAAAGGACAATATTGGTCAGTTAGTCGTTAAAAATTTTAATTTAAACTATATATAAATAGGACTCTATACTGTTTTCTAAGGTTATTTTCTCGAATTTTGTTTGGATCATTTGTCATTTTTAACAAAGATTCCTTTCCTTAGTTGGAAAGGAATTTTTTAATGAAGTTTTTTACAAAAGTATTATAGCACTCACCCAAATAATGTTGCCAATGATTATCCCAACAGCAAGTCCAGTCCATGGTGAAATTTCATCAATAAACTTTGTAACTTTTTCATCAACATAATTAATATTTTCGTTAATTTTGTCCATTTTATTTAAAAAAACTTTATACCATAATAAATGACCAAACAAACGAACGATCCAAAACTATTAAAAATTCGGGAAAATGCTCGCCTTAGAAAACAAAGGCAGCTACAACGGGATAAGGAGATGAAACCCTTCAAACCCGAAAGACTTGCCAAGCTACAAGAAAAACAGAAGGCGAAGGAACTCAAAAAGGAACAAGCAAAACAAACAGTTATTAACAAAAAAACCCAGAAGAAACATCTACAAAAAGAAAGAAAAAAGTGGACAAAGGAGATCAAACAGGAAGAAAGAAGGAGAGAAATATCCAAATGGATGAAAAAATGGAAAGGCACCAACAAAAAACTTGCTAAAAACAGAAGGATTCTTGGCAACAAACTTACAAAAATTTTCAACAGGAAAACAAAAGCCCACAAAAAACTTAGGCAAACAGAGCCTGTTATGATCAAAGATTTTGCAAATGAAAAGGCGGCTCTGTATGAAATTTTAGGACAAAACTACAAAGATCCAATAGTATTTTTAGAACAAACAACAGCAGGAGTTGAAAAACTTATTAATAGTATTGAAAACTCTAAAAAAGTCAAAACAACACTAATCTGCAAACTTGTCCACTATGATTATGTGGAAGGGCTTGAAGAAGTGGATCTTTTCTACTTTACCTCCCATATGAAGGCAATGACGACTGAGGAGGATGTTAGGGATTTGTATGCACATGCAAAAAGAGAGATGTTAGAAAATTTGGCAGCCCATCAGAAAAAGGGTTCAGGATGGTCCATAAGGTCCGTTGAATCTCTACACATCTCAATAACGAAATATAAGCCTTTAAATGGCAAGGGTTTCAAACCACTTCCAAAATTCATTAAGGACAAAAAAGCTATCATCAATCCACAAAACAAGGATGACAACTGTTTTCTATATGCTGTTGCTGTCGCACAGATTTTAAAGGAAGATCCAAACGCTCAAAAACTTGAAAGAGTGCCAACATCTGTAAAATTATTGGCAAGAAAGTATGACTGCAAGGGTCTAACATTCCCTGTTAAAATTAAAGACATCTCAAAATTTGAAAAAAATAATGAAATAGGTGTAAATGTTCTGACATATGACGATGAGATCAAAAAGGTTTGTCAAATGCAAATTAGCAGATTTAATTACAAAAACAAAGTTAACCTGTTCTGGTGGGGTGATCATTACAGTTCTATTAAAAGTAAAAGTAGGTTATTATCAGATCAAAATAACAACCACCAACACCAAAACTTTTTTTGCGACTTTTGTTTAAACCCCTTCAAAACAGAGGAAATATTAGAGGAACATGAAACAATCTGTAGAACTCATGATGCACAAATTCAAGAATACCCCAAAAAGGGTGTTGACGACATCATGGGATGGGGTGGTAGGGATTTCAAGAAGACTCAGGATGTTCCATTCATCATAGTGGCAGATTTTGAGTGCATGTTAAAAACTTTAAAAACCAAAAACAATGACGAGTCAAAAAGTTATACACAAAAATACCAAGAACACATACCAACCGGTTACTGCTTCCAAATTATATGTTCTGACCCAACAATATTTCCAGGAAAAACTGTAAGCTACACAAAACAATATGAGTTCCAAGATATTGGTAAAATGTTTGTTGAGGCTTTGGAAAAAGAAGCCAAAAAGATTTGGCATAACTATTTGAAGGATCCAAAAAAAATAATAATGTCAGCAGAGGAGGAAAAGGAGTATCAGAAAGCTACAACTTGTTATGTTTGTGGTGGTCAATTTGTACAGAAAAAACTTAAAAATTTAGATCCAAGAAGCCTTTGGAAAGCCAATAAAAATACTGCAAAATCCAAAGTCAGAGATCATGACCATTTAAATGGTAAATACCGTGGTGCAGCCCATAATGACTGTAACTATTCAATGTCAAGTGCTAGACACATTCCAGTTTTGTTCCACAATTTCAGTGGATATGACAGTCATTTAATAGTAAAATATTTAGGGATATCAAATGGTCCCATTGGTTGCATCGCAAAAACAGAAGAGGAGTATATAAGTGTCAACAAAAAACTTTGGATGGATGGTGGTTTAAAAAAGGATGCTAATGGTATAACAAGAAAAAAATGGGTCCCTTTGGAGCTTAGGTTTTTGGACTCCTTGAAATTTATGTCAAGTTCATTGGCAACACTGGCTTCAAACTTACCTAAGACAGAATTTCATTACACTGAGAATGGTTTCAAAGACCACCCAAAAGAAAATGTTGATCTGTTGAAACAAAAGGGTGTTTTTCCATACGAATTCTTGGACAGTTTGAAAAAGTTGGACTACCCCCAATTACCACCAAAGGAAAAATTCTATTCCAGATTAACAAAAAACCATATCAGTGATGATGATTACAAACTCGCTCAAAATGTTTGGGACGGGTTTAACTGTAAAAGTTTAAAGGACTATCATGATCTGTATTTGAAAACTGATGTGTTAGTTCTTTCAGATGTTATACAAAACTTTAGAAAAATGTGTAAAGAAACTTATGGACTTGACCCTATGTGGTCCTACACAACTCCAGGTCAGTCTTGGAGTGCCTTACTGAAAATGACAAACCAGAAATTGGAACTTTTAACAGAACCCGATCAATATTTAATGGTTGAAAAAAACATCCGTGGTGGGATATCTACAGTTACCCATCGTTACTCAGAAGCCAACAACAAGTACATGGAAAACTATGACCCAAGCAAAGAAAGTGTTTTCATAGTATATCTTGACAAAAACAACCTGTACGGAGTTCCAATGACAGAACCATTACCAGTTGGTGGTTTCAAAGAAGTTGCGGAAGAAGAGTTGGAAAACTGGAAAAAATACCTGACAACAGAAGGCGAAGGTTGTTTTTTAGAAGTAGATCTTGAATATCCAAAAGAACTTCATGACCTTCATAACGACTTTCCATTCGCAGCTGAAAAAATGGAAGTAAATGGTGTTGAAAAGTTAATTCCAAACCTTAATAACAAAAAAAATTATGTGGTTCATTACGAAGCCTTGGCACAAATGTTAAAACATGGTTTAAAGTTAACAAAGATCCATAGAGTCATTTCATTCGTTGAAAAAGCTTGGATGAAACCATATATTGATCTCAACACAGAAAAACGGAAAAACGCCAAGAATGACTTTGAAAAAGACTTCTTTAAACTCATGAACAACTCTGTGTTTGGTAAAACCATGGAGAACGTCAGAGACAGGATTGATGTTCGATTGGTATCATTTGAAGACCAGTTTGAAAAATTAGCGAAAAAACCAAACTACAAAGCCATCAATATATTTACAGAAAACTTGGCAGCAGTTCATATGAAAAAAACTAGGGTCAAATTAAACAAACCCATAGCAACAGGCGCGGCAATTCTGGACAAAAGCAAAATCCCTATGTACAAATTCCATTATGAATATATTAAACCCAAATATGGGGATAAGGCAAAGCTGTTGTTTACAGACACTGATAGCTTATGTTATGAAATTAAAACCGATGACTTCTTTAAGGACATTGCAAATGATGTTGAAACCATGTTTGACACTTCAAACTTTTCAGAAACTCATTCAAGTGGTATTAAGTGTGGTGTTAACAAAAAAGTTTTGGGGATGATGAAGTCAGAGACTGGTGCTGATATCATTGGAGCATTTGCAGGAACAAGATCAAAAGCTTATGCGATCAAAATGGCCAAAAAGTTAAATCCTATAACTGGGTTATGGGAGGAAAAGGAGTTCAAAAAGTGTAAAGGCATTGCAAAAAGTGTCATCAACAAAGATATTGTATTTGAAAACTACAAAAACTGTATATTTACAGGTCAGGATGTTATAAGGGGTATGAGTACCTTTCGAAGTACCAAGCACACCATTAATACCATTCGTGTCAACAAAATAGCATTAAATTCTGCAGATGACAAAAGGGTTATACTAGAAGACAAAATTTCAACACTTGCGATTGGACATTATAAAACTAGGTAGATTAAGTTCAAGATTTGTATTCAAAAAGAATACAAATTTTCAAAGGGTTTTAGAATTTTTTATTACTTTTAATTTTTTTATGATGGTTAGCTTTGTAATGATCATCTTGTTCCCTTGCAGTATCAAAGGTTTCCAAACATTTAGCACATTTGTTTTGAATTTTGTATTTTAGTAAAATTCCATGCTTAACCTTATCATGCAATCTTATTGCTGTTTTTGAATGTGTCTCAAACTGACATATCTGACAATGAAAAATATGCTTTTGATCATTGTGGAAAACCATTAGTTTTTTTCCAGGCATTCTTTTTTATTTCTCCAAATTTAAAACTTAAACAGAACGATTTTAAAAAACCAAACCCAAAAAAATTCCAAAAACCCAAACCCAAAACCCCAAACCCAAAAACTTCCAAAAACTTTCGAAACCCAAACCCAAAAACCAATCCAGAATCCTTTGCAAAAAATTTCGAAACCAACCCAGAAACCCAAACCCAAAAATTTCGAAAACCCCAGAATCCTTTGCGAAAAAATTTCGAAACCAACCCAGAATCCTTTGCGAAACCGGATGCCAAAAATGTCGAAAAATTTTGTAGAGGGGGTGGGGTTAGGGTTTTCATCTCTTTTACAAACATGTCCCAGAATCGGCCTTTTGACACTACTTACTCCCAGTACTTTAAGATCTTCTCTGTTAGGTATTTGGTAACCGTCAATACTAAGAGACACATCAATATCTTTATCATTTGTTCGATTTGGTTTTAACGTTATCGCTTGAAATTTTTCAGGATTCGCTCTTAAAAAGTTTTCTTCGTACCAATTCGATGCTGTTACCATATCATTCACTAAATCATCTTTTACTCTTTGAATTTCTTTACCCATGGTGTAAAGTTGATGGTCGTCAGCATATAGATACAAATGTGGATTTTTCATCTGTAATGGCATATCATTTTGAAACATGTTCCACAATAACGGACCTAACGACGACCCCTGTGGACATCCTCGCTTAATATCCTTCCATTCACTTGTTGTATTGCTAAGTCTAACTCTATTTTTTCTATTATTGAAAAAAGAGCGAATCAGCTTTAGCGAATCATCGTTGAACCCATAACTTTTAAGTTTTTGGATCATAAGTTTTGGATGAAGAGAGTCAAATGCCTTACTCATATCCGTAGACAATACTGCTACATATTATTTTTTGTCCAACGCTAGTTTCCATTCCTCTGTTAGTCCAAGTAACGTATATTCACAATTGTGAGCTTTCCTGTAAGCTGTTATTTTATAATATAATATTCTGTCATAATATTCTGTGATTTGTCGGGCTAAAAGAGATTCAAATACTTTATCAATTACTATCAATATAGTAATTGGTCTATAATTATTTCGCTCAATTCTATCATCTTTTTTAAATACTGGGACCCATTCTCCCATTTTCCACATTTTTGGCTAATTTCCTTGTTTTTACAATTATTATAGAGTGATGTTAATGATTGAGATATTCCTTCCGCAGTCATACTTAGGATCTTAGGTGAAATAGAGTCCCATCCAGTTGCTTTCCTCTTGTCTAAATTCTTTAATTGATTTTGAACTTCAGAGACTTCAAATTGGTTAAAGTGAAAGTCTGCTTTATAATTTTCTCTAGCTTCTCTTATGATGCGATGGCTTGGGTGATCTTCGAAGTCACATTCTTGCAGGTTGATTACACTGTTCCCACCAATATCATATGCCACAGTGGAGAAATAACTTGCCAATTCTTCGGCTACTTTTGCTTGATCTCTTTCTGTTTTTCCATCAATGTTTATGTTATATTACCATCTTCTTTAACTTTGTCACTAAGGAACGGCTTAAATGTTTTGAAAAATTCTTTCGGCTTTAGCTTTAACTCATCAGCTTTTGTTTTCCAACACGTTTTGATAGCTTTTCTCCTCGCATTCGTTGCAATATTTCTCCACTTTCGTTTTAACTCCCAATTTTCGGGTGTACGATGCTTGGCGTATATCTGTGTGTATTTTCTTTTCATTCTTATAGCTTTTTTCCATTTCAAGTTCATGTATGGGACTGTGACGAAGTAGAAAATTAGAGATTTAAACAGTATTTTAAATTATATTTAAGTTTAGAAAAAGGCATGTAAATAAGTAAAATAATAATTAGGACAATCCCTTAGAGAGTTGTCAGACGTCAAGTTTATGTAAATGGCCAACGCCTTAGATAAAAAGGAGAGTCCGAAGGTGTCTTGAGGAGAGAGAGGTCATCGTTGTTAGGCGAAAGGAAGATACGAGAGTTCTACTTGCTTGGAAACCGCCAAGCTCGCAGATATCACAGCAAGATATTGACAGTAAAGACGGTTGGGGTAAGAGACAGCCTAGTAGTGATACCCCCCACTCTGGTTGATTCATAATTAATTAGGTAAATTGAATTTTTAATGAGCTTCGTCAATATCCTCCTCACGCTCCTTTGAGACCTCCTAACCCTAGTCTTCCGGAAACTTCCCCCCAAACCTAACTGTCACGCAACCCCCGGTATTCACTACGTCATAACCTAGCGCTCTTCCGGAACCCCCTAACCCTAGCTGTCACTCAACCCCCCGTGTAATACGTCATTCTCCGACTATTTTCCGACGTTACGTCATTATCAAAAGGCATTCGACTTATACTCCTTATAAGTAATAGTAATCACCTTTTCATTTAAAACACTTAACTCAAACGCCAGTTAGCACTTGTGGGACATGTAAGCATACAGAGCATGCGTACAGTAAACTTTAACAAAATAGACGTTCTTTACAAGGAACGAGAGAGAAGAAATTGACAGAGACACTTTATATTTTTTATCTGAAACCTTGTTTGGAGGAATATAGAGAGTTTGGAGCAATCTAAATGTCTGAATCTGCTGAGATAACTTAACTCGAATATTATTGGAATAAGCTATGAATATTATATTAGGGTTAGAACCTAACAGAATAAATCATCTTAGAATCATTCCTAACTAAACCTTCGTTTATAAGCGAGGAAATCGTAGCAAGATATAATGAAGAATCACTTCGAAAAGCCGTGAGCTCATAGACACTCTGTCGTATTACCTTAAACATTGTCTAGAAGAACATCGAGTACTATTCGACAGCATCAGTGACCAATTAGCCTACTTTAAAAATTACAGAACTTGGTTATATAATTCGTCGATATGGTTTAGTATGTTATAAGATTCTCGCACGTGCAGAACACAAAAGGGGAAAGTCATTAAAGTTACTAATGACCAAAACATAACCAGATTTGCATATAAGTAGAATATTTAATTCATTTTAGGGGATGTCATGAGTTGTGTGTGGATAATAAGGGGTATTAATGTGTGGGCATGTTCAGGCCAAAAGATGATTAGCGGGGGCGTTACCATAGCGAATCTCATTCGAATTCTGTTCTCTTACGAGTAACATCGAAAGTCTTTTGGAGTGTGGTTTGGAACGTTTGTTGAAAGCCGTTTAGAACTGAGACATGAATACTCGACGATCTAGAAACCGTAAATGTGAAGCATGGGGAAATCAAGTACATGTCGATGAAGTGTCCGTTGTTGAATACCAAAAGCTGTTTCCATTAATAGAGACCATATACACAGACGCCGTCGCCACTGAAATCGAGAAATTATGCGAGGAAAAATGTTGTGGTTGTAAGATTGATCACCCCAGTCAGCGCCAGCATGATTGCCTCATGATGACCGAGGAAGAAAGATGGGAATTGTACTGCAAAGATGCCATTGCATTTGTAAACGATAAACGATTAATTTGGGACGAGTTTATTGAAGCGACAAGAGTGTTAAAGATCAGGTGTCATAAAGACGCTCTTGAACGTTTAAGACAATTAGAAAACACTTCAGAGTCCATATTGTATGCACTGTGGCAATTGTATAGTAATGCGGAGAATCCAGAAATGAAATGTATTCAAGGATATCTTTCTTACTGGAGAGAAAGTAATAAATGATTTTCTTGAATAAATGTTGTGTTTTGTCTTAAATATGGCTAATAATTGTAGACACACTTTATATTTTTATCTGAAACCTTGTCTGAAGGAATATAGAGGGTTTTGAACATTCTAAATGACTGAATCGGCTGAGATAACTTAACTCGAATATTATCTGAATAAGCTATGAATATTATATTAGGGTTAGAACCTAACAGAATAAATCATCTTAGAATCATACCTAACTAAACCTTCGTTTATAAGTGAAGGAAGATAGAATGAGGAATCACTTTGAGAAGCTGAACTTAGGATACGTACGAATCAATCCGAAAAGCCGTGAGCTCAGAAAAAACATATTGGCACATAGCAATGAAAAGCTTATATATGAATATTATATTTGATATTTGCTTCGCTTTTGAATATTATATTAGATATTTGCTTCGCTTTTGTGATGTTTATATACGTATAGGAACCCTTTGAAGTTAAAAAGAGTCGCCTTGAATGGTAGCGAATCGTTATTGTAAACTTGAAGAACATTATTCGACAGCATCGTTGACCAAGCACTTTGAAAAATTACAGAGCTTGGTTAAATAATTCGTCGCTATGATTTAGTATGTTATAAGATTCTCGCACGTGCAGAACACAAAAGGGAAAAGTCATTAAAGTTACTAATGGCTAAAACATAACCGCATTTGCATATATGTAGAATATTTAATTCATTTTAGGGTGGTGATCATGAGCTTTGGGGGATAATAAGGGGTATTAATGTGTGGGCAAGTTTAGGCGAGGCGTTGGTGTAACCATGGAGAATGTACAGCATCGCGTCGTCTCATAAGGCAGAATTCAAAGTAATATGCATTATTTGTAAATACTTTATTTAAATTCAGCATAGTACAAAAGATAATGTTTTAACGATTCAACAGTAACCTTAATTCTTATAATTGGTGTCATTCCAACACAAGGGCGTTTAGATTGATTGTAGGAGTACATTAGTTTTTTGTAATAATGGTTTCTTTCGTTTGATGAAATCTAAACATATATTCAAAATGCACAGTCCTATATAGCCTTTAATAAACCATTATCAGTATGTCTCAATGTCGCTTTTCTCAGATCGTGCTACGAAGAGACCAGGACAAACGTCGATGAACGTATCTGGATAGAGTTCAACGAAGCGATGCAGGCGTTGAAATTACGAAACCAAAGAGACAATAATAAATACTCTCAAGACGCTACAGAGACAATGGTTGAGCCAGTGGAAATTGACGACTCGCCAAATATTCTTTCTATATCTGTTCTGTTTAGCTGTCATTAAAGTATCTGTACCAAGTAAAAGACACTGGTGTAAAATTACGAGTACGATAAAGAATCCTCGGGAGGCTTACGAGGAGTATCTTCTTGAAAAGTCTAGAAACTTAACGACGAAAAGCAATCTGAACTATATGTGAACTAATGCTATATGTGTTATGAGTTAATCCAAAGTTAAATTATGTTTTAAGTTAAATAAAATTTCTTGGACTATTTAGTGTGTAAGAAAGATGTGTAATGTTATATGTGTGTAACTTTATCTGAAGAGAAATTAATAAAGACATATGAGCAACATTATAATAGTTCGTTGTAGTTTATTTTTATATTATAACAAATTACAGTGTACATATTGACAGCTAATTATTTACATAAACAAATGTTTTTAAATAAACTGTCCTGCGTTTACGGTTTCTTCTAGCACACCCACTTCATATAGATATCGTTTGTTTCTCTGTTTTGCATAATATAACTCGACAAGACCTTTTATACGAGAGTTGATAAGCGGTAACTTATACATTTAACATGTACCAAAGGAATATCAGAAAGACATACATATTATTTGTAAATACTTTATTTAAATTCAGCATAGTACAGAAGATAATGTTTCAACGATTCAACAGTAACTTTAATTCTTATAATTGGTGTCATTCCAATACTATAGGGGGTTTAGGTTGATTGTAGGAATACACTAGTTTTTTGTAATAATGGTTTCTTTCGTTTGATGAAATCTAAACATATATTCAAAATGCAGTCCGATATAGCCTTTAATAAACCATTATCAGTATGTCTCAATGTCACTTTTCTCAGGTATTCAGCACTTATTCTTATACCCTGGGTTGATATACATAATGTGTATCAGTCGGAAATATCCCGGATCTTACTCGGATTTCATCGGGACATGTCGGCGTGAGATCGACAAACAGGTAAGAATACGGCTCTTTGGTTGCCATCTGGTAGGCTTGCTGGAAAAACTTTGTGTTGTCGGGATACAACTGTTTGGCAAGATGAGTCACTTGACTTGCATCACGAACATTTTTTGTTAGGACAAAGTAACTAGCGTTGAGAGAGATGGTACGATGGTCTTTGCTTTGATGAAACAAATTTTGCACAATATAAATCACGCTGAGATTACCATGATGGGATTTCTTCGTGAACAGTTTGGCAATAATCGTATCTTTTTCACCCATCATATCATCAATGATAAATAGATTTCTTATTTGGGGATTAATACTATCCAATATAGATTCGGATAAACCCTGCACAAACTGAATCCCAGGAATAAGAAGTTCCATTTTAGCAAACGTGTCCTGGTACTCAGATTAAAAATAAATTATATTTTCTGGGACAGGGTCGATCATGATTTGGGCGTTGGCTAACAATTCCTTGACAAAGGTTGTCTTCCCAGTCTTGGTCCCTCCAGAGACCAAGAGTCCAAAGGGATGTGTTAATTGTATGGAGTATGTCTTTTTGTTGTCTTGGTAATTCGTTGCGTTTCCATCAAATGGAGAATACTTAAATGTAGAATCAGTAGACATCGTTTGTATTGGCCGATCTCCCCCATGCAGGACCTTTACGTGACGTTGTAAATTAAACTGTCTTGAAAAGCGCTAGGCATGTTCACACAACAACTCTCAAACTACTTGTGAAAATTTATGTGAGAAAAGTAAGATTATATCCTTGAGTTTCTTCTCTAATGCATGTGGGGATACCAAAACGAACCAATGCGCATGCATAGCTGGACGTCACTTGGACGCTACTTAGACGCCGCCTCTAAGGGATTAACTCATGAGTAAATGAGTAACTCGTGAGTTACTCGTGAGTAAATGAGTAACTCGTAAGTTACTCATGAGTAAATGAGTAACTCGTGAGTAAATGAGTAACTCATGAGTTACTCATGAGTAAATGAGCAACTCGTGAGTAACTCGTGAGTAAATGAGCAACTCGTGAGTAACTCGTGAGTAAGGAGCACAGGGGTGGTGGTGAGGGGTGGAGGGGTGGTCGATCGGGACACAGGGACTAATAGGAGTCTCGGTGTCCCTATAATTAATATTCACTTTGCAAATGTGTCCCTGGGTGACTAATATTAGTCCCTGTGTCCCGATCGACCACCCCTCCACCCCTCACCACCACCCCTGTGCTCCTTACTCACGAGTTGCTCATTTACTCACGAGTTACTCACGAGTTGCTCATTTACTCATGAGTAACTCATGAGTTACTCATTTACTCACGAGTTACTCACGAGTTACTCATTTACTCATGAGTAACTTACGAGTTACTCATTTACTCATGAGTAACTTACGAGTTACTCATTTACTCATGAGTTACTCCTGAGTTACTCATTTACTCACGAGTTACTCATGAGTAACTCATGAGTTACTCATTTACTCATGAGTTACTCATTTACTCATGAGTAACTCACGAGTTACTCATTTACTCATGAATCCTAAGATTGAATCATTAAAGCATAAGATTGAATCATTGAATCCTAAGATTGAATCATTGAATCCTAAGATTGAATCATTGAATCATTGAATCCCAAGACTGAATCCTAAGGGTTTTATATTCGCCCCGTTTGAATAATACAACATGTACCCTTTCTGCTCCCTCAAGGAACCCCATGATCCAATTTTTTATAAAGAGAAAATATGGAACCTTGAATGTAAGCGCGAGGGTGGCCGAATGGTTAAGGCGCTGGGTTTAAAGTCCCAGAAGACGAGGGTTCGAATCCCACACCTGGCAATTATTTTTCTTCAAAACAAGACAACATATAGTGCTGATAAAAGATGTAATTTCAATTTACAATCACACACAAAATTTTTAAAATTATTTACAGACATGCAAAGTTAAAAATCTATTTTTAAAATCCATAAGGTAAAGTGTCAAAATTATCTACAATTACTCGTTTGTTATATACAGCCCTATAATCTTTACTCTCGCTCCTAGTTAAAACACTCTTTTCATTTCTATCTCGTACAATCTTAAATGGAATATTTACAGAAACTGGATCAGCTACATCACAAATAACACCAAGGTACACCATATCACACATAACGTCGTGTTTCTGTACTATGCTGAAGTTCAATAAAGTAATTACAAATAATGTGCATGTCTTTCTGATATTCCTTTGGTACAGGTTAAATGTGGAAGCCGCCGCTTATAAACTCTCGTATAAAAGGTGTTGTTGAGTTATATTATAGCAAAATATTGCATAAAAAGAGTGAGGAGTCGGTGTGTGGTAATGCAAGCTCTAAATTATATGTTTAGTATTAAAAATATAGTATTTTGATAAGTTTCTACAAATATTGACATCAATAGGAAAAACAATCATAGATTTAGGGCGTGCATAATTGTTTGGTCGCGGGGGTTTAATCGATAGAGTTGGCGTATACGTTCTGAAACACACACACACACACATAATCTAATTAGCTGTTGTATATATATATATATATTTTTTTTTTTTTTTTTTTTTTTTTTTTTGGGTGCGGCGTGTTCTTAAAGCTTGGTCAATTACCGAATTCAGTTAATTTAAAAGAGCGGCAAATTTGAAGCTAGTAAATAGCAACAAAACACATTGCGCTTAGGAAATTACTTTAGTGAAATGCCTCGTTATTCATTCACCAAAACTCCCTATACAATGAGAGAATACCTTATTATGTGTCGGAACATCTCAAATTGTTTTCTTTGTTTTTACCATTCGCCAGGCTTTCAAAACCCTCGGCGAAAAACAAGTAGAATCACATACAGCATTCAATTCAAGATGGAACAAGTTGCAGTACTGCCATCGCCTGATTCAGTCCTTCCTACAAAATATTTTCACCTGTTTGGGTTCTTGGCATCTGCCGAAAGGTCCAGCAGGGAATTTGAAGACTGCCATATATGCCTGGTGGAAATCAAAAGGGAAGAGCGATGCGCAATCACAACTCCATGCTGCCAGCATTTCATACACTCAAGGTGTTTCAGCGAGTGGATGAACACCTCATTGTTCGAGAATGGCATCGCACGTTGTGCGTACTGCCGAACGGTTTTCAATGATGCGAGATTCTGTTTCCTCTGTTTCAGAGAGAAGCAGAGTGGCCCGGAACTGGTGGAGACCTCATGTTGTCGATTGACCATACACAAAACATGTGTAAACGAATTACGTTCGGTGATCGTGGATATCGCTGTACCATTCATGATGATTTGCGGACAGCCAACGTGGTGTGGTTGCCATTGGATTGGAGTTTAACCACAAAGCAAACAACCTCGGCTCTTTTAAGAGCCACCAAATGTTTCGAAAGAAGACAAACTTTACTCGAGTTAAACATAATATATGTCCCTATATTTTAATCAACACATCGCTTAAATGTTAAGTTCAGTGTATGGAATCTAAATTTAATCGTAAGTGTATAAATGAAAGTTGGTTGCTATACTTATATAAGCCCAGTGCCTTTTGATAATGACGTAACTTCGGGAATCAGTCGGAGAGCTATCGGTTATGACGTATTATTACACGGGGGGGGGGGTTGGATGAAAGCTAGTGCATAAATAATAAGTCGGTATGACGTAGTGAAAACCATGGGGTTCCGGAACACTAGGGTTAGGCGCTAATGACGTAACGCGCCGCTATATAAAATGTATACTAATGAGATTAGGGTTAGGAGGTCCCAAAGGAGCCTGAGATTGAATAAACCAAGAGTAAAGATATATTTCTCAATAAATTATTTTAAACCAAACGCTTTGAATTACTTATTCTCTACGGTGAGTCGCATGTACATTTCTATGGTTACAGCTCTGCCCGAACAAGTCTCATTGTTTTATTCATGCACTTAATCCCCCTAATACCCTTGATGAGTTTTTTCTTTTGTCTCCTGCACGTGCACTCAGGATAAATATGCAAATATCAACCTTAGCAACATTAGTTAACAGGCTGCTTGACGACGTTAATAAAATAGCTGAGTCAGCCGTTTAAACCCCTGCCAGTTTATATTTTGGAAAACCCCTCTGAAGAAATTGTTTCAATGTCTTGCAAACAGTTTACCGAACGGTTTCTTCATTCAAGGTATCATTTACTCTATCCAGCTAAGGTTAGGGGAAAGCTAGAATCATTTACACTCTCTTCGCTTGCCAAACTAACAACAGGACTGTCTCCAACAGGTTGATTAACTGTGTTTTCTTCAAATACGATAACACTTTCGACTATGCTTTGATTTTTTGGACCAAGAAATAAATATCTTAAGCTGAATACTTTGAATTCTGCCTTATGAGACGACGCTGTACATTCTCAATGGTTACACCAACGCCTCGCCTAAACTTGCCCATGCATGAATACCCTTATTATCCCCCAAAGCTCATGATCGCCCCCTAAAATGAATTAAATATTCTACTTATATGCAAATCCAGTTATGTTTTAGCCATTAGTAACTTTAATGACTTTTCCCTTTTGTGTTCTGCACGTGCGAGAATCTTATAACATACTAAATCATAGCGACGAATTATTTAACCAATCTCTGTAATTTTTCAAAGTGCTTGGTCAAATATGCTGTCGAATAATGTTCTTCTAAGTTTATAATAACGATCCGCTACCATTCAAGGCGACTCTTTTTAGCTCCATACAGTTCCTATACGTATAAACACCATAAAAGCGAACCAAATATCTAATATAATATTCATATATAAGCTTTTTATTGCTATGTGCCAATACGTTTTTTCTGAGCTCACGGCAACGTTATTTTTCCATAGTTCATCGTAAATAATATCCATTTTGTCAAACGTTTACCGTACGCACTGTTTGGGTAAAGTGTATATACACACACCGTACTTTAGTACTTATAAGAAACAACTCGACGGTATTTTGCCTATGGAAATCAGTCGGAGACCAATCGGGAATGACGTAGTGAATACCTGGGGGGTTGAGTAACATCTAGGGTTAGGGGGTTCCGGAAGACTAGGGTTAGGAGGTCTCAAAGGAGCCTGAGGAGGATATTGACGAAGCTCATTAACAATTCAATTTACCTAATTAATTATGAATCAACCAGAGTGGGGGGTATCACTACTCAGCCTTATTCAAAGGTACACTAGGCCAACGTCGTCATCGATAATTATTTGAGTTCGGGAGCAAGTGGTGGTGGCAGTTACGTATAAAACGCTGAGCAGAATCTCGTACAGTTTGGAGTTGGCACATCGGAAGCCAGCAAATGTTAATCGCTGAAAAGACCTCGCGTTCAGATAACATATCTCGTGGAAGAAAGCGGAGCAAAGGAAGACTCTAGAGTGAAGAAGAAGCCTAGGCAGAAGACGACTGACAACGGACAAAAACTCTTAGGAATTCGTTAAGTATATCATGCATTATTTAGTTAATTAAATACGACCGGTATATTTAGTAAGTTAGGAATTAAATTGATTAAAAATCTTTGTAAGTTCATTGCCCTGGAGTTGCGTGAGTTGATGCAAGCTGTAGAAAGGAGAAACCCTCAGTTTAGGGGCGGATTAAACGAACTACCCGAAGGTAGCGTGACTTCGCAACAGGGACATCTTTCTCTCTTACCCTCATTTTCTTTAGTGGTACATGATCTTGTATTATTTCTTCAAACATCGTTTTCCAGTGTAAGTATTGATCGTCAATTTTGTCAAAAATCTCTCCTAAATGCCAAGGGGCATTCTTTAAATCTTCGTTAAGCCGATTCAGATTAGTGTTCTTATCACTTCGAAAGGTAACACTTTGGGTTTATATTGACGAACGAAGTCTTTCATAATTCCATATATTAACTGATAATCGCTTAATGCCAGGTCAACCGTTCCACATTTTTTAAACATTTCAGGTTTATTAGTTAATATTACGTCGATAAGCGTGGCCGATGTTTGGGTTATTCTTGTGGGATTTTTTATCATACATTGAAAATTGTGTACGTCTTCGAGGTCTGTTAGAATTTTTCCTTCCCTCGTTTCAGGTTTCAGTTTATCAATGTTCAAATCGCCAACAATTACTACCGATTGTTTCCGCAGAGATGTCCACATAGCAATATCGTTTAATTCCTCTTCAACCTTCTCTATATACCTCGAACAAGAACCCCCACTACGTTGTTTTGGTGGTCTATAAATTCCAAAAAATAAAGTGTCGTTATTGCCTAATTTCGCCTCAATTGCTAGTACTTCGCATGTTTTATACTTTTTCGGGAGCTTTATTTGCTTGGAGGAAAGCGTTGATGAAAAAATAAGCAATTATTCCTCCGCCACCTTTTACACGATCTCGACGATAAAGATGGTAGCCCCGTAGTTTAAACTGACTATTTGGGTAAGATTCGTCTATTTTTGTTTCGGAGATGAAGATAATACTTGATTTAATTTGGTTGTTAAGAGTTTTCAATTCGTCAAATTTATTTTGTAAGCTATTAATATTCAGGTGAATAATCAAAGCTTTATTAGTTTGACGTTTTCTCTCAATAAGAAATTGTTCTAAACCCGATTTGTTTTCATTGCGGCTCGGCGAAGCATTAAACTCATTGTCTTTCAGCGCTCCATTAGTTGTATTATTCAGGTCTCGATTTGCATTTTGTGTTGGCGGAGCATGATTAACATAATTTCATTCGGCTTGTATTTCCTCAAAAAAGGAGTCTGATGGGTTATTTATCGAACAGTTAATACAAGAGAATTCATCCTCTGGGTGTAGTAAATAATATGAGCTAAACATTTTCTTCGAAATACCTGCACAGTTAGCATGATACCACTGAGAGCAGTCTTTGCACAAAATACCATCTTGATTGTTTTTAACCGACTTTGAACAATCTGTACATGGATATTTCCAGCGTGATTTTCTTTCAGTGCTTTGTTTTGTTGGGCCAGGGTTTGGCTCTATATCTCCACATATAAGTATCACCCGAAACGTTTTAATTGAATTTGGGTAGTAGAGTATCTTTCCACTAATGTATTTCGACTTTCTTCTTCCAGCAAAAGTTTTGAAGTCGTTGATCATTCGCTTCTCAAATATTCTTCACTATTGCATCTTTCTCTCGTTGAATTAGGATATATATATCATCATTGAATCTTGAATAAACGTCTTGCCACTTGGGTGTAATAACAAGTAAGCCAAGAATAAAAATCAAGATCACGGACATAGTAAAGGCACGACCGACCACCATGACCGCTCACGTTAACTGTGAAATTCCACACAGCCGTTACCATAGGTATTAACTGATACCATAGGTATCAAGCTCAAACAAGATGAATGACGAAACGGATGGAAACTCAAACCCTGCTGTTTCTGAAAGTTGTAGTAACTTCCAACCGAAAGTGAGAGCTGGTGTAAGTACCAGCAGGACAAAGCAAATGGGACGAAACTTTACAAACATGGTGCTGGTCTTCCATTGAGTGTGATTGCTAAAATCAAACCAGAATACCAGAGATTAAGTGAAAAGAGACTTCAGAAACGCTAGCATGGAAAAACTCAGAACCAAAACGAAGCTTTGAACGGTTTAATTTGGAAAAGAATTCCAAAAGATGTCTTTGTGTACCGAAATACTTTAGAATTGGGAATGTATGATGCAGTATCACACTTTAACATTGGTGCTGTCATCAAACTTTTGAATATATTGAAAATCATTCCTGGCAAAAAGTATACTGAAGCTGCCTGTCGAGTTCAAGACAAGTCCCGCATTTCGCTTGCTGAGTACATGAACAAAGCTTCAGTAAAAACAAGAAGAAAGGTGATCAGAGGACTGAAAAAACAAAAGGATGACAAGAAAAAAAACAAAGAGAAGGAGTCAAATATGCAGCTGGACAGTTCTAATGACATTAGACAGAAAAATTCCAGAAGAAATACTTTAAACTGCATTTTTTTTAAATACCAAATTTAACCCGATTTGCAAATTTGTAACATTGATAGCTCATGAAAAATGTAATGGATTTTTCTAATTTTTTCAGTATTAATTCTATATATATTATGCTATACAACGAACCATGATAAATTGATTTGGCTTCATACTTGTTGTGTAAATGTAGTAGATATCTTCCCATACCAAGCTGTTTCCTACGACATCTACTGTTTATTTAATAACTTAAACGTATATCTCTCAATGAAATATAATCGCGGGCGATCCAAAGGCGATTCTGAACGATCAATGACGATCTATGCAAAGTTTTCGGAGATGTGTTTAATTTTTAAAAACGTAGACATCCCTTTTGAAGCTATCGGCGAACACATGCAAAACTTTGCCATCGAAAATAATTTAAAGCAAAAAAAGACAAGGATTAATTGGAAGTATGTTTGCCGACATTATTACTCGGGCTATCTGTGGTAGACCGAGCCTAGGTTTCGGCTCCGGGTTTTTTTCTATGTTTCGAAATGGTAATCATTACGTCATCCCGTCAGGCATTGCGCGGCTGATGATGCGCGCTAAATGCTATTGCTAATCTTCATGGCGTTTATTCTTTCAGTCTTCGCTTTCCTGAATCCTGATGTCTGATCAAGTTGTTTGAAGTCCAGTGTTCTTTCTTGGACGTGTTCAGTGTGTTTACAGACATAGTTATTGGTCAGTAATGTCGCTGGCAGGTATCTTGATCTTATATACGCTTGCAATCGCACACGCCGTCGATTAAGTGAACTTTATAAATAAACTTTAGCATGACTATAAACATGATCATGCTGTGTTGATATTTAACAGCCGAAGGGACTCGTCGACATATGAACGCTGTGTGGAAATACATTAATAAATACAGGCAATCGTGTTTTGTGTATTGCGAATTGTGTTTTCTATCGGAGAATTATGTTGTGTTTTGACTATTTTCTGTGACCAATGACGTTTAGAGTTTTATAGATTTTAGCACTGCATGCAAAGTGATTGCAGCTGCGAGTTTGCAGTAGCCCGAGTCAATGCCTGACCAGGCGTCTTGTTTTACTTACAACACCACTTTGGTATAAGATATATGTGTCTCCAAGTATTTTAGGTAAAGCTTATCTTAACAAATTTTAATGTAATGAATACTTATGTGTCAAATGTGTTTGAAATGTGTTCTACGTGATTTAAATGTGTTAGTGTGTGTGTTCAGTCGCATTATTACCAAAGATGGAGTCGAAAACAAGTGCAAAATTTGTTTTGGCACAATCGCGTTCGCAACGCCGTGTTGTGATCACCCAATACATTTGGATTGCTAGGAAAGGTGGGAAAGCAAACAGAAGAGAGAGCGCCAAGCGTAAAATAAATTACACTATCCGGAGTATGTCGAAGATTTGTCTCATGCGACATTAATATAGAATATTTAGCTGTTATTGCCATTAAAAATAATTTCGCAATCAGCGATTTTAAATCCAGCCGAAAATATTATTCTGCACGGTTCACCGCTTTATTGCAACTCAACGACCGAACGCTGGTTAAAACCAAAAAAAGTGCTGAGTCAGCTGTTATCTCACTAAGTACGATCGGTAAGTGCATTGTGCGTACATCAACAAAAATAATGGCGTCAAGATCTGCCAATGTGTGCAAATACAGAGAAATTCAATGTTTAAGCTAATGTAGCAGTTATATCGAGAACAAAAGCAGTTACAAAATTAATCGAATAAATACTAATAACGGTATAATACGCATTTAGAGTATTTATCGGTGTTTGTTTAAACGAAGAAAATGTAACGTTAACAGGAAAACATTTTTTGGACGACAATTATTTGTCTGATATAAGACCCTATACCGACTGTTGTGTTAATAACTACAATTAGATCACAAGTTTCAAATTTCTACGAGCTGATACAGTTGACTGACGTGAACTCCGAGTTCGTTAACTCGACGAGCCGGCCAAATTTTCACATTACTTTGCGCGTAAAAAGAAAATATTTTAATTTCGCTAGCATTTTTATTCGCAGATTTTCATTATTCTACCCAACGGAACGGATGTTTAAAGTGCCTGTCTCAACTGTGGGGATTTTATATATTCGTAATCTTTGTGTTCCCCTAAGCAAAATCGCAATATATTTTGTCGTTCCAAAATTTCACCTTCATGTAAGTACTTTTTTGCTGTCAGAGTTGGTAATCATTTTCCGAAAGTGACGTCACTATAGGAATGAGCTTTTGGAAAAATAGAGTTTTTAGAATATAATTATGCTTCTTTCTCGTTATTCCTTGTATTTATGCAATAACGAAAAGAATTAAGTGCAAAGTAGTGCGCAATGTTGTAAACATCAAAATGCCTTCAGCGACGTCAGTAGTTACCAACTTTGACACTTCGACAGGTGAAATAGGCACTTTTATAGAAATAGGTATATCTGCTGGTGAGTCTTTTTATGGTAGAAGTTTAGCGTTAAGTTAGAAATTTTCTTAGATCATTGAAACGTATTATTAACATTCGAAAATAATGCGACGTTCCGTTCCGTAGAATAATGAAGGCTTTGCAAGTATTTGCGACAAATGTAAATAGCTTAAAACATGCATACACGGCGAGAACGCGACGCTTATATGCATGACACATCTACGCCTGGTACGTGCTCTTCGAGCAACGCTGATTAAAAATACCCTATAATATACCAATTGCCTTAGAAATACCGAAAATCACCCAGCTGAACAAAATCTGCTTGACATAGTTTAAACTTTACCTTTGCTACTCCGTTCAATGATTCACGGAAAATTGTGGTTTGTATATCTACTCTCATCGTGCATGTCCAATATATCGTCCACATGTTTTCTTGAATTTCCTAAGATGAAGAAAAGATAAAGTTGCTTAGTTTAAGATTTACAGCTTGGAATTAGTAATGATTTCTCAACACTTGGTGTACAAACTGTCGTAAGTTGTTAATATTAAAGAAACTGCACGAGTTCTAGACGGGACTGAGTCGGCTAGCCAGACGCTCTAACCATTGAGCTACTATAGAACTATGCAATGAAATCGAGGGTGCATGTTTATGCATCTTAAATCGCTTATTCGCAACCGCAAGCCCTATTGCGCCTTCCAGGGAAATAGCTGTTAAATTTATACATATTCTGGTATGTATATATACCAGTGCTTAAAATACTCATTAATAATTCATAAACAAAGAACAAAAGAAATGAGTCCTAATTAGTATGCTGTAAATCGGATACAGCATCGTGCTAGTTTGCATGAACTTTTCCTTACGGCAGCTAAAATATTGCTTGTATCTCCCAAATAATTTGTAAACATGGTTATTTAGATGCATCAGTAGTTAAAGCAAGGGACAATATTCGCGATCGAACTGTATGGAATTTGCAAAGCTTGACTTCAGCTCGCCTTGTAAGTCTCATACCGTTTGATCACTTATACTGTATCTATTACAAATTACACAAACCTTTCAAGCCTCGTTGTTGTGTAAAAAGCCTTTTTGAATTATAAATACAAGAACAAGGTTTGAAAAGCTAATGTAAATGCCATCCTCATTTACAAATAAACTCAAAATATTAATTACAATTATATATAAATTCCTCTAATTTTACGTAACTATGAAACAAGGGCATTCAGATATATTCACCCAATACCTACAACATTACTCAACAGAACTCGTGTAATATTTAAAACATGCATGAGTAGCAATGTTTTATCCGATTTAAGACAAGAGACAATAGCCGAGTGTTTTAGATTTGATAAAATATGTATTGCAAAAGTTTTGAATAGCTTAAAAAACGACCATTTGGTAAGTTATTGGTATAGTAATTTGGAGATACAACGTTGCCTGGGCCGAGAAAACCAAAGCTAAAGTTTATGTAAAATAGATCAGGATTTTTTTCAGATATTAAACCATGGACATGGTACTGATTTCCTCTGTATTTTCCTCATAAATTATCATGACTTTTTAGGTAGTATAAAATACAAAAACAAACTTACTTCTGGGTTGGAAGTCTAAGTAAAAGACTGAAAGAATTTACTGGCTTGCAAGCGGTGCATTGAAGGGAAATAATGTATCTCCCACAAGATCACAGATCCAAAACGTCCCCTGTTAAAATCAAAATAATATATACATTAGATATTTCTAGTTTAGATTCATTCCCTCCCGGTAACATCTTCCGAAGTCCTTTTGTTTTCTTCCTTCGTTGTTGCGATATTTGAGGTTGTTTCATATGCAAATTTAACACCTTGACGTCACGCGTGCATATTCGTTATCAGGGAAGGTTAAATATCTTTGCTATTATCAAACGAAATCACGTCAAATGAAAAATGTAAATGTGTTTCGCCCAGCAAACCAACATCGTCATGTAATTTGAACTGATTTCGTTTGATTATAGCAAAGGTATATATAGACCTTACAGTACTCAAAAATGGCTGACGAATTAAGAAACAAATATATTGTTTGAACCTTTGCATGGCGATTAATAAATTAAATGTACCAGCTGACTGAGCCGAGTATACTAGCCGAAAGCTTAACATTTTAAATGAAACATGCACGGTGAAACCCACAAATTGTGTATAAATTAGCCCCTATGAAGTTTTTTAACTTTAAAACGAGGTCATAAGGACTAATTTATATACACACAAAAGAATAAGGTCTATAGACCCTTTCAATAAGTATATATAGAATACGTAATTTTCACCCTATTTCAATGTATTCAAAAAGCTGAAAATAACGTCAATGGTGGAAAATGGCATACTCTACACTTATTAAAATGGTTTATAACCTCCACTACATGTCATAGACGTCAAGTTGTTTAATTTGCCTATCAAACAAACTAAAATATCTTAACAACAAAGCAAGGGAACGAGAAACTGCGAAAGACGTTACTTTGTCAGGCATTTTAAATGTTATTTCAAATAAGACAGACTTAATATACGTTTCATGCGCACTTTAACAAAATTGAAAACTCTAACTCTAAAAACTGTAAAAAGCAGCAGTCGTATATTAAAATAATTAAATATAATTATTTGAACAAAATGAGATGGGGTGAATGCAAATAATTATGTTACTTGGTGTATTGGTGGCAGAACTATTATCGGGCAATAATTACTGGGACTTAGGGACATGCCCCACCCCAGGTATGTGCCTGAAGCCCCATTCAATATATTTTAGGCAAATAAGTTTAAATCAAGTTAAAAGTTATGTATAATACAAATATTTCATTAAGCTAAAATTTTCTACGAAAACTTATAAGACATGTAAAATGACCAGACTTACATTATACTTAATTATTGGTGAATATCAGTGAATAATAACCGTGATGAAATGAATACACATTTTTGTACTTTTAGGAAAAACATTTTCTTTGAAATTGTTACTTCGTCTGTAGCATTGACAAATTGGCTAGTGCCATTTTGAATAAACGTTGTAGGTGATTATCGAGAATTAGTCTGAAGTAGCTCGACCAATCAGTGCGCATGATTTTCTATAATCATCTGTGTATTTATACTAAGTATAGGTTAGTTACCGAACCAGAGGTAACTACGTCAGTTATTTACAGAGGGCCTTACCGATGTTGAGGTAACTAACCTACTTAGTTCAAGATAACCGAGGTCACCTAAGAAAACTGAGATACTGAGTTCATTATCACAGAGGTTGTCTAAAAACACTTCGGTCGCGATGATAAATTGTTTATGACATTGGTGACCATTAACCCTTAATTTCCTAAACATGTATAAATCAAGTTAATTGCCCCAGGCTAAATTATATTAGCACGGGGCAATTAACTTGACTTATGCATGGTTGGGAGTAACTATTATAAATAAGCAACCGCGGTATATCAAAGAAAACCGAGGTGATCTTGAACTAATATAAATTTATTACTTCTGACATTCAGAATAATTAATCTGCATCTGAAGATAGTGTTTGAATTAAAAGGTTTTTCTTTGTTTATCAAATATTCAAAACAGTGTAAAGACATAAACTGACGTTTTGAACAGAAGGGCTTGATTTGAGTTTCAGTTCCTCAATTACAAAAGCTAAGGATAAACATATACTTGCAAATAGCGCATGTTATATACTTATATTTAGTACTCATTCTTATTCGGTTTATTAAGTTCATGAAGCGGTCGCCATTTGAACACAGGAAAATCTCAATAAAGGGATGCATGGGTCTCAATAAATCACTTTCTCCAGCTAATTTTCACATATTCGTGGTTCGCACAGTTCACAGAGTATTAGGGACTTTAATGAGAAAACACAATGAATACGTGTTTAAACAATATAATTTTATGTCAAATATATAGAGGTTTTCCAAATGCCTGCAGTCCCAAAAAGAATCTTTGCACCATCGTGACTATGTTGACAACGTAGAAAATCCATTTGTTAATGTTACGTTGTAAAGACAACGCGGAATTAACCGAGTCACTACAAAATTGAAGTCTAAGGAGAGCTTAAAGGGTATTGGCAATAAAAATTAAGTTTATCTCATTTGAAAGAACTCGTCAAATGGTATAAGAAGACCTTTTACAATTTTTCCGTATCTGTTTTGGTTTTGGAAATATTTCAACCAAACTCAGTGTGCTGTCCACCATCTTGGAATTATTTTCGATATGCAAAATTATGCATGTGACGACATTAGCAGGGTAAAGTGAAATTTTTATCTTGCCAACCTTATGACATTATGAGCTAGAAACTCGATTTTTTGTTGCGCTATTTCCATTTAAAAAGACCCACAACATTTAAATTTGGAAATTTGGGCACCCACAGAGTAGTTTCATCAGGTTTACCCTGCTTGTGACGTCACCAATTTCCTAGTTAATTAGACCCAACATTACAACAAGATGGCAGACAGCACGCTGTCTTTGGTCGAAATATTTCAAAACACAAGAAAGATACAGAAAAATTACAAAAGGTCTTCTTATACCATTTGGCGAGTTCTTTAAAATGAGACAAACTTAATTTTTATTGCCAATACCCTTTAACCTTATCATCGTGACCAACATTATCTGAACAAGTCTTTTTCTTTGAGAATTCCACAAAACAACGAGGCCATGCAATTGTGTATTTTGAAATTTGAATGTTTACACCAACAGCATCATTTTTTAGCACAGTTCCTAATAATTATGTTGATGACCAACCACGTGCACCCTGTCCTCCATGCAAAGCGGCTAATCACCGGCTAACGCACCTAACAGGTGGTCCCACATGCAATCAGCTATTGCAACAATAGTGTAATATACTTAAGTTGAGTAGTGTCTGATTTTAGCCAGGTGGGACCACCAAAATGCGACATTGTTTCTGGTTTGGCAACACTGTTTTTAAGTTAAGTTTCCTATCCAGTTCCCCTAATTAGAGAAAAAGTGACTTTGAATTTGAAGCTAATCAACTTTGACTTGAGGTGAAATCAAAATGACTTGGAATTCTGAGCAATTTTATAGTCAGGTGTAAAACAACCGCAATACCACACTATCCGGGGTGAATATAGCGGAATTATAGCTAAAAAAGAGCAATATGGAATGCATAAAAAAATTAATAGTAATTATGAGCATATGGTTACCTGAATTTTTCATGCTAATGATTTGTTTCAGCTTTTCTTCGTCTATCTGATATTTCAGTATACTTCGTTGGTTTATCTGTCTTGAACTTGATGGGAAAGCCTCGCCACTTTCTCATCCTCAATCCCTTCTTTATTGACTTTAGCACCGTCCACATGAAGATTTGGAATCGTTGGTACAGTAGGCCGGTATGAGAATGAATTAAAAGTCACTCTTTCCAACGTTGAACACCAGCTGGCGATGTTTTCATGGCTTTTTGACAAAGTTCTGCAGAAGACCTTTATCTTTTATCCACAATTCCACCGAACTGACTTTCCTCGACTTCTTCTTGGTCGACAAAAAAAGCATAAATTGGAATAGATCAAATTCGCCCTCGAAATCTCGGTTATGTCAACAATCTATAAGAAAAATACGAATAAAACTAGATTTATTAGTATACTGTGCAATGCCGAAGTTCATAACCCAACGAAGATACATTACCTTTCAAGACAATCTGAACGGCTAGAAACTACAATCACATAAGTTACTGTTTACTGAGAAGTTATAGTTAGATGGAAGCGGCAAGCGAATGAATAAAAACCCAAACCACGCTAACATGCATGCTACGCGTGGTTAGTCGCATATTAATGAGATTTTCTTTGTTTGAGCTGATGACTTCTGTAGTATTCTCTGTATTTAGGATTGATGTGGTTCATCTTTTAATTTCTTCTATTACATGTAAATAGAACTCTCAAACATGGCCGATTACATATATAGGTTGCGCCTACGGAACACATGGCCATTGGCCAGTGCACAACCGAACGTCATGTAATCTAAATATACAACATCTTTCCCTTACAAAGATTAATATACAAAATATAGCTTCCCTTTACATTTATCTACTATGTATTAAATATATATACATATATTTTTAACCATTTTTCTCTTATATCCTACTGATCTTACGATCTGATGTAACTTATTTAACATGCGTATCAACAACTATTGTTCTTAAATTAATTGTTTTCATGACTAGATCATCATCATCAATAGTTCATTACTTTAATCAAAAGGTTCATTCACAGTTCCCAACTAAATTCTAGATGACATGTTCAATGTACTTAACTATACACAAATCTCTTTGATAAGCGGTTTTAGTTTCCTTCCAAATCGTGAGTATTTCGGTGAGCTTCCCATCGAACTGCTGCATTGATCTTCCAAATTCTCTACCGTTTTATTCCTGTGGTCATCCGTAGTAGTCTAGGTGTCTACGATTACGGCGGTATTCTCCTCCTTCTTCTGTTCTAATGTAATAAGATCTTGGCGTGTCGAACTTTCCAGGTCACCACTGCTGGTTTCCACAAGCCATTTCTCATCTGCATCCTCACTCTTTCTCCTTCCTGGAGTGGTGGTAATGCCTTTGCGGAAGGATCATACACATTATAATAATATAATAATAATAATAATGACTTTATTTAATGAGGGGGGAACATTTTAAAATACATTATTACCTCATAACGAGGTATTCTACCTAATGACCCTCTAAGTTCAAATTAAAACAAGACATAACAACTAACTATCTAACTATATACATGAAGGTATTACGAGACAAAATTTAAAACTATGCATATACGGTTACATTACTATTTTTGTGCTTATAAAAAATATTAAAAAACTTACAATAAATACCAAAGAACAATAATGGCAAAACGTTAACTGTAGCAATTGCATTTAACGATATTTTTGCACATTTTATAGGAGAATTGTTCAAGATGATCAACACTGTAGTTGAGATTATTGAAAAAGGATTTTAATTTAAACTTATACGAGGAAGGAGAAAAATTCTCAATTAATTTTAGTTCTATTGGCAGTGAGTTGAAAAGCATAACACCACTGAATGAAAGTTAATTTAGATTTTGAAAATTCAGATTTAACTTGGTATAAAGATCAGTGGATGAGAATCGAGTGTTTACCCCATGTGCCTCACTTGAATGCACAAAGAGTTTGCGAACTTCACTGGGAGTTGAACTTCGCCAAGAATTAGCTACAGTTAATATTTTTCTCATTTTTATTAAATTGTGGATTCGAATCCATTTTAATTTACGAAATAATATAATACAGAGGGGGTAGACATACGTTCATCTAATGTTAGTCTGGCTGCTCTTGAAGTTTAAGCAAAGGATCAATCAACTCATTACGTGCGTTCCCCCATATTGTAATACAACATAACAGGTGAGGATAATATGGCGACTTTCGCGAAGCTTTTCTCGGACTTTGCTTGCATGGTTCCACTATCTCCTGTTGTAACTGTCGAGGAACAGCGGGTAGTGTTGTCTTCAGGCGTCGTACCATCAGCAATTGGGCAGAGATCCAATTCCATCTATTGGAGTACTGCGATAACTTAATAGCCCCAAATATGGATCTTTCCCGTCTCGTTCTGCCTTCTTTAGAATTCCCTTTGCGATCTGCACATATTTCTCAGCTAACCCATTTGACTGTGGATGATATGGGCTACTTCGAGTATGCTGGAAATTCCATGTCTTCGCGAATTCTTGAAATTCTGCCGATGTATATTGCGGACCATTGTCTGTGACAAATTCCTCACATATACCATGTAGTGCGAAAATGGACTTGATTCCACTTATCACTTTGTTAGCACCAGTGCTGCCAAGCTTCTCAATTTCAAAATACCGACTGTAATAATCTACCACTAGCAAGTAATCGTGATTATTCCACATGAACAAATCCGATGCTAACTTTTGCCAGGGTCGTTCCGGTACATTGTGTGGAATCATTGGCTGTTTCTGGTTGGATCTTTGATTCTCTTGGCACACTGCGCATGATGACACCATACCCTGAATTTGGTTACTCATCTCTGGCCAATAAAGAAGATCTCGCGCTCTTCTCTTACACATGGTTACGCCGAAGTGACCCTCGTGTATCTGCCTCAGCATCTCTGGTCTGAGCTCTCTTGGGATGACAATGTTCTCCGCTTTGAACACGATCCCTTCCACGATTGTCAACTCCTCTTTGACTGACCAATATTCTCGAATACCTTGTGGAACTTGCCATTTCTTTGCAGGCCAACCGTTGCTGATCATGCCAGTTAACTGCTTCATTTCTTCATCTTTGGCTGTTGCTTCTTGAATTTCGGCTATCTTTGTATCCGATACCGGTAAATTCTTCCATACCGTATGCACTTGCTCCTCCAGTGTCTCATCGTCCTCTCCCATGCTGCTGTGATCTGTAAACCTTGATAGTGTGTCTGCGACTGGGATTTTCTTTCCGAGTGGATATGGGATGAAAACAAGAATAAAGCGTTTGTTGACCTGAAAGAGTTGATAACCCGAGCACCAGGTCCAGTCCTCCAGTATTTTGATCCGGAGAAAGAAGTTACTGTACAAGTGGATACATCGCAAAACGGTACGGGAGCAGCTCTTTTACAAGAAGGACGTCCGGTGGCGTATTCTTCGAGATCGCTAACGCCTACCCAAAGCAGATACGCACAAATCGAAAAAGAAATGTTAGCAATTGTCGTAGGCTGTGAAAAGTTTCATCAGTATATATATATATGGGTGACGTGTCACAGTGCAGTCGGATCACAAACCGGTAGAGAACATTGCAAAGAAGCCTTTAGCAAACTGTCCACCACGGATCCAGAGAATGTTGCTGCGAATCCAGAAGTATGATGTTGAAGTTGTATATGTACCCGGAATCTTTCCGTAGCAGCTGTCGTAATGGTGCTGTCTTCTCTGCTAATTGTGATGAAAATCTGCTTAGATAATTCACCATGCCCATCACTGTTTCCAACTCTATCTTGCAAGTAGGTGCTGCCATCTGCTTTATCGCTTCGACTTTCTCCGGATCAGGTTGTAAACCTTGTGTAGTGAACTTGTGACCATAAAACGATACCTCTTGTACACCAATCGTTACCTTCTCGGAGTTTAACTTGAGATTTCTCTCTCGGCAACGCTCCAGCAGTGCTAGGAGATTCCTGTCTTGCTCTTCTCTTGTAACTCCATGGACCAAAATATCATCAATAATCACTTCTACACCGTCTAATTTCTCAAGCGCCAGATGGATTGTTTTGTGGAAAATTTCCTACGCGGATACTATACCGAATGGCAATTTTGTAAACCTCCATCTCCCATACGGTGTGTTGAAGGTTGTCAGCATACTGCTCTGCTCATCAAGTTCAATTTGCCAATAACCAGACTTTACATCTAATTTGCTAAAATACTTGGAATTAGCCAATTTACTGCTAATTTCTTCAATTGTTGGTAAAGGGTATAGTGTTCACGCATAATTTCTTGATTGCGATCTCTTGGATCTATGCATATGCGTAGGCGATCCGACCCTTTCTTTTCAACAGCCACCATTGAGTTGACCCAAGGGGTGGGCTCATCTACTCGTGCTACTACACCCATGCTCTCCATGATCTCTAACTCTTTCTTTATTCGATCTTTCAATGCAAAAGGCACTTTCCTCACTGGGTGTATCTTGCCGGGATTTTCCCCTTCTTTTAAGGTGATATGGCACTTCCCAACCAAATGTCCCAACCCATCAAAGACACCTTTAAAATTATCCAGTACCTGGGGGGTTGACATATCTAGTGTATGGGTTTCACTACCCTCTGTACCAACACTCATTGTGATCTTTACAAGCCCCAGGGAGATGCACGCTCCGTATCCAAGAATTGGTTTGGCGGGAGTGTCAATAAAAGTTCAAATCTTCTGACCTTTCTTTGTAGGCACATCTGAGTGTTGTACATGTTCAATTCCTACAATTTTCAAGTTATCACCCCCATATCCGGGTAACCTTGCTTCATTATTTGTGACGAGGCTTGTACTCTGTACCAAAGCTGCCTCGTATAATCTTCTAGGTATACAATTTACTTGGGCCCCAGTGTCTAGCTTGAACTGCATTACTTTTTGTTCTGTACCTACTGTCAAATTGACACACATTTCACTCTTCTCACCATTGCCATTATTCACGGTGCCTAAAAACAGACTTTCTTGCAACTAGTCTTCTTTATGACACTCGTTTACTTTTGCATTGTTTTTTTGACCTGCATATTCGAGCAAAATGTCCTGTCTTGCCACAATTATGACAGGGTTTCCCATCTGCCCGACAGGGTTCTTTTCTTAGGTGCTTATTACCACATTTATGACATACCTTCATTGCCTGGGGAATTTCTTCTCTCTGTCTTTCCTCATTTCTCTCTTTATTTCTACCCCGATTAAATTTACCTCGTCTAGTCTTGTTACCTTTATATGGACTCCATGTACCTCTTCGTTACCTTCCATTGCTTTTAGACTGGCTTGAGAGGCTTCCAGGACTTGTGCTACCTTGATTGCTTTATCTAAAGTTAGGTCTTCTTCCAACAAGAGCCTTTGTTGAAGAACCTTTGACTTTGTTCCCGTCAGCAACTTCTCATCGGGAACTTCATCATCTCATCGGGGTTGTTGAAAGTACAGCTTTCAGCAATTAAACTTAACTGAATCATCCATTCTTCAGTGGTCTCGTATTCCCTTTGATTTCTTTCGTAGAAAATCTTCCGTTGTACCAACACATTTTTGCGAGGACTACAATACGCTTCGAAATGTTCAAACATGATGAGTATTGGTCAGAAAGGTCGCGATATGTGCCGGTCGTGGCGGTTCAAGTGGTAAAATGTAAGCAGACGACAGAAAGCATCCGTTTAAAGAAACGGATGCTTTCTGTCGTCTGCTTACATTTTACCACTTGAACCGCCACGACCGGCACATATCGCGACCTTTCTGACCAAAACTCATCAGAAATTGTGCTGCTTTTTGTTCATCCTTCCACTTCGCAACATCAGGACCTTCGAATACTAGCTGCATGACTTCTTTCCATCTTATCCAGTTTTCTGCGACGTTTTTCCGATCGCCAAGTCCATTTCTGGAACTTGTCTTAGTAGGTTCGACATAACCTGACACCATGCATGTAGCATATATTCTCTATATTTAGGATTGATGGATTCATCTTTTAATTTCTTCTACTAAATAGATCTCTCAAACATGGCCAATTACAGATATCATATATATATATCATCTATAGGTTGTGCACAACCGAACGTCATGTATAATCTAAATATACAACTTCGGCAAGACCTTTCTTGGTTTAATCGACAGTTTAATGCTTGATGACACTTAGGGAGTGTTCATATGATCCCGGTAACTGGACTGCTACGCTTACTGAGATCTCCCCTCACACTTATTTCCCTATTAAAATTTCGTTGTGTTCATATGAGAAACTGTGTGCCGAGATCTCGGCAAGCGGGATGAAGTTTTCCCATATGAACACATCGTCCCGCTTACCGGGATGAAGTCATTATGAACAAAAAGTTAGTTCTTTTTGATAGGATTAAAGGATAGTTGAAGGTTTTGTTGTTTATTGGAATATAAATCTCAATTGTATAATAAAAGGATTCATTTTGAAGCAAACAAACCTGTGCAATACGACAAAATTGTGATCTTTGATGACTGATGTCTAGTCACGGACCGTCAGACAAGCTAATTTTATTTATGATTTATTCTCGCTGGGCGGGATGAAAACTACCACATGAACACAAGACAGACTTCGTCTCGCTTACCGGGCAGGCCCCCTCACTGGGATCATATGAACATCCCCTTAATAGCGAAGCGCACAGTTACTCTTTATACAAAAAAACGAAACCCTTAGAAAATGAATTAGTCACAATTTAAATCAGCACTTTTAGGGCTTTCAAACTACTACAATAGAGCGTTTTCACTCACGTGATCGGTGGCCCCATGGGGGTGGTGAAACAATACGAAATATTTGAATAAGAAAGAGCTAATTCCCATACCGTACACCAATATGGCCGCCATTTCATTGTTTTGGTGCACCAATATGGCCGCCGTGACGTCAGATGAAAACGCTCTATAGGTTGTTTTAAAAGAATATTAAATTCATTTTCTAAGGGTTCCTGCATGGGGTTTTTTATACACACTGTATAAACCAAAACTCAGACAAACAAACAAACAAACAAACAAACAAACAAACAAACAAACAAACAAACAAACAAACAAACAAACAAACAAACAAAAACAAACAAACAAACAAACAAACAAACAACAAACAGAAATTGAACCGCGAGGGATTTCTAAGGAGCCATTTTCTTTTGTTGGAAATGCAAGAATAAATTATAAACTCAGACAAACGTCATCTGTCTTGAAACGTTGGTGTTTTGTTCTTTATTAAAAATAAAGCTAGTTTATGTCTAAGATTTTCTATTTACCCACAAACACTCAACATACATTTGGAAATTAAACTTCAGTATTTTGTTCTTTAAAATCTAGCATAAGCCAAGTATAGGACAAAAACGCAAAACAACGAAGAGAATATTTTTTTATTAATAATTAGTGCCCCTAACCCCAATTTTTTTTTGGTTTAGAATAAAAGCACTCCTAAAATTAGGAAGAATGTTATTTTAAATTTTGGCGATAGCTGTTTTTGTTCATAAGTTATTCAAGTTTTTGTAACATGCAAATAAGGCATGTGATGACGTAAGATAAGGAAAGCGGAATTGTCGAAGATCTATTTTTCGAGTATATATTTTTCGAGTATATCAAGACTATTCATGGAAAACTTTGACTGGAAAAGATAGTTCAAGTTATGTAGTCGTCATGGTAACCGATTAGTTTCCAGACATCTTAATTTAAAAAAAAAACTATTTGTTTTCTCTCAAGTGCTGATGGTTTTGGAGGAAGATTCTTTTGCCGTCACGGCTAAATAACTCAAATATTGTCAAGTGTCTGGTGTCGTGTCAAGTGCGTTTCTCTTTAGCTCTGTCTATTTGATGTTTGGTTTGGTCCGTTTTCTGGTCCTCTTTATGTAATTTCTGGATTGTTGGTTTGTTAAATATTCCACCATCATACTGCTTCAAGTTCTGGTTTGTTTGGTTATTTTTCGTGGTTTTATTTCGATTCATTTATTGACCGTTTGACGCGTGGCGTATCTGTCGTTCGTGTTCTCTTCGTGAATTTGCTCAAGTATTTGTTTCTCCGTGCCGCGTCCATCTATTCATCAGAAACTTCTCAGTCCGTTTGGTGTTGGTATTCTGATCCTTTTGTACAAGTTCTACGTTTGTTCGTTTAAACATTTTTGAATTATATATCATTCTGTGTTTGACCGTTAAATTGGTTTGTCTCAACCGATGTCTCCTAGCAACAACAAAAACTTGAATTTTCTGCGTTAATCCTGTCTCCGCACAGTCCGCAGTTTGCTTCTTCATACCAGTTTGTTGGCAACGTCTAATTGTTTCCTTTAGTACTTTTTTGGTTGGTCTTCACCTGATATAATTTGAATTTTTAACATATTGGTATTGGATATAGTATAACCGTCAAATATTTATCAAGATTCAGTCTAGTCTGGACCTGTCTTTCATATCGTATAACCTTGGTTTTGGTGATCTCTAATTCCTGATCAAGAATCCTTTCAAATCGTACTGTTATTTTTGCCTATTTTTTTAATATCTTTCCACGGGTTTCACCATTGGAAGAGCAATAATTCAACAAGTCTAGCCAATCACAAGTTGTTGTGCGCGAGTTTTAATATCACATTTGTTAAAACTATGGGTATTAATAGTCACGCTCGTTGGCTAACAGTGAAACATAATCCTTTTACGAATGTGTCTCGAAAACCTGTGTTTAGCGGCCGTTTTCTACTCCACATCTCCTACTTATCATTTTTTCTAATTAGTTTGTCTGGTGATGTTCAAACTAATCCCGGACCATGCGGTTCTCTTAACGTTTTGTGTCAAAATGTCGGAAGCTTAAAAGCAAATTACCATGACCCTTCAACGAATTGTGCCTTGAACAAACTTTCCTGTTTACAAGATATTGTTTATGGCAACAGCTTACTAGTTTAGACGTTGTTGCTTTAGTAGAGACCTGGCTATCCAACAACATTAGTGATGATGAAATCTTGCCTGTCGGATACAAGCTTGTTCGACGTGACCGAAGAAATGGTAAAAAGGGAGGAGGTGTCCTGTTAGCTGTGAAAGATTCAATCAGATGTGAACCTATCGATTTTTCTTCTGACACATTAGAACTTGACTCTGTCGTGATTGATCCGTCTTCTAGTAAAGTTCTTGTCGCTGTTTGTTATCGCCCACCTGCACGATTCTTCTAGTGAATTCTTGCCTGAACTGAATCGTTTCCCAAAATTTGTTTCTGACTCTCAATTTAAGGATGTTGTATTGTTTGGTGACTTCAATTATCCTAATATCCAATGGACTAACGGATCTGGTTTCTCCACATTGACATCTGAAATTGGTTTTATTGACATTATTACTGACTTTAGTTACTTTCAACTGATCAATTCACCTACTCGTGGCAAAAATCTCATTGACTTAGTTCTCACTACGAATATAAATGCTATAACGTTTGACTTAAATATTCACCAACAGCCTAAACAATCCACCGAGCGCATCGTCTATAACTATTCAAAAGGTGACTTAGTGGTCTTATTAATTATCTTCAAAACACTCCCTTACTGGATATAGTTCTCAGTGAGCGCGACAACGTGAATCTTGCCTCATGGTTAAAGTGGAAAGCTGCCTTCCTCGCTGCTGTCGACTCTTTTATACCTAAAACCAAACTAAAGCGTCCCTTTACACCTCCTTATATTACAAAGGACCTACTTCATGCCATAAAAATGAAAGAGACCCTCAGAAGAAAAGCAAAGGCTAAGAACTTGCCTCAACTATGGGAAAAGTTCCGCAAAACCGACAGCATGTGAAGTGTTGGATTAACGCTAGAAAAAGAGAATATTTAACTAGTCTATCTGAATCCATATACGTTAATTCTAAACCTTTCTGGAGATTTTTTAAGTCTAAATCGTCAAAATCCGCATTACCTGATGTGATGAAATTAGGAGGTCTTAAACTCTCTTCTTCAAAAGAAGAGGCTAATGCTTTTTGCGTTAGTCTTTAATCCTGACTCAGGTTCTTCTTTATCTTCTCCTTCAAAGTCTACTCTCAATTCTCTTGACTCAATAATTGTTTCTGAATCCTTAGCACAGTCTCTATATCTAATTTGTCACATTCTAAGGCTACTGGCCCAGATGGAATACCTGCTTATCTCTTAAAACGATGTTCGCTCCCTCCCTGGCTGCTCTCTTCGAGTTATCTATCCAGCTGGGTGTAGTTCCCTCATAATGGAAACATGCTAATGTAGTTCCAGTCCCTAAGAAAAGTGACGTTCATGAAGTTACTAATTACAGACCAATTTCTTTACTATCCCAAGTCTCTAAAGTTCTTGAACGTTTGATTTTCAGTCAAGTTTCTTTTTTCATTAAGAACTCTTTATATGATCTCCAGCATGGTTTTCGCTGTAATAGGTCATGTGTTACTCAACTTCTTAATATATTTCACGACATTGGTAGTGCCCTTGATGCTGGTAAAGAAATTGACCTCATCTATCTTGATTTTGCTTATAAAGCTTTCGACTCTGTCTCTCATAGTAAACTCTTATCCAAGCTGAAAACTTACGGAATTTCTGGTCCTCTTTTTAAATGGTTTGCTGATTATCTTCATGATCGGAAACAGCGTGTTGTTGTTGAAGGAGTTTCTTCGTCGTTCGTTAGTGTTAAGTCTGGTGTGCCGCAAGGTAGTGTGATAGGTCCTCTTCTTTTTATTCTCTATGTTAATGACCTTCCTGAGGTAACCAGCAACAGTACTGTTGCTCTTTTTGCTGACGACAGCAAGTGCTTCCGCTCAATTGAGTCACCAGCGGATAGAGACCTCCTCCAGCTTGATCTCGATGCTATGAGCAACTGGTCACAGTCCTGGCAAATGAAATTTAATGTGTCTAAAACTCTATTACTAAGGATATCCCGAAAACGTACTCAATCTAGCCATTCCTATCACCTCAACAACGAATTAGTTAAAAGTGTAACAAATCAAACCGACTTGGGTGTGGTCATCAGCAATGACCTTAAGTGGTCCCCCCATATTGCTAAATGTGTTGCTAAAGCTAATCGTATGCTTGGGTTTCTCCGCAGGAACTGTATTCAAATGTCAAATGTCCCTTGCCGTCGTCTACTCTATTTAGCGCTCGTCCGTTCTCACTTGTCTTACGGTAGTGAAATCTGGGCTCCTCAGGACAAGTCACGTGACCTTTCACTTCTTGAGGGTGTTCAGAGACGAGCCACGAAATTCATACTCCAAGATTATCAATCGTCTTACACTGACCGTCTCAAAAAGCTTAACTTATTACCTATATCATATTGGCTTGAAATTAAGGATCTTCTCTTCTTTTTTAAGTGTAAACAAGGTCTCTACGATCTAGATATCTCCCGTTTTGTTACTTTTTCTTCTATCCGCTCGTCTCGCACTCGTTCAAGTCAACACAACTTGCGTCAAGCCAATCCTTGTAGGACTTCACTATTTAGAAATTCTTTTTTCAACAGAATTGTCTTTCTATGGAAATCTCTCTCCGATAGTTCGTAATAGTACTTCTGTTTCCATTTTTAAACATGAACTTTATATTCACTACTCTTCTAAGTTAGACTCCAATTTCGATGATAATAGACTGCGCACCTGGAAAAGTTTCTGTTCTAAATGTCGTTCTTTCAATCCAAGTTGTTGCTCTTAAATCTTTATTCTTATGTAATTTGTGTATTAGTTTGTTGTTTTTTTTATCGTGTGTTTACTTAACGTTTATTATGTAATTTTTTTGTTGGGTTGGTCTTCACATGGGACTCGTGTCCTGTTGATCATTCCTTCAATCATGTTCAAGTATTGCACTCTTTATTTCCTGTATATTTTCATTCTTTCATGGTTGTAAAGTTAATAAACAAATAAATAAATGAATATTAAAGGTCTATAGTACATACGTTAGTTTGGTCTCGTTAATATTTAAATCAAGTGTTTGGTTTTGGGAGAGGCAAAACTCGGCAAGCTGGCAAAGGCTTACTGTACTTATGTGTACTTTTGCACAGTAGGCATATACGCATGTGGTGACCAGCTTTTTGCGTCTATATACGTAGTTTGTTTTCACTATTAATAATTCTGGCGCAACTACAGTAAAAACCCGCTAACAAGAACCTACATTTTACCAAATCAGCAAACTCAGGTGGAGTGGGCAATTGGGTGGAGTGGGTGCAATCTTGGGTGGAGTGGGCAATCTTGGGTGGAGTGGGCAAGGGGGGTGTCACATTGGCCACATACTGCACAGAGTTGCCTGCAGAGTAGGCTAAATGTTTTTGTCCTATTTGAGGTAGCACTTCACTTGCGATAGTAATTTCTAGTATAAACAAGACGCCTGCTCAGGCGTTCACGCGGGCTACTGATTTCTGAAAGCTTCGCGTAGCCTGTGCGTACTCTAGCAAGACTACATGCATGACAATGGCAATGCATATTTGCATAGATTTTCAAAAATAGAACTATGGTCTTATATGAACTGCAGCGGTGCAGGAAGCGCCGAAGGTTTTCTAATGTATTTAGAAGACAAAACCTATAGTGTCGCATTCGGCAGAATCAAGCGATCATTTTCATATAGAATTTACTTAAATTTGGACAAACAGAAAATATATTTAAACATGTTTTGAAACACGCGTTTCCAAATGTAATACGACACGCGACACCTACGCGATATCTAGACATGCACTGAACAGTTCCAATATTGATATCTTACCGGTATTTGCTCTATTCGGTGCTTATTATTATACTTGCATTTTGTAGTTGTCGGACTATAAAGCAGCAAGGCCAGGTGGCACCTGTTTTGAAATAGCTCGTCATCTAAAGCCTGGTTTCCATATAGCCTTAAGAGCCGGCGGCATGGCTGCGGCAAGGGGCGATGGTCCAATCATAGACAGTGTTGAATTAGCCAGCAATAAAAAGCTGTATGCAATTGGACCATTGCCTCTTGCCGCAGCCATGCCGCTGGCTCTTACGGCTATATGGAAACCAGGCTTAATTTAGGTCTACCGCGATCGCAGGCGTGTGCAGTTAAGTTGTATTAAAACATTGTAAAGCCTTTGTTCAACTATAACTCGGTCACTTGCAAAAGGTTTAGCTATTCAAACAAGGAGAAAGTCGTTACTAGGTAAACAGTACGTATATGTGGGACCCCGTTATTGGAGATTTATCTCTGTGGTCAGTCCCTGCCTTTGTATTTACTTTATATCACTATTTATTTCCTTTATATTTCTTGATTGTTTGTATGTGTGTATTATCTGGCAAATCTTGTAAAATAAAAAATAAAAATAAAAATATGTTCTTTGATATACTGTGGCCCTTTTTTGTGTCTCTAGTCCTCAAGTCAAACTTCCTAGGTACTGATGTCAACACGGCATTTTTTCGTGTCTGTAATAAATTCGTCTATTCTGTCTTCACGGACAAACCTTGTCAACAACATTACTGATCAACTACTCGTGAATTCACCGATACCGTTGGAAAACACCTGATCAACCCAACTCGATCAAAGGCAAAAGAACTCGAAAAAACCGAGCACGCAACTGTGCCTTTTAATACAGTTTCGCAAGGTCTGACGGGATGATGAAATAATGCAATTTTGTGTGGCGAAAAAATAAAAACAAACGGAGCCGAAACCTAGACACAGAACCTAGACTCGTTCTACCACAGGTAGCCCGAGTAATAAATTCTTAATTTCAGCCTGACGTTCTTATGAGTGGTTGGGTGGGAAGGGTGGGTAAACTCCACGGGCTCCGTGCAAAAGGGATTAATTAGGGGCCCGAGCATTTTGCGACGTCATTATTATTATCATATCATGTCTTTCACCAAGGCTATGCGCGCAGGCTATTCAAATAATGAATAATAAATAAAGGAACATTTTTACAGAAAACGCTTATACATTTGGTGGATCAAATTTTCATTCCAAAGCCATTTTAAAACTTGAGTGCCTCTCTCTCTCTCTCCCGTTTGTAAAAAAAGTATTTGTGACCATCCCCTTCTATTTTTTACCTCCATTTTTTTCAGAAATAATTAACTTGAAATTGCGTTGGGAACACCGTTTCCCGAAGGGCAAAGCATCCCGAAAAAAGTGTACGAGACTTTCGGACTTCCAAAAGTCCTTGGATTTTCTCATCGGACTTTCGGACTTTTGTGTATTTTTTGCGAACTTTTCCGGACTTTTTGTGAAACTTATTCACGATATTTTCTCTTTATTTTTCATGTTCTGGCCGAGCTTTAAGTGAAACTGGGAAATAATAAAGGCGTAGGAGCCAAATGGGAGAATAGCAGGGAAATATATTCATAAAAACAGTCAAATATGAAAATACAAAAAGTAAAAAAAAATATATAAAAAAATTACATAAAGTACTGCAGGAATTCGTAAGAGAAAGTGCAGATTTCTTCGGATTTTCTGGGGATTTTGATCAATTGAGTCGGATTTTATGGATTTTCAAAGGATTTCCATGGATTTTTATGGATTTTCAAGGATTTTCAAGAATTTTGGGGGATTTTTAAGGATTTTTAAAATTCCGCTGGACGTTTCGCGGACTTTTCGTCGAAGTGTACAGGATCTTTGGAGTGCTTTGCCCCTCGCCGTTTCCCGCTGTTCTATTAGTATCATAGTCTTCGCTTTTACAATTTCGAAAGAGACTAGTGACAGGGACCTATGAATTGTAACTTTTTTACAAAAAAAACAAAGAATTATGAAGAAGACATCAGATATACGTACGCCCTCATTGCGCACCCGAAGACTCACAATAGAGGAGCGCGATTTTGGCTTATACGGCTACAACCGAAACATACATCGACAACGAGTCCCTTTTATATACCAATTCCAAGATGCTACGACGCGTTGGACTAAAAAACAAAAACAACAAGTTTGGTAAGCACTCACTTTATCTCCTCTCCTTTATTATATTACCGTGTTGATAGTGTTTATAAATAAGTTTATTATTTTGTTCTAAGTAACTATTTACTTAAATCACACTCCCAACCCCAAATCCCTGCTGATGAGACCACCATAGAAGGTCGAAACGCGTCCAGGGTTGTGTCCTAAGATCCTGATAGCACTATACTATACGTTACAAATCCTTTATTCTTTTTCTGATGTTTTTTTCATGGTTCCTAATTTTACACTGCATGTCCAACAGCGTGTTCCGTGTCGCCTTTCATACGCAACATAGCCGGAGGCCAATTGCGCTCTTCATTCAAATTCTCCCTCGTTTCACAATAATACGCGACCAAAACCCCAATGTGGTTCCCATAACTACACATAAACCTTTATAAAAAATGTCATATGTCATGTATCTTTACTAATTATGGGATTCCCCTTTTTGATCACTGCAAGAAATTTAACATTTACAAACTGTCACAAGGTCTCGGATAAAATAAAATACAATACTTTCTTGAAAATAATAAAATGTGCCATTAAAAACATGTTGAAAATTTTACGATTTTTCTTTAAAGTGCTATCAGAACGCGGGAAATGCCATTTTAGAGACCCAATTTCAAAGTTTCCGGGGGGCATGCCCCCGAACCCCCCTAGATTGCGTGTTTGACTAAGGCCCCGTTCACACTAGGCACGAAAACCTATCCGGTATAGTGTGAACAGACGGCATAATTATGTGCCGTTTCGTGCCGAATACGATATAACCCCGTGATCCAACCAATCATCACGCTCTATTCTATTAATATACTTCCGAAACGATTTCGATCTCCGTTCACACTGGAGCTGAAACGGCACAAAAAGCTATCCGATACAAGATGTACCTCTTTCGAGATCGGAGCGGCGCAACGGCGTGCCGGCACAGAAATTGTGCCGGAACAGGCGTTTTGTGTGTGAACAGAAGGCCTATCCGGGCAGGCGTTCTGTTCTGGGGGAAAGGGTTGAGAGGGGCAGCGGGAAGAGGCTTGAGAGGGCGCCAGTGGAGCGCGCGCGCGACAGGCGAGAAAGAAATAAAGCGAGGCGAGAAGAAAATAGGGGGAGGGCGGGGAAAAAATTGGGAGGAAAGGCGAATTCCCCCCCCCCTATATTTTCTTCTCGCCTCGCTTTATTTTTTTCTCGCCTCTCGCGCGCGCTCCACCGCCGCCCTCTCAAGCCTCTTTCCGCTGTCCCTCTCAACCCTTTCCCCCAGAACAGAACGCCTGCTACGCAGGCTATATCCGGTATGGTTTTCGTGTCGGCACAAAAGCTATTCGGTATAGTGTGAATCCTGAGTTTTGCGACCACCCCAGGTGCCACGTAAAAGTGGTCGTTAAGGACAGGTGGTCGTTCAGACAGGTAGTGATGTGACGTCATAGCGGCCATTTTGGCAGCGCCGCGACTCGTACTGTCGTTCACTTCAGTTTTTGCGCTGTGTTTTTGTTACGTTTCAGATTCAATTTTTGCGCTGGTTTGGTCTTGTAAAAGCTCTTGGCTTTATTTACGATCTTCCAGTAGTATTTTTTAGATGTGAACATGCACTCAGTTTTGTCACTTTCCTTTCCAAGTTAAAAAGCCGTTGTAAAATATACAAACTTGTCGCGGTAAACGATCGTCAAGATCAGCTTGTCTAAAGTTAACAAATATTACTCATGGTTTTGGATTGTTCAGTCATTGTATTAACTCTCAAACATCAACTAAAAAGTATTTGGCTTTGGCATGGCAGGAGAAATTCACACAGATTTTCATCAAATAATGCTCAAAAGAGAAGCAAAACAAGACTAAAATGCGGTAACACGGCAATTGAGCAACACTTCCGGTTTCTTGTTTTCGCATGTGGTCGCATTCGCGTTTGTTTACTATGAAAAAACGGGTATTTCTTTAACGTATTTCAGCAGTTTTACGTTGAGGTGGTCGCTCATAACAGGTAAATATCTGGTTTGGGACACAAAAAACCGGTCGCTGGTCGCGTAAGGCAGGTGGTCGCTCATTGCAGGTATATTTCAACTACAAATCGTCCGTGCCAGAAAAAGTGGTCGTATATGACAGGTGGTCGTAAAACATGGGGGTCGCAAAACTCAGGTTTCACTGTAGTGTGAACGGGGCCTTAAGGTATAAATTTTCCTAGATCCGCCCCTGTCACTAGTCAACACACGCAAGACGATAAAAAATGTATTCTTTATTTAGTATTAATAATCTATTAACGGTTAAAAAAACAATTTTAATAGACTTAAAAAAAGCTAAAGCTAGCCGGTTAGTTCGAGAAATATGCAAAGCGATAAAAAACCTAACTGTTCATTATATGTGTTCGGTATGAGTAGTCCTCGTCTTCCTCTTCAGGCTCTTCGGGCTCTTGAGATTCTTCGGGCTCTTGGTTCAGCTCAGGCTAGCCTGCGAGCAGGCTCTCTCAAGCAACAGGAGGGCCTGCCCGCAAGCTAGGCTCAGGCGCTTCAAACGCATAATTTAATAATTTCGTCTTTCCTCTTCTTTTCTGCCTCCAGATCGTTTCTAACGCTCATGACGATATTTTCCATTCGCGCGACATCTCTTTCGGCGTTTTCCATTCTCACCACAGCCTCTTTCAGTTGATCTTCCAAGAAACTCAACTTCTCTTCGGCTTCGATTTCCCGTTCCGCTGCGTCGCTATCGCGATCATCTAGATTCCGTAACTCGTCGCCGCATCTTTCGATAGTGTCCATATGGCCTTTCTCTTTTTTCTCGGCGGTCTCGAGCCTTTGGTAAACCTTCTGCAGGTCTGCTTCCACAACTTGCAGTTTTCTCTTGGTTTCCATAAGGACGTGCGACGCTTCTGCGGCTTGCTGTTTCGCGACGAGCGCTTCATCTTCAATGGCGATCAGCTGGGCTTCGCTTTCCACCTCTACTCCTTCGAATTCCCGTCTTTTTCCGTCATCGTCTAAGGAACGTCCCTCGACGTGAGCAAGCCGGCTTTCTTTCTCTTCCAACGTTTTCTTGGTTTTTGTCAGGTCTGCTTGTAGAAGTTTTAGGCAGCGGCGATAACTCTCGAGCTCCTCTTCTGCTTGCTCCAATCTGTCATCTGCCTCTCGTTTTAGCTGGGTCGCTTCGATCTGTCGGTCTTCGGCAGTGTCGATGCTCTCTTTGAGCTTGACAAGCGTGTCTTTAACTTTATCGAGGCTGCCTTGCTTTGACATATTTCAAAATACAAAAACCGGCAGAGGACTCGCAGAAGACGCTATTCACAGCCAACGTTCGACGCGTTTGTCTTCTCTCGACTGGTAGTAATAGTTTACAAATTGGCACGCTCAGGCGTGCATGTATCTATTGCGAAAGCGTGTTGATCATTGTTCAGACAAATCAAAGTAAAGATTATAGAACGAAAGTACGGTGGCCCACAAGGGCAACAGAGATATATATTCAACAGAGATATATATCACGATTTTTAGCGGGTTATCCATATAGGGAAAAGTGACGAAATTTTGAGACGCCCCCTAAGTTTCAACGGAGATATATATTCAACAGAGATATATGTTTCAACAGAGATATATATTCAACAGAGATATATATTCAACAGAGATATATGTTTCAACAGAGATATATATTCAACAGAGATATATAAGTTTCAACAGAGATATATATTCAACAGAGATATATAAGGCCATCACATAAAAAAAATTCCTTGATTCTCATCACTACATTTTGAAAATGTCGAAGAGGCGGGAGGTTTATATTTTATATTTTATATTAAAATATAAAAAATATTCCATAAAATTTTGAAATTGGAGAGGGAGGTGTTTTTATTTTTCCTTGTTTTCCAAAATGTACACAATAAAACACTTGCGTAGAAAGGTTGACAGTTCCTATATTTCCCTTCAAAGTCACACCAAGGTCCCACCATGTCCCCCAACACGCAATGAAATAATTCCGTTGCAGAAATTCTCGGCTTGGGACATCAAAAATCGAATATAAAATATAAAAAAAATTAATTTTCTGCAGATTTTCGGTCGGGCGGCACATTTATATTTTATAACAAAATAAAAACATATGTGTACGCGGGCTTCAAAATGTGGTCGGGCGGTGATGAGAATCAAGGAATTTTTTTTATGTGGCCTAAGTTTCAACAGAGATATATATTCAACAGAGATATATGTTTCAACAGAGATATATATTCAACAGAGATATATATTCAACAGAGAGATATATATTCAACAGAGATATATATTCAACAGAGATATATATTCAACAGAGATATATGTTTCAACAGAGATATATATTCAACAGAGATATATATATTCAACAGAGATATATAAGTTTCAACAGAGATATATATTCAACAGAGATATATTAATTTCAACAGAGATATAAGTTTCAATGCTGAATATATATCTCTGCTGAATATATATCTCTGTTGAATATATCTCTGTTGAATATATATCTCTGTTGAATATATATCTCTGTTGAAACTTATATATCTCTGTTGAAACTTATATATCTCTGTTGAATATATATCTCTGTTGAATATATATCTCTGTTGAAACTTATATATCTCTGTTGAATATATATCTCTGTTGAATATATATCTCTGTTGAATATATAATATATATCTCTGTTGAATATATATCTCTGTTGAATATATATCTCTGTTGAATATATATCTCTGTTGAATATATCTTTGTTGAATATATATCTCTGTTGAATTTATATCTCTGTTGAATATATATATCTCTGTTGAATATGTATCTCTGTTGAATATATATCTCTGTTGAATATATATCTCTGTTGAATATATATCTCTGTTGAATATATCTCTCTGTTGAATATATATCTCTGTTGAATATATATCTCTGTTGAATATATCTTTGTTGAATATATATCTCTGTTGAATATATATCTCTGTTGAAACTTATATATCTCTGTTGAATATATATCTCTGTTGAATATATCTCTCTGTTGAATATATATCTCTGTTGAATATATATCTCTGTTGAATATATCTTTGTTGAATATATATCTCTGTTGAATATATATCTCTGTTGAATATATCTCTGTTGAATATATATCTCAGACTGTTGAAACTTATATATCTCTGTTGAATATATCTTTGTTGAATATATATCTCTGTTGAATATATATCTCTGTTGAATATATCTCTGTTGAATATATATCTCAGACTGTTGAAACTTATATATCTCTGTTGAATATATATCTCTGTTGCCCTTGTGGGCCACCGGTACGAAAGCGATATAGTGTGACATTCTTTCAACAATGCGATTAGCGACTGCGTTTTCCTCAGCGAGTGTTTCAAGCTGAGACCCGGATTTACCAATTTTGGGCCTACAGGCTAAGTGTGACGACACATTTGTAGGGGGGTCCGTGGGCATGCACCCCGGAATTGTTTTGAATTTTGGGTCTCTGAAACAGCATTTCCCGCATTTTGAGGACACTTTCGAGCAAAATATAAAGGTCTGAAATCCCATTTTTTAACATTTTTTAAAACATGGGCCGTGCAAATTGTGGGCCTACAGGCTATAGCCTGGTAATTTATAAGTGATATTGGGCATTTCACTCGATTACATAGCATGTTCTAAGGATATTGGTGAAGGAAAATTCGAGTGTAGAATATATACATTTTAAGACCAGACCGGGACCATGCGTTGCGAAAAATGCAACTATACAGGCCTTCCGGCAGGAATTGAAACCACGGCCTTGCGATTCTAGTGCAATGCTCTGACCATTGAGCGCGTTGCCGAGAGCTTGATCGCGAGTTCTGTATATATATATTAAGGTGGTAATGCCAGGAGAGAATTGGGTATATTATAAGTGATATTGGGCATTTCACTCGATTACCTGAGAACATGCTCGGCAATGCCCTCCGTGGCTCAGTGGTCAGAGCATTGCACTAAAATCGCAAGGTCGTGGGTTCAATTCCTGCCGGAAGGTCTGTGTAGTTGCATTTTTCGCAACTGGTCCCGGTCTGGTCTTAAAATGTATATATTCTACACTCGAATTTTCCTATAGTCTGGTAAGCCTATCGGTAAATCTGGGCCTGGTTTCAGGTGTACTGTTGACATGTTAGCTATAAGTTTATACGTGGAAATCAACTTACTGTACTATTAACTTGGCACTGCTTGAGTTATATGTAGGCGTATAAAATACTTATTCCAAAAGCGCGTTGATCATTGTTCAGGCAAATCAATGCATGTGTTACCAGAGTCTAACATATAGTAAAGATTAATAGAACGAAAGCGATATAGTGTGACATTCTTTTAACAATGCGATTAGCGACCGCGTTTCCTGTTTTTTCCCAATTTACCTAAAATTGTCATTTTAAGATTAGGGATATTTAAAGGCAAACAACAAACTATTCACAATACACTAAACACTAGCTTTAAAATCACTTCACGAAACGACGAGGACATATTCACAACACACTATTAATTAACACAAAATGTCGCTCTGATCGCATTTTAGATCAACATTCAGCGCGAACACATACAAACCCACTATATAGACACAACAATATAGTGACACAACAATATAGTGACACAACAATATAGTGACACAACTTGTCGTTCTCATCGTGTTTCTATTCGCCAATTCAGTGCTCAACTCAGCGCGAACTATTAGATTCGTGGCAAAGTATGCTATAATTTAAAATCACTTCGGAAAACGACCAGATCTACAGTATTCGGCTATCACTCGGTAAGTTGTTGTGCCACCCTGCATTTTCATTGGCTCCGAGGGCATCATCCGCTAACATTCGGTACATTGTCGTTTAACCCTGCATTCTCATTGGCTGCGAAGTACTCAACCCGTCGATAGCATAGTGCATGCGCAGTAGATACAAAAATGCCAAGGCCTTTCTCCCATGTTCTGTTGAGCCGTATCAGTGGTCAATAGTTATAATTTACTCCCGAATAAGGACAAAAAAGCACTATAACCTCTATTTTTAGTGTAGAAAAATTGCGCGGGAAACGCGATTAACAAGTTAGCTTAGCAACGACACATAAGTTGTGGGTGATGACTGATTGCGGTGATTGCTAATTGATGCTATTTTCAAAATAATATTCAAGCGAGATGGCTGCGAAGTGAGCTAAATACTTTGCGAGGAGTTGGGGCCGGATCTACGCTGAATTTCAGCACTAAGAAGTTTGTTTCTCTCGGATGGGTGTTGAGCGAGAAAGAGAGTTTTAGTGGTGGACGGAAACGAAGCAACACAAGACGGCGGTAGCATGACAAAATCAGTTTTCACAGGAGAAGTTCTGTAAAAACACAGAGGCAATATAAATGATTAAAACACAATCAAGTCGGTTTTCTTTGTTTTTTTGAGGGATTTATATCCCATAAATCCCTCATTATAAATTCATAGGGATTATATATAAAGCCCTGGGATTATATATATATAATCGCTATGAATTTGTAATTGCCCAATTCATAGGATGCCTGCTACAACTATCTCGTATGGTAACGCCGGTAGCGCCCACCATACGAGAAGCCGAGAAGGAGAGCAAGGGTTTGCTTTTCGCCCCACGTAGTTTACGAGAGGAAGGCAAACCAATGAAAATCATCAAAATCTGTTGGTTGAGTCAGCACTTTATTACACTGAACGTTGAGCATAAAATGTGGGATTGATACTGCATCAATACGCATGCCCAATCCTGTAATGATATCTGGTACTAATTATTCATCTGACTAATTATTCAAACAAGCTTGCAGAAGTCTGTGTATGTGTTCAATGAACCTTTACGTACTTCTCAAGTTTGTTTAATAAACTGCTTTGGAGTCTTATTATTTCATAAAATCCCGTTAACATTCGACATAACAATGTCCTTCGACACTCGGTAAAGGCTATTTTTTAGAAAACCTTCTTCAATCATGTTTTAAGTCGGATAAATACCTCGAACGTCGGCTTTAAGCCAGATATATTCCGAGGGCCGAAATATCCTATACATCAATGTTATCTTGGTTATTACTTACCAGCCATATTTTATTCAAACTTCAACTCAGGAGAGAAGACAAAAGGTCTTTTCACAGTCTGCGAAGTGATAGAAATAGCCAATGTGAAAAAAGTGCAGAAAGCCACACGATTGCGGTATATAAAATTACAACGCCAATCTCAAGGTGTAAATTTTGCCAAAACTCGCGGTAGGAGACCAAACACAAATGCATTAATTGTCTTTCAGTCTTAATCTCAACTTTGGCGCGAATATTTTCCCTTAGATTTAGATTTTAGATTTATTAACTTTATTGCCTATAGCAACTGGTGGTCAAACAGAGCGAAATGCCCCAATTGAACATGACTACCATGATGTAAGTGTTGGTTTTGTGGAGGGAGGAAAACCGGAGAACCCGGTGAAAAACCTTCGAAGCACAGGAGAGATCAACTACAACTCTACTCACATTAGTTTCCAGCTCGACAACGGTGTCATTCCCAAGAGGTCACCCATCCAAGTACTACCGTCTAACCGGGCTTAACTTTTGGTGAGAAGCAGCGCGCTAACAGCATACGCCACCCGTGCTCCCCTAGACATGGCCCCATCGTACAATTATCTATCCTACAATTTGTAAATAATGACTATATTTTAGACTAGTTTTTAGTGATCAATTTTATCTTTGTTGTAAATATTGTAAAGCGCTATTGGTTTAGTAGACGAAATGGCGCTATATAAGAAATAAATTATTATATTAATTCCCTAGTAAATGATAATGCGGTTTTGGTGGCCCAATATCGGTAATTAAGGCTAGTTTCCACTCAGGAAAATCTGCCGCAAGTTTTCTTTGTCTTGTGAGGCAAGCTCTCAGTCGCAACACAAAGGAAACTTTCCTGTCCACTCCTATATCCTGCGGAAGATTTTCCTGGGTGGAAACTAGCCTTAAAACTAGAAGTTACTATCGCAAGGGAAGTGCTGCCTCAAAAGCCGTTGGAAGCCTAATTTTTTATAAAATTTCGCAAATGAACCCTGGGATTGATTATATAAATTGTAACAGACATACTGTAGTATAGTATGTACACATTTTTTCAATTCTTTTAATTATATTTAAATACAGCAGACTTAAATTACAAACTAGAAATACATAAACGCAACAACCCCTCGCCTGTTTTTACATGCTTTTTTGAATATAGTGGAAATATAGCCAAGAAAATCGACAAAGCCCATGAGTATTTTTAACAATAAAAAGTGCATGCAAAGTCAATGAAAAACATCACGTCTACATAAGCTTAAGGTAGTGTTTTACGTTAGCTTTAGTTAAGCTGACTTATGGTTTGAACGAGGAAAGGGAAAGCACGAAAAGGTGAAGCTGTATGTCAGGGGCGGATTTAGCGTTAGTCAAATAAGTCAGATGACTAAGGTGAAAATTGTTATGAAATAATTATAAATATCATCATATATTAACTTACTAATTGGTCTAAACAAGAAAAATTGCGAGGGCTGACTGGCTTAGACTTTTGCAGGATTTGGGCCGATTTAGATATTCTGATTGGTCCAAACCAGATAAATTGCGAGCGCTGACTGGTTTAGGTGTTTTGCAGGATTTAGGCCGATTTAGCCAATCCCGGTTTAGAATCTTGCAGGATTTAGGCCGATTTAGCCATTCTCATTGGTCCAAAACAGCCAAATCGCGAGCGCTGACTGGTTTAGATTTTTGCAGGATTTAGGCCGATTTACCCATTGTGATTGGCCAAAACGAGGCAAATCGTTGAATCTGATTGGTTGATTGCTTTGCCGAAAGTATGCCGTACCGGAAGCCTGCAAAATGCGGTCTGCTGGGTCTTCGTTCAGTCTAATTCTGTTCGATCGATTCATGGCTTCTACAAGCTTGTTAGATTGTGCGTTGTGTGCTTTATAAAGCAGCGATGATGTTCTTTTGCGGCAATTGTATGTTGATTTGTCTGTGAGAATCAGTGCTTGTCGAGTACTGGTGGCCGGAGAGCATTTCCCAAGATTGGGAAGACATCGGTGCTGAGACGATCTATTTGCCACAACACATGAAGGTGGACAAGCTAGAGTAAGCCATATGTCACTCTAAGGTAAGCTTATAGGTACAGTAGTTCATCAATCTGGATTCAATATCGATGTTAGTCTGTTGTCATGTTTATACTTCCCTAACCTTTGTTGATATCCGTTCCATATCATATTAGCATAATCTGCGTTGAGCACACTGGTATAAACCAATGCTATTAAATGCTTCATGTAGTACTATAAACACTACTTAGTAGTGTTTCAATTCTAGATACTCACTAGTATGTCATAATCATGATGCATAGTCAGATTGCCTTTCCACAGTAGTTTACATAATACATTCGTCCTCAGTTCATATTACAAGTCAGTTAATTGTCTATATATATATATATATATATATATATATATATATATATATATATATATATATATATATATATAACATACAGTATTATAAGTAATAACATATAACTTTTAACATAAGTTAAATAAGGTCTGGGCCTGGGGAAACAGATCAAAAGCTAAGCAATAAATATCTACATGACATTACTACAAATTTCCATGTATTATCGTTATACATCAAGTAAGCATTCTTCTCACATGTGGCTATTATGAAATTTTAATCTGATAATAATTGCACTGGACAGGAATTGAACTTGGGTTGCTGGTGCCTGAAAACTAGACAGCTCATAGTAACATGGGTTAGTAGGGGGATGGGTAGTGGCATATTAGATGGGGGTTAGAATGATTCGGATGATGTAGAGAGTTGAGCTTCTCCATGTCTACAGTATGTCCATGTAATGTCCATTATGGTCATTAACAAAAGCTTCTCCTGACTCCTAACCAGACATTGTCTGCTTGGGTTGAGGTTTAAAAGGCAAGTATCAGGCATTTGAAAGCCAGACAGCTCTGGGTAGGTGGGGCTCAACAGCCATGGAAGGTACCCCACCTTGCTCTGGGTTATGCAGAATGTTAAATTCAGCTAGACCTTCACTTGTGTGTTCGTCAGGCTGTCCATGTTGGATTCACTGACTGAAACAATGTAACTGGTGTTTCCTAGGCATGCTGATGAACTTTGACATAGAGCGAAACAGTCAACTTTTTTATATTAGAATGTGACCACATACTGTATCTCGATCTCTACTGTTTATTGGATTTCCCCACCCTCATTCCTGGAAAAACTTAGCCTTACACACCTTCAAACTATCACAAGGTTTCTAAGACAACAAGAAAATATCAGTCCAATTTAGATAAAATGTTTCTTGAAAATGATAAAATGTCCATTAAAAACATGTTTTAAAACATTTGGAATTTTGCTCAAATGTGCTGTCAGAATGCAGGAAATGCCATTTCAGAGATCCAAATTTCAAAAATTTTCCCGGACCCCCGTAAAAATATGGGTCCACAGCAACTTTGACTAAGGTATCAAAATTCCTAGATCCGCCCCTGGTATGTATATTGTTTTAGGTTAAGCGAAAACTTGAAAACAACATAAGGACAAGGTCAAGGCATACTGAAACTGTATACCGTTCTTGGCGTTTACAGAATATATAAATACTAAATAAATATAATTATTTATAATACTAAATAAATGCAAATCCCCTACCGTTAACTTTAAAATGATTTTGAGACCACTGAGTGACGAGATTTTGTTTACCATACGGCATTTGGTTTCTTCTGGTTCTCTGGTTTCGCTTCAAGATATATTAAATCGCGTTTCTCTCTGACGAAGGGCCTTTGCTCGAAACGTTACATTATCCTACGTTCTCTTTTTCGGCAGTATATCTAACTTAAGTTACTATATTTCAATGTTTGTTTCTTAGCCCATCTCAACAGACTCTTTCACTATCCTTTTCTTCGTTTTTCTCTTTTAAGTTTTAAGTAGAGCTTGAATAATTTAACAGGTACCAGTACCCTGCTATCCGAACTGCACAAGCTGTGGATTTGATAACATATATATAAACAGGTTTCAGAATTACTTTCAGCTTTTCATCTCGCGTGTAAAGTGGACTCCACGCATGTCGAGATTAGCACCCTCACCGGGTGTAGGGCCGAATCGGGGATAACTATCACTTAATGTATCTGAATATAATTGGCAAAGCTTTTGACTGCATACACAGTATACTACATCCATTATGACTATGTGTTGATGTTTGGTAAACAAATTTATGATAAATCACTGTCACTATAAATCATGCTTCTTACCGTGACAAAGCTGTCAGTGGAATCTGGAGTGTCTGATATGTTATGGCAAAGCAAGCGCCAAACAAATGGGCACTGACTAAATAAATACCAGAAATGGTATGTAACAGGTGTTTACAGTATTTGTTGCTCCATTGTTTATATTGTCTAACTTTTATTGGAGTTCTTGTTGAGAATGCAATACTTTCAAAGAGATCTTTGTGATGTATATTAAGTCATTGCACATGTCCACAACTCCACATATACTGTAATTGTCGTTTGGGAATACACCACTGCAACCACTGTATTTTATTTTCCTAAAGAACTTGTAATATTGTATTTACTGCATACCTGTCCACTGAATTTTCACAAAGTGAACAATTCCTTTGTCCACTGAATTTTCACAAAGCTGAGGTGAATAATTTCTTGAAGACAGTGCCATGTACTAAGTACTTATTAACCGAGCGCGAGGTCCGTACGGGAAAATATTTTGCTTGAGATCTTTTGAGTACAGACCGAGCCCCCGAGCTTGTGAGGTTAATAAGGAATTTATTATATGTCTCCACAACAACGGGAAATAATTTAGAGAAAACATTATCGTCTACAGTACGTCTTCCTGCACGTCAGCGCAAGCGGAGGCTGAGCGGTCTCATAGTCGCGATTCGATATAATTGACAACAAAACAACCAAAAGGGAAAACATTTTGAAAAGAATATAATTTTTAAGAATATAATTTATTTATTTTTTTTTATAATTTTTAAGAATATAATTTTTTTTTTTTTTTTTTATTTAATTTTTTTTTAATTTTTAATTTTTATAATTTTTAATTTTTTTTGTATGTTGTTTTTGTGCGGGTCCGTACACCGAGTCCGTACGGTAAAGTACGGACTCGCACGTTAGCCAATCAGCGTTCAATACGCCAGTTCGGACTCGCAAGACATATAATAAAGTTCATTACATATACAGTGTATCCACATACAGCTTTGTGCACGAATGACGAATCCATCGTAGAAAACCACTGTAGATTATTTCCGTAAATCCAAGTCAGATGTTGGTGGGAACAACAGTTGGTAAGTTGTTCAGCGACAGAAATCCCTCAGGAGGAATGAGATCATTGTTAAAAGCATTCAAGTACATGTTGTTTCCTTGAACTAAGACATTGTCGATGGTTGTCGAGTTCCACTCGATAACTGGAATAGTTTGTGCTGTTAACAGCGCCGATAAACTCATGAAAGAGCACTGCTTTCCTCGAGACTGCCCACTGAAACCTTCATGACCTTGATGAATACTTCCACGACAAAGTAAAGACATGATGTATTTGTTCTTACCGTTAATTTTCTGTCGAGGAAGAACTTCGAGAAGCTCTGAAGCTGAACGAAGGCAACGTAGCTCATATATGGATGACGTAATGCCGACAGACATACATAGCTCGGAAAAGGACTGGGCACGAGGCAACGTCAAGAACTTTAAGTCTTTAACGACGTTTTTAATTGCGGGCGGACAATGCCGGGTGACCAAACACAAACTAAGGCTTTTGTTGCCTTGGCCTCCTGATTTCTGTTTTGAAAAGAATCGGTTATTTCTTGTAGTTCGGTCATCTTTTCACAAGAAACAAAACAAAATCCGATTACTGCGCATGGGTCAAGTATTTTTGTTCAAAATAATTCAAACATCTTCTTCTCACCAATGCAACCTCGTGCCCAGGGTTTTTACAGACAGACAGACAGACAGACAGACAGACAGACAGACAGACAGACAGACAGACAGACAGACAGACAGACAGACAGACAGACAGACAACATAACGCAAGCATTAAAATTATATACAGTTTATTATGTTTTATGTTGACCAAACGAGGGCGGATATTATACAAATAATGAATGTTTATGAGTGCAAATGGTAAGAATATCTTGATGAGGTAAAAGATGGAATGTTCTATCCTCGTTATTCATTTAGTAATGTTTTAAATTAAAACGTTTTGTGATAATCTTAGTAAGGTTTTAGAAAGACTGGATTTAATGCGACCGAGCCGTGCAATGCAATAAAATTTTCCACAGTGAATGGAAGAAAAATGCACGGTGAATCAGATCGCTCCGGTTAGAGTGACGTTTTCATACAATTTCGACCGCGCTTGGTGAGTTTTTAGCGCCGTTTTCAGACGATTTCTGCAAAATAAAAACGGAATCCTTGGCGGTGTTGTGCATGAACACAACATCCTGTACTATTTTGCTCCGTTTTACGACCCAATTCCCAAATTTACAGCTCCTATAATTTGGCGACTGGCGTTTGTTTCAGAGATATGGCAAACTTTCTTTGTGTTCTTGACTTTAGAAAACGTCTGTTAAGAACTTTCACTGCTGTTTTTCAAATTATACCAATGACTAACCAGTGGAAATCGGAGAAGATTATGTCAATAAGGCAAGTTCCTAACAGAGAGACTTAAATCGTAAACCTAGATTGCACTACGCTTTGGTCAGATAATATTCTTTGAATTGCTCATCGTTTTCATTTACTTTTGACGAGACATGGTTATTTAAAGGACATTGGCAACAAAAATTAAGTTTGTCTAATTTGAAGGAAGTCATAAAATTGTAATAAAGATCCTTTACAATTTTTTCGTATCTTTCTTCGTTTTCAAGATATTTCAATTTGTTTAATATGTAAATGAGATGATCTCTGACGTAAAGGGTAAAGGGTAAAGTATTTTCACACGTAGCAAAATCAGTTATATCTCTAAATTTGTTCAACGAAATCACTTGAAACTGTGGACATAAAACCGCCTTGTGACACTAAACATTTCATAAGTGATTTTGCTTTGTGTCAAAATACTGTACCCTGCTCTTGATGTCAGAGCCCATCTCATTTACATATTAAACAAATTGAAATATCTTGCAAACGAAGAAAGATACGAAAAAGTTGTAAAAGATCTTCTATTACAACAAACTTTATTTTTATTGCCAATACCCTTTAAACGGCGCACAGCTCGGTATATAACACTGGATGGACACCAGAAGGTTCCGGAGTCGTGTGGACACATTCGAAACCGTTGTCAGGAACGTAACGATAATCTACCGCTATGCCTATGCTTCCGTACCGGCATCGTGTGAACGAGGTCTTAGAGTCAAAGCCACGGAGACATAGTTTGAATGCATGAAGCCAGATAAATTTCCGCTATTCACGCAAGCATAGCTCTTTAAAGTCATTAAGAAGGCAGTAGAGACTCACGTCTTTGTGGGTTTGACCAAACAGCGATGTCAGCTGACGAAAGTCACTTAGATCGTTCTCGTCCTCAGACTTCGCGCTGTTTCCTTCGTTGTACTCTTTTACGTCCTAAAGAAATGATAATGAGCATAAGATACAACTACTCAATAAAGGTTTTGTAAATATATAAACACTACTCGAGTACTACGGTTTTACCTGATTTCAAAAAAACAAAAGGTGGTGGTGGTAGAGGTTTGTCGTTGGTGGTGCCAGGTAGTAGTTTGTTGTTGGTAATGGTAGTAGTTTGTCGTTGGTGGTGGTAGTGGTTTGTCGTTAGTGGTGGTAGTAGTTTGTCGTTGGTGGTGCCAAGTAGTAGTTTGTCGTTGGTGGTAGTAGTGGTTTGTCGTTGGTGGTGGTGGTGGTGGTGGTAGTTTGTCGTTGGTGGTGCCAAGTAGTAGTTTGTCGTTGGTGGTGGTAGTAGTAGTTTGTCGTTGGTGGTGGTAGTAGTTTGTCGTTGGTGGTAGTAGTGGTTTGTCGTTGGTGGTGGTGGTAGTTTGTCGTTGTTGTTGTTGGTGGTGGTGGTAGTAGTAGTAGTTTGTCGTTGGTGGTGGTAGTAATAGTTTGTCATTGGTGGTGTTAATAGTTTGTCGTTGGTGGTAGTTTGCCGTTATTGGCAGTTGGTTGTTGTTGATCGTTAGTGGTAGTTGGTCATTGGTAGTTTTCGTTGTTGGTAGTTCCCTACAAACGAGGGATGTATATGTATACATCCCTCGTCCGCTTTGCGATGAGTATACGGACTCATCCCTGAATAACATTTTATTTTAATCAGATTGAAAAACACATGTTAATCACAATATTAAACACTGAAATAATGAAACAGTCCCTCTTTAAGCTAAACTACAATAATATACGGATTTTGTTCGTACAAAACCTCCACAATCATGAAATAAGTTAGTTAAATCCCTCGAACGTCGGTATTAATCCAGATACGTCCCGAGGGCCGTAGGATGTATCTGGCTTAATACCTCCGTTCTCGGGATTTAACTCTTACTTTAAATAGCTTTATTTGGTTAGAGTCTCAAGGTACATTGCATTTTTCTTTGCCAGATTTTAGTCACATCATTGTGTATTAATTATATACCTAATTTGCATATATTTCATATATTTCTTAATCTTCTTTAACTTTTTTCTCTCTTTCTTCTCATTTGTAAATTTCATAATAAATAAATAAATTTCCTTTTCTTTTCTTTTCTTTTAAAAATAATTATATGACTGTAATTAGAAATTGTAATTAGTTGTTTAACTAGGGGTTTTAATAAAAAGTCTATCCAGATTTCTAGTAGACCCCTAGCCCTACCATACAAAAAACAAATTGTAGACTACAAATTATAATTATATATGGGCAAATATAATAAAAAAAATTAAAATAATTACTGTCGTAGCAATAAAAGTGTTCAAAATGTGAACACAAGTGTTTTGTTGTTGAGTTAGTTCTCAATAGCGAAGCGCACAGTTACTATTTATAAACCAAAACTCAGACAAAGAAACCGAAATTGAACCTCGAGGGATTTCTAATGACCATTTTCTTTTGTTGGAAATGCAAGAATAAATTATAAACTCAGACAAACATGAATTCGACATCATCTGTGCGCTTCGCTATTTGACCAATTCGTTTGACGAAGGTCGTTGAAAAACTTCCTGCTTTAATTTGATTGGTGTTCGACTGAGAATCATATTTTCTATTAGTTGTTCAAAAACCAGAAATCAATATCAAATTAAAAACAGGAAGTTTCCACCAAATTTCATCAAATGAATTGATTAGGTTGTGGAACTTAATTGCAACAGTATTTTAGGAACATTTCTCTTGCCGTCACGCACGCGTGTAAAAAGTCTAAAAACCGTGATCGGTTAAGAAGCTATGTCAACAACTCGTGGTAACAATAATAATGATTTTTACATGCACATAACAGCTAAAAAACTGACAAACCCGTGGGCCTCCTACCTATAACTACCAATATCACAATATAAAATGATGAATAAGAAAAAGTTAACAATTTCTAAAATTTGCAATAAAAAATTATCCTAAAAGCACTTAAATCACATAAAAACAACTAACAATAGTATAATATAGTGCAATAATATAATATATGTACATTATAATAGGACTTCAAAATTATCGATATCTATTAGAGTCTACAAAAAATTGCCTCAAGGCTGCCTTAAAGGAGTGTATAGCGTTCATTTTATTAATGTCAACCGGAAAACTGTTGTTAATACAGCCACTACGCTTAAATTTATGTTTCACTGTGATTTCTAAACACGAGAAAAAATAATGAAAGCACGAGGCCGAAAAACCCTCGCATTTGTTCCTTCACTCAAACATTAATGATTCATGAGATCATTAGCGAATACAAGCTACGCATTTTTAGGCCACATTTTGACACCACTGACCTATATATAACTGACCTATATATAACTGACCTATATATAACTGACCTATATATAACTATTGCGGGTGCTGCCCAAACATGTGTCCCCCATTTTCATTTTCAAAATGGCGGCATTTATGGGTCCTTCTGCTAATGGTAACGACCAACTGACATGTACTTATCGCAGGAAAAATTATTTATGTAATTACAAAGCGATTTTTTCTTCTTTAATTCGTTTCTGCGCGAGGGCTTCCCCCAGAATAAAATACTAAAGACAAATTCGGAAAGGAAAGAGTTAATGCAAGCACGATTGGTCATTGTTAATTTATTGTGCAACGACTCAAGAGGCCTAACTGAATTATTTGTCTGACCAAATAGGAATATCAGTAGAACATTATCTCGAGTTTGAGCAAACAAAATATTTCGGTGGTTTTTCCACGTATATATTATTTATGTTTGTTGCTGAGTGGCCCGGGACGTTTACATGATAGCTAAGAGGCTTATTGAAGTTCTGAACTACAATAATTCCTAGACAATTACTGTTGTAGCTTTCTAGCAGTCGTTAAAAAAACATATAGTTAGTACATATAGTGCCCTAAAATAAAATACTTCGAAACTAGAGGGAACATTTTCTTGCGGTCGTTTCCGTTGCTACACATGTCCTTTCCTTAATCCTAGCACATCAGTCATGCTGCCCATAAGTCAAACCATGCACTATCAAATTAAGGTATGGCGTCTCAAAGTTATTTATGCACGTGTATCTCGAAATATCGAAAGAATTTGTCAATCTTTCATTAAACGAAAAAGTCAAGTGCGGCTTTGGCCTGGGATCTTCACTAAGACAAATAACGTCGGTGTATGTGAATAAATTTTCCACACCTTGGTAATCCCGTCCTATGAGAGTTCTGTTTCCGTAAAGTAATGGAACTCAAGCAATTGCTCTCGTATTGAAAAATTTCTTGCTTAAATTTGATTGGTGTTTGATTGGCAATTATATTTCCTATTGCTTGTTCAAAAACCAGAAATCAAAAGAGTAGTTAACTGAAGCAATTAATAACTCGTGGTTCATGTTTCATCTCGGTTTCCAAACACTTGAAAACATGCACTGAAAGCACGAGGTCGAAAAAACACTCGCTCGTTCATACAATTAAAACGAAAGCTTTCAGTGGGATTTCACATTATCATTACTAATCAGATGTTGACATATAAAAACGTTGCCTTGTCCTTGGCTTCATAAACACCCAAGTCACGAAGACGAAGACATCTACAGGATCGGCTTTAATACAGGTAAAACAAACCTATTCATATATGTACACTTTTTAACTCTTGTTTCCTAGCATGTCGGCCTACATTTTGTTGCATTATTTGATCTGAAATGTTTAGCTGTTTTAGTTTGTTTGGCTGATTAATTTCTTTTCGAATTTTCTTTATATGTTAATTCCTTGTTTTGTGTTTTAATATCTTCGGGCTCTATGTTATCATACTTTTCTTTCGCGTTCAGACAATTATAAAATGTATTTCAAGATTTTCTTGATCTGTTTGTCATTGGTTGGTTGTTCTATTTCAAAGGTAGGGCAGGCGTAAAAACTATAACTAAAAGACTATATAAAAACTATAGTCTTTGATCATTTTAACAGTTTGACAACAACGGTAACTTTAAATACACAAAGATATTGAACTGTAAAGGAACTATATGTGCATGTAGCCATACATTGTGGGTGGAACTCAACGAAAACTAAATATTAACGCTCGGTACAAAACATTAGCGGAGGTTGGAGCCTTTGTTAAAATTCCCTTCCTTTTCTCCGCCGAAAAAGTCAAATATTTACGGAAATTCAAGGACAAGGGTTGTTCTTTCTATTTTTAAAGATAATTTTTTAAATAATAAATTCTAAAGTTACAGGCACTTCATTTTCCGCTCCATTTTAAAGATCTTGAAAGTCTTACAATTGTATTCCATGAATAAAAATTAGGATGCCAATAGCGAAAAAATGTTTGCATTTTGAACCTGGCTTTTAAATCTTAATTAATGAACGTTTTAGTCTCTCTTCTCTTTCCCTAAACACTTATAAGCAGTTCTAGGTAGTGGGCTAACGATATTGGTTATCTAAAATAACAGAGGCTCCAATTTCATAATAAATTCGGTTTCATGCTTAACTCTTTCCTGTCCGAATTGGTCTTTAGTATTTTATTCTGGTTAACGCCAGACGATTTTATTCACCTCTGGGGAAGCCCTCGGACAGGAATGAGTTAAGGTATAATGCGATTTTCTTCGATGGTTTAACCGGTTTAACTATATCAGCGGAGAGGCCGGGGAGCACATGCAGACTTCGTTTGGTAGTGTTTTCCTGATTAGTTTAACTGTTTGTCTGGATCTTAGATAGGTATCCTTAAAGATATTAAAGATATGTTATTTTTCTAGCGATATAGTGTTCAGCGAAGCTCCAATTGATAACAGTAAATTCGTTGTAATCACCATAGCTAGATGGTTATCTAAGTATTTTACGTTGTAAATTGGAACGTTGTCAAGAAAACGTCGAAATGGTCTCATCCAGTTGCGTAGCAAATGGAACGGAATTCGTTTTGATTATACTCCAAGAAATAACAGTTATTCATTCTCTTTGTTTTAGGTGAGAAGCTATAGAATAGTATAATATGTGATCTTAGACGATCGCGTCCAGTGATCCTATATAGCTTCCTAATATTACTGAATTTAAGCGCACAACAACAGAAAAGGACAAAAGTTTAAGCCAGCTTAGAATAAAAGAAAATTTAGGCGTGGCAATACTTAAAAAAAAAGCGTGGTGGAAACCTTCTAAAAGTTAAATTTTTTTTATCCTTCATCGTCACGTGTCGTGGTGCTTCGTCGTCACGTGTCCATAGAATTTACTTACCATATAAGGAGACAATAGAGCTTCCAAACCATATGTTCTATTAAGTGTGATTTAGGTGTGGCAATATTTAAAAAAAAAGGCGTGGTAGAAACCTTCTAAAGGTTAATTTGTTTTGAAGATTGAAAAACGTATGAAAGCGAGAACATTTTCAGATCTCCACTCCTGAAAACTGTGCATTATTATTTACTTCTACTGTATCTTTATTCCTTTTCAAAGACTATTAAAGGTGATAAAGGTTTTAACCCACAACCTTGTAACAAAACCAACCATGGCAAGATTAAGTTGTTTAAGGACCGACAATCCAAAGACAAACTTCTATTTTGTACCGTCGACAATGGTTTTTACAGCTGGAAAGCAGTTGATGGTACGTTAAATTTGACAGTAATAACTAATTATGTTAGAAATACGTCTTCGAAACAACTCCTCGTCCGGGTTATCAGGCTCCATTAGGCTAATTCAAATGCGTTACTATTTTTAATCAACAAAAATAACTGCATGGTGAAATTATTTCCTTTAATAAACAATATACAGGTAACACGTTTCTCTAACTTTCAGAAGCCGAGTACATGTCTTTACCCTTACTCTAACGCCATATTATTACACTCTGTCTAACAACAGACTATTTTACTCTGTCTAACACTACACTAGTTTACTCTAACACCAGACTATTTTACTCTGTCTGGCACCAGACTGTTTTACCCTGTATAACGCCAGACTATTTTACTGTCTAACACCAGACTATTTTACTCTGTTTAACACCAGTACTAGTTTACGCCTCCTAGCACCAAACTATTTTACTATCAAAGTCCTGCTAATGTACCATAATGACTTTAAAAACCTTGTGGGAAATATCGGACAGATTATTATAAATACGCTTTAAGTTTAAGAACATTGCATCCTAAATTAGGACATTGTACATTACACGATCCCAGTCACGAGGAGAATTTTTCGATCCTGCCTACGACTGCTCTGATGTTCTGAACAACGTGAATGATGCTAGAGATGGATTTTATTGGATAAACTTTGGGATTGTTAACAAGCCAAGAAAGGTGGGATTTTTTAGCTAACTAAAAATACAATTTATATCTGATTTAAAAATGTATCTAATGAAAAATTAAATATTATTTATTTTCTAATGTCAATGTTACAACCCATATCAACAAAATCGCATAACTACAACTGTGATATTTTGCTCCCCATGAAATATTGTCCCCTTATTTGATGCAATATATGTATTGATAAAACAACATATACTAATAATTATACATATCGCATCCTAAATTATTTTTTTGCTTAAAATTAGAAAATCGCCAAGATCTAGTTCCTATATTTCCAATTCATTATTTGATAATTGTTCAATATGTATAGGTAATAGCATGGTTTCGAGTGCAATTTGGAAAAAAACATGCACGAGTGAGTTTTTCAAATACTGTCAAAATAGCACGAGTCCGAAGGACGAGTGCTATTTGAAGTATTTGAAAAACTCACGAGTGCATGTTTTTCCAAATTGCACGAGAAACCATGCTATTACTTATTAATAATATACATGAATAAATGTTCAAAACAACTGTACTAACATTTTAACGTACGCATGTTTCACGGCGTCCACTCCTCGCATATTTATTTGTTAAAAAACGCTTCGCTTCCTTTACTACTTGAAAAAGTTTACTCGAGGCATAAAGAAGCTTCTGGTCTTCTTGTAGGTACTTCACTTGGCAATATTAAAGCATAACTAGCTTCAAATTTGAACAAATTATCCCCAAAACCGCCGAATCTTGGCCGCCATCTTTGTTTATTTTGAGTCGAGAAAAATCCGCTGTACAATCAATTTGATTGGTTCTTAGTGATAACACATTTTTGCACTGTGATTACAGATTTTTGCACTGTGATTACAGATTTTTGCACTGTTGTTTGGGATTAACTGCACTGGAATCAGCCAATCACAGTCGAGATATTTTTTCATGTATATTATTATCAATGTAAGATTGTAAGTTAATTACACAGGTCGTTTAACTCCAACAAAAACCCTAACCCTAATCAGTAAGTGGCTTTACCTTCTAGCTTATCACACTAAGCTGACTTACTAGCGTGTTCACAGTCCAGCTTATAACACTAACTTGACCCTTTAGCGATGTCACGGCGTAGCATGCTTAGGGTGACAAAATTTGATGAAGAAATGCTAACGCTTGCGCAGTATATGGAAATAACTCATGCGCAAAAGTCACGAGAGAAATGGGGGAGGGGGGCAAAATATTATACCACACCGGCTCTCGCTCGATGGGTCAATTTAACTCTGTACGTTATTAGTGTTTTCAGCTTGAGTTGGTAAAGTTTTTTCGTATGTTTTTGCTGTACAAGCTGTCGTAAGTTAAACTCAGAGAAAACTCTGAGCTCCAGACGGGACTCGAACCCACAACCTTCCAAATGGCAGCCGGACGCTCTCACCATTGAGCCACTGGAACTCAGATGGAGCTCACTGGAACTGAGTTTAGCTTACGACAGCTTGTACAGCAAAAATTTTACGAAAAAACTTTACCAACTCAAGCTGAAAACACTATAATGACGTATAAAAAACATTCACTGAAAATAAACTAACACAATGCGACTTGTAGCCCAACAAGTACTTGTGACACACGTACGGATTGACTAGTTCCTAGGCGTATAAATATCGAAAACAACCTCGGTCTACCATCTGAGTTCCAGTGGCTCAATGGTGACAGTAGCTGGCATTCGGAAGGTTGTGGGTTCGAGTCCCGTCTGGAGCGCAGAGTTTTTCTCTGAGTTTTACAAAAAGATACAATTTAACTCTAATTAGTGTTATATACTACAGTATATAGTCAAGCGTACAGCTTACAACGTATATATGTATGCATAAACTAAAGAATGTAATATACAAAAAAATTGCATCTCAAAACCTACGTATTTTTGTTCATGTTAGAACAACTGTGCAAAAAAATTTTTTTGTTTTGTTTTTAAATTACAAAGAATACTTTGTTTATTATATTTTACATTTTAAAGGTATGGTGTGACATGACCACCGATGGAGGAGGATACATGCTTATTGGACGAAAACGAAACGCATCCATGTGGTCAGTTCCTTCAAACGATGAAACAGTTGCGCCTTTTGGATCTCCTCATTGGACAAGTGCTTTTGGTGATGCGCCAATTTTGGATTTCAGAGTGCAGATGGCAATAAAAGAAAGCTTTGCAGACACAAAAGCTCATTGGTTTGTGACAAACATTTTAAACCTTTTATTAAGATATTTATAACGCATTGTTACTTTGCTTAATATTTTACTCTAACACCAGACTATTTTAATTACCCTGACTAACACGGGCCACCAGACTATTATACTCGGACTTTTCCTATTTTTAGCATTTAAATTGCAACAATGCTGTTACCAGGAGCAGTGCAATTAATAACAGCAGGAAATTTGGAAAAAACCGTTTGCTTCCCAAATGAAATTTCTTCCCTATACGATCTTAAGAAGGATACACAAAGAAAATAAATTCGGTCGAAAGCGTTTGGAAAAACAGATTTAACTGTTAAACTCGCTTACTGACTAGGATTGGGGTTTTTGTTCGGGGTTGTACCGTGCTGCCAACAGTCCGCCATTTCTTGCTATTGTTTCGTTGCTGTTTCTAACCATATATTTTTTTTATCTGACTACTTAATGCTATTATTTTGCTGTTAATTAATTGACACAAATAAAATTAAACCCATCTACACAACAACAACAACAACAACAACAACAACAACAACAACAACAACAACAACAAACACCACCACCAGCACCACCAACAACAATAGCAACAACAACAACAACAACAACAACAATAGCAACAACAACAGCATCAACAACCGATTTCTTTTCATTCTTTAAGGTCTTTTAGACTAAAAGCAAAACGTCTATTAAAGAATCTTTTGGTAATTGGCAAAGGATGTGGTCAAAGTTCAGCAGGGATTGGAAACATTGCATATGTGAAAGATTTGCAGACAGAAAGTATTGTCACTACAAATTTCCAATGTTCAAAATTTGGCTTTGCCCATCAGCCATTATTAAAGTTTGGATGGGTAAGCTATTTTATCTGTGTTCTTTATTATTATAAACTGCAAACAATGACGTTGTTTTGTTATCCTGAACTATTCTAATATAATTATACATTTCTTTCATTCTCGGATATTTGTACCTCTTATATAATTTGTGGTCGATTTTTTTAAAATTGTTTTATAAATATTTTAATCGTGTTTGAAATTATATTTTACAGTCTATGATGAACTCCTGCTTACAAAAGCCATGTTCCAACGGTTTTGCTTTTTATGATCACCCTAACATTAAGTTGCAGACTGACAGTTCGGGAGCCTTCAGGTAATCTAGTTATAATTTTACAAGATTTTCGAGACAAGTACTCTTGCATACAAGAAAGCAAAAAATAATAACAATAAGTGTATTTGAATAACCTAAACCCGAAGTTTATTTGCGATATAGAATCCTGAGGGCGAAACCTATTTATAATATGCATGATTAGGGAGGTTTCTTAAGAATTCAACATGAAAATTGCTTGTGGCGACATGTTTAACGTACATAATCTATTTAAATTAGTATAGTTAAACAAAAAGAATGGCTGTATTGTTATTGCGAATTTGCATAGGGTTGAATGGTTTATAACATGTTTGTAAAATGCAGCAGTACACCGACTTAATGACATTATAACATCAAACAAAGACAGGAACTGACGATGAAGTTAAAACTTGTTTTCTTGGAACAGTTACAGTGTTACTGGAAATGTTTCTGGGATTCACCATGATTCAACAGCGTTTGTCGGTTGTGACAATAAGGTAAGTATTTTCTATAACCAAGAATTGACTTGTATATTAGTAGGCCTATAATTTTCTTTTCAATTTTAGTTATTTTAAGCATTAACATTTTTAGTGTTGTGCTTGTTATGGTCCATTGGGTGGTACGGGAAATTACTGCGGTAATGATTGCCAAGCTAAAGCTGGAGGAACTATTGCAAAAAATGTGTATACATGGTTTTGGGTGAGATCTGCTATTCCGAAAAGAGTCTGGAGCAAATGCATGGAGTACCAGGTTACTGAAGATAATGGAGATATTGTATGGTACAAGTTAAAAGATGGAAGTGGAGTACCAAAAAAGGTTAGGTTAACTTTATGGCATAAATGCTACTAGTTCTTAAAGTCAATAATTGTCCATATTTTCTTTTTAGTTACGTGTACTTTTTTAAGTGTATATTTGAAACAAACTTAACTTTTTTTAATCTATTAAGCAATAGATACGCTATGAGCGGCTAAACTGTATGGGATTTATAAGGCGAGCCGAAGGCAAACGTTAGTAAATCCCATATATTCGGCTGGGAATGCATCTTCAAGTCACTTAACGGAGTAAACCAAGGAAGAGGTTTTTGCAAACTAGAACGATGTTGTATCCGATATACAGCATACAAATTAAGACGCATTACTTTTGTGTTTTCTCATGAATTATTAATGAGTATTTTAAATAAGTATATTTTATTGATTAGACAGGTATGATACTATATTTATAATACTTTTCTTATTTAGGGTCGTTGTTCCAAAAACGAAGTTCTCCTGAATGATGGAGTAAGTGTTTGAAACGGAATAGGCTGAATTACCTTTTAATAAACCTACTGCAAATTATCAATTAATCTAAATTAGATTGCATTCAGAATTGAAGAACTGAAGAGATTTAGTCACTTTATTCATAGTCTATTGATAGATGGTCTGGAAACTCAGCAAATTTTAAAGTCTTTGTTCTATCTTTTTGTTCACGTTTATTGGTATGACGACGCAATTACCCAATAACAGCGTTTAACTTCAATAGTTCAAGTGTGCTATTTAAACATTAATGAGCAAAAAACAAAAGGTTTGTGCACGGTGAGGACCGTCTCAACATAAAATCACAGCTCATTATAGACGCTTTGAAGTTTTCCGGGTTTCCAGACCATATTTTGATTGACTCTGCTTTATTATTTTTAAGTATACGTTAATCGAAAAACGATTAATACAAGACTAAGTATAGGTTAGTTACCGAATCCGAGGTAACTACGTCAGTTATTTTGCCTAAAAACACTTGGGTCGCGATGATAAGTCCTTTAACACATTTGTGAGTATTGATTAGCCTTTATTTTCTCAACCACGCATAAATCAAGTTAATTGCCCCGGGCTAATATATATTTGCCAGGGGCAATTAACTTGATTCATGCGTGGTTGCGAGTAAGGGCTGCGCTAAACGTCGCACAATAGACGAATTTAATTCAGACGAATTTAATTGTTTGAATTTTATTCGACGAAACTGCGGCTTATAACTCGATTAAATTCGACACACGAATTAAATTCGACACACGAATTAAATTCGTCTGAGTCAGACGGATAATGCGTGTTCGAGTTACACGACGAATTATCGTCGTGTCGAATTAAATGTTTCTCTTCTGTCTGTGACAATTCGGCACCGTATTTTGAAGAAGTCATTTTCAAGCTCCACGAGTCCAAGTAAAAACAATTAAATTCGACTGAAATTCGACGTTTAACTCGACGTCGAAATCTACGTTGCAGTACCAACGAAGTTAATTAGAATTAAATTCGCCTGAATTAAATTCGTCTATTGTGCGACGTTTAGCGCAGGCCTAAATATCATAAATAAACAACCGCGGTACATCAAAGTAAACAGAGGTGATCGTGAACTAATTTAGAATAATGACTATAGTTGGTTTAAAGGTAAAGTGCTGCGTAGGCAGCGCATTGTATATGGTGTTTTCTTTTGAAAAAAGAACTGACAACTTCTTTTTTCTAGATTGCCGTTGTCCCCAATAGCGCTGCTGCCAAAAAGATACCATCCGTTCCTGGACTTTTGGAATATCGTAAAGATAACAAGAAACTTTATGTAAGAGCAAATAAAACCTGGAATGTACTTGCTGAAGAGGACAAGGTACTCTATTTATTAACTCTAAATGGTGCATTTTTAATACAATGCATATGCAAGATATTTCCTATTTGTAATCCTATTCGCCAGTTACAATAGAATGATAGAGCGTATTTTGCCTTCCCCAGCAAATTTTAGCTCTTTCTTAGCCACATCTTAAGAGAATAATTTACTTTCTTCTTATTGTTTTTTTTTCGTCTTTTCTTTTTTTGGGGGGGGTGGGGGGGGGGGGGGGGAGTGGGGGGAAGGGGGAAGGGGAATTAGCCCCATTGCTAGAAATAGTGGAGGGGCTATAGCTCCCATAACCCCCTGTTCCGCCGCCCTTGCCCTCAATCTGAACAAACAATTAAAAAAAGTCTTGAGAATCAAAATCAAAAGGTAAATTCATATTTGTTTTAAAAGACAGCGTGAAACGTCTTTGAGGTCGTTGTTGCAGGGGCGCAACTAGAAAATTTCGAGGGCAGGGGTTGAACGCAAAAAAAGGGCAAAGTCGTTCAGTATTCTAAACAATTTGGGACTAGAAGGCAGTGGTGTGGGAAGCAGTGTTGAATTTTAGGTCTCTGAAACGGCATTTCCTGCATTTTTAGGACGCTTTTCTCGTATTTTCAGTTGCGGAAATGTTTATTTTGGTCTCGCATTATTGCGGAGAATTGTATTGCGTGCTACAACACGATTAATTATCTGTTTATCTAATGTCTAACCTAGTATTAGAGGTCTCACAAAAAGGGCAGGGGTTAAAAAGGGCAGGGGTTGCAACCCCCCCAACCCCCCCCCCCCCCCCTAGTTGCGCCCCTGTGTTGGTAAGATAACCATCTTCTTTAGCCATATCAATTTCTCAAATTCTGTTTTGTCTTCAAAGGTGGTTAACATATTAAACACAAGTCTTAGTCGACTTGAGACACGGTTGGAGAATCTTGTAAACACAGATCGATCTCGAGTTGAGACAGAGCTGAGAAACGTGAAACAAACTTTGCGTAAAATCATAAGAACAATGTCAGGTTAGTATTTATCAGAGTAAATCATGGAGTAATATAAAAGTAGAGTGCTGTGCAGGCAGTGTGTTACGATGTATAGAAAATCTTAAAGGTGGTGAACTGTTGAGATTTTAGAGAACGAAATACTGACGTTTTGGCTTTACCTTGTATTAAGGTAGCTTCTAACGTTTTCTTTTTCCTAATCTGTATCTACACTTGGTTTAAACACTGGCTTTTGCGTTCCTAATGCAACAATGACTATTTGGTGTATGACTGTCTTAGCATAATATTACTCTTTAGCATAACTTTAGTTCTAAAAATATCATCTTAGTCAAATTTAGTTGTATTCTGTCTTCCATTTTCTCTCTTTTTTTCATTCCGAACATGTACATGCTATAGTCAAGCAGAAAAACTAGAAGCAAACGTTAATGTTACGCATTTTTAACAAAGTCTTATATACTTAATATGAACAAATATTTATTTTAACAGTCTAACGTTGCCTTATTTATTTAAACAGTCTAACTTTGCCTTATTTATATTATTTATATATTATTATTATTTTTTGAAAGAGAAAGACTGGGGTACCGGGTTAGTTTTTCTGCGATTATATATTCCCAAAATTCTTAAATTGCATGTTGTAGTAACACAAGTCTATAGAAAATCTATATCATCCCTTGTTGACGCATTTTTTACCACTTATTTTGGTTCAATTCAGTTACAGTTTCCCTCCCGGCTCCCACTTTGCTTCTTTCCGAACGTGTTAGCCAAGCAGAAAATAAAAGCGTTGTTGTTACGTTTTTCTACAAAATCATTAATATCCTAACTAACTTTGTTTTGCCTTACGTTATTTAGATAATTTTTTATCGGTTATCCTAGTTGGTAGACCCGACTTTCGTCAACAAATTGAACAGTGGCTTCCTGTCAAAACTCCTTGGCATATTTGTTGGCGCACTTCTCGAGATGGTTGGGCAGCAGCTACATTTCATTCAAACTGTAACAATAAAGGTGCCACCGTTACCATTGTTCGTGTGGGACAATACATCTTTGGAGGTTATAATGACCTCTCTTGGACAGGTAAGAGTAACACTGTTTTGGTCATGCCTTTTTGAGTAAAAAGAGTTAATGTTCTTTCAAACTGAATGCAGCTTGATAATAAGATAGCCTGCGAATACAGCCACCTCACATCAGGGCCTCCAGAGAGAGACGTCTGCGTTATGAGAGTAAACATTGCGTACTGATGACGTAGAGTTCGTCCTGAATCAGGACGAAGCTGCTGATTGGCTTAAACGTTAATGCTCAGTTTCTGTTTTAAATAAGTAAATTCCGCAGCGAAAGCTAATTAGTTTTTTTCAAACAAAGAAGAACGGATAGCTATATATTCTTATACTATAAAATCCTCCGTGCAATATTGCACTAGTAAAGAGCACACACTCTGTCAATAACTAGTAAGTCACTGTATTTCTTTCTCGAGATGCTCCAAAGATCACAATGATCTGAAAACCTTACAGAGATAATGGGTACCTTAAGACGCGAGTGTTGTTTGATAAAATGATAAAGGATATTAAAGAAGGATATCTATACTAACTGGATAGGCGGGAACGATCTACCAATTGACCCTGTTTTACTTCATGTTTATTTTAACGCTAGATGGTCGATATATACACAGGTCAAGACCGCTGACCTGTTACAGACCCCACCGGCGACCATGTTGGTTCACCCAAAAGAACGAAAACATGAACCAAAGGAGCACGCCAGACTGACCTGTCTTTCTTCTTCTTCTTTGTTCGGAGTTCCTTCATTTATATTCAGCCATTTTTAATAATGCGGTATATATCATTAGCGTATCGCAGGCGCGGGTTACGGGGCCGAAGGAAACCCGAGCACGTTCCGAAAATTAAATAACGGTCGGAAGGAAGATAAATAGAAGGGGAGTGAAACGCCAGAGATTTTGTGAGATGATGCTGGTTGACCGTTGCTAGGAACATTTCCGTTGCTAGGAACATTTCTAATTATGGTCGATATACATGTATGATGTCACTATCCATCCAAAATGAAATAGTGAAATAAAAGCAGCCTGCTGCGAGGGCAGTGTTGAAATGCAAGTCGAAATATAGCAAGGTTGGTGTACTGCCGAAACATGAAACGTAATGTCTAACATTTTTACTTTATATTAAAGGGCCTTGGCCCCAATCGCTCGAAACGTGAGACATCTACGTTCTGTGTTTCGGCAGTTACATATACAAACTAATACTATCAGTAGATCGAAGGTGGATTTCAGTTGATATGTGAGTAAATTAAATAATATTACAATTTTACGACGTGTTTGGACGATGTAATTTAAATACAGCATTCGAACAGTATTTTCTTTCTCTGACTCTGTCTTTGCAAGTGGTTCGCTGTTGGCTAGCGATTATGTTTTAATACTGTTTACTAGACAGGAATTGAGGAATATCAGAAACGCTGGGACGGCTGGGTCATGGGTTGTAACTGCTGGCAACTTATAAACGTTTGTTAAAGTTACCTCGCGCGAACAACCTAATTGATTGTTGACAGATCAAGGGATACGAGCATAGCTAGATTTCAAAACCCAAATAACGCATCGCCATTGGTCAATACTCCTTCACGTGACGGTTGTTTCACTCCCCTCCTTTTTTCTTCCCTCCTTCTCCGCCCTCGTAAACGCTCGGGTCTCGGGTTTCCTTCGGCCCCATACGCCTGAGATACGCTAATGATATGAAGGAACTCCGAACAAAGAAGAGGAAACACGGGTCGTCCGGCGTGCTCCCTTGCATGAACTGAATAAAATTAATTTGCTTCGATCGAAGACTGCAATATTCCATCAGGTTGGTCCAGATAGCTAGCTCGAGTTTCAAAGTTGGTTTTGCATAATTATGCAATTTCTGGTGCTTAATATCCTGGCTGAATTCGAGAATTCGGCCATTTCACTCCCCGAACTCCTGACCCTGGCGTCCATCTTGTATTAGTATAGGTAATCATATGATAGCGAGTACAATTAAGGATTTACACTACTCACGCCTTTAAAAACATCTTGTTTCATTACTTTACAAGAAACATTTTCACTCTGGGTGTTCTCTGTACTCCTTTCAAAATATTTACATGGAATTTTTAGTTCATAGTGTGCCACAAGTCCTTGGAAATGCGAAAACTTTCCATTGCAGAATTGGCCGCCATTTTGAATTTTATTGTCAACATCGTTCCCAGGGCCTTCTCTATTTTTATTAATTGTACTGCAGTACAATTAATAAAAAAAATGTACTCCTCTGAACCAATCAGAATGTAGTAATTTCGTCATGCATATAATAAGTATAGGTAATCATATGATAGCGAGTACAATTAAGGATTTACACTACGAGTGATATTTGAAAAATGTGCCAAAATTGTATGAGCCGTTAGGCGAGTTCAATTTGGCACAATTTTCAAATATCACGAGTAGTGTATCCTTAATTGTAAGACCAATATCATATGATTATTTGCTTATTATATGCATGACAAAATGACAAAATTAAATCATTAATTGTACTGCAGTACAATTAATGAAATAATTGTACTCCTCTTAACCAATCAGAACGCAGTAATTTTGTCATGCATATAATAAACACAATAATTATATTTATTATATGCATGATAAAATTACTGCATTTGGATTGGTTGAGAGGATCTTTTCGGTGTACCAACATGGCTGCCGGTGGGGTCAAACCTCGCAAGGCGATTTGTTCTAGACCGCCCATCCAGTTAGTATAGAGATCAGTGATTATATGGCACAGGTTACTTCCGGTGAATCGTGCGTTGTGATTGGTTGCTGACGTGAATTGGCAATGCCTTACGATTGAAAACAAACAACAAAATCCTAAAAAAAACACAGCTTAAAAAAATTTTATTACCTCAAAACAATAAAAATATCTGAAATGGATGACTACTAACATTTTAAAAGTAAATTTTAATATTGAGACGAAAATAAACAGCAGAACCCTAGTTCTGCATTTTGACGAAGTTAAAGGAAGCGGAGACCAGGAAATACAGGATTGATTTTTGAGTAAGAAGTGCCATATAATAAACTACTTAATAACCTCGACCGTTTGGTCTTTACTGTAAAGTATTAAACCTCGGCCTTGAACGTATTAACCTCGCTATCGCTCACTCTAGACAACAAGACCTTAGTTTGATATTGTACCGTAATGACCTCGCTCTCCGTTAAGTAGTTCATAATTTGGTATGAGAGTACTATTGTTCAACGTTTGGTTTGTAAAAATATTTCAATAATCTAAAGGGGCTCGCCCTATTTTTAGCAATTCTTACAGAAACCTAAAATTGCCCAAAATTTTGTAATAACGGATATATATAATATATAAAACATAAAATAGATACTAGAAACCTGCATAGAAGTACAGCTAATCAGAATTAAGGCGAGATTGAAGGGTATTGCAAATGTAACATCTTGATTTCTGTTGGCTTGGGAGTAATCAAGTTTAGACTAATTTGTGTAAAAAGTTACAGATTCAAAAATCTTCCATAGTTGTTAACGGGTTAGGCCAAAGGCTTTCAACATTTCATTCAACATTGTTGAATTCAACATGTTGCAAGCGTTTGGCTACCCTTGTTGAATGATGTTGAACGTTGTTAAATGGTGTTGAATGATGTTGAATTTAACGATATTTGAACATGTTCAAATTTTCATTCAACACGCGTTCTATATTTCTATTGTTCTCAAAATGTTGAAAGGTGTTGAACGCATTTGGCCACATTTCATTCAATCTCGTCCCCAGACCCACGCGTTCCCATACTCACACGAGGCTCTGGTAACAGCCATTTCAGGGCCCGTTTTGATTGGCTAATCCAATGCGCATGCTCGACTAGAAATCGTTGCCAGATCTTGCCCAGGTTTATAAATATCACTTCAGCCGAAGTTAGAATTTGCCACAATGAACAAAATACTCTCAACTTGGTAGTTATTTGATGCAGGGTTGTGATATTTTAGCATCCAGTGCCGATAGGCTTTCATGTTGACGACTTTTGAACGATTCCGAGGGGGAAAGCGGCGAGTATCAAATGGCATGGCACATTGCGCGCGGCATCTTGTCAGTTGTGGAACAAAACGGCTAGTAAGTTCAGAACTACTCTTCATTAAAATATATTGTGTACGTATGTTAACACATGTTGAATAAGCTTTCATTTGATGTATAGTTCAAGTTTTTCCGTTTTGTAAAACTTGTTAAAATGTCCAAAATGTGCGAACCGCTGTTCGAAATAATATTACAAATAAACAGGAAATTGACTATTGACAAATAAACAGGAAACAGGAAAAATCACAAGTGTTAATACAGAATTTTATATATTTTTTTAAATATTTAACGCACAACATTGAGAGATATATCAAAGGGAAGCTATTAAAAAATGCTATTTGGGGTAGAAATTTCAAGTTTTTAGCCAAACGGAAAATATTTTAAAAATGGGAAAATGTCTGTCATTTGATTATTAAATCAAATAATAATATTATTGTTGACTTCGAATGCATCTTATAATGAAGCTTTTGAAACGTTTGCGGCTTTCTAGCCAAAGCAAACCAAAGCAAGAGAATTTGGTGGACTTCACATTGGAATTTATAGCTTTTATTTTAACCCTAGCGATCTCCCAGGCAGTGACGACTGACGAGTAGAATCGCCTAGCGTTGGCCAGAGTAATAAAATACTAAAGCCTCAGCGTTCACAGCAAGTTTTAGTTTTAAATCCTTTAACCCGAGCGACCTCTCCGTGAGGAGTAGAATCGCCTGGCGTTATATAGCCAAAGTAATTATAGAGTAAAAGAGATTTTAGCGTTCAGAGGGTTTATAAAGATACCTTAGAAGTCAACAATATTACTGATTTATTTAATATTTATTAACACATTCACGCAATGAATTAAATGACAGAAGTTTTCCCATTTAAAAAATATTTTCCGTTTAGCTAAAAACTTGAAATTTCTACCCCAAATAGCATTTTTCAATAGCTTCTCTTTGGTATATCTCTCAATGTTGTGCGTTAAATATTTAAAAAAATATATAAAATTCTGTTTAACGCTTGTGAGAAGTCAATTTCCTGTTTAATATTTGTAATATTATTTCGAACAGCGGTTCGCACATTTGGACATTTTAACAAGTTTTACAAAACGGAAAAACTTGAACTATACATCAAATGAAAGCTTATTCAACATGTGTTAACATACGTACACAATATATTTTAATGATGAGTAGTTCTGAACTTACTAACCGTTTTGTTCCAGAACTGACAAGACGCCGCGCGCAATGTGCCATGCCATTTGATACTCGCCGCTTTCCCCCTCGGAACCGTTCAAAAGTCGTCAACGTGAAAGCCTATCATCGGCATTGGAGGCTAAAATATCACATCCCTGCATCAAATAACTACCAAGTTGAGAGTATTTTGTTCATTGTGGCATATTCAACTTCGGCTGAAGTGATATTTATAAACCTGGGCAAGATCAGGCAACGATTTCTAGTCGAGCATGCGCATTGGATTAGCCAATCAAAACGGGCCCTGAAATGGCTGTTACAAGAGCCTCGTGTGAGTATGGGAACGCGTGGGTCTGGGGACGAGATTGCATTTCATTCAACTTTGTTAAACAGAGACATGCGCCATGCGGGATATTGTCAGGGTGAGAGCCTGGGGCAAGTAAGTTGTTAGGCTCGGTTTCCAGCCTTATTTCGGGCTGCAACCCGCCCCCGAAATCACGGCTGGGCTCGTGAGCTTGTCATTGTCAATTTCCACCAATCACAAACGCGCCTGCACATTTTCAGCAGGCATATATTATTGAACATTTGTATAAATTATCCTGACAGCCCAAAGGGGCGGTCAATGGAAAGCTAATAAGCGAGGCGTACGACCGAATTTTCGAAACTTTTGAAGATTATTTTTTTAAAAGATTTGCAACGTGACGATTAGTGGCCAAGATGTGTTTGCCATTTAGCCTACTAGGTCAGGAAAATCACTGATATTTCAGTCAACGTCAATAGTTTGTTGATATCGTAAAACCTAACTCGAAATCAATCACAACTGCGATTTCGCCTTTGATTTCTTTCATGGAAGATGATCAGGTGCGGTTTGTCAAGTCAATTTGAATCACGGCAGAGTTCGGCGACGATTTATAGAACGACGAAGATGCTAAAAAGCGAATTGAACATGGTGAATGTCAGATTGTTTATTTACATTAATACCGTTTGTGCCTTCGTGAAATGGCGGGCTTAATTGTTGATTAAAGATGTCCATAAGAAAAGATTGCACCTTGCTTCAGTTCACGAAGCTCACTGAATTATAAGTCGTGTCTTTGCTGCATTTCTGCCATTTCAAACATCTGCGATTTATCGTTCACTGACTGTGTTTATAGCGTTGGTTGGATGAATGACAAAAATATCTTTGCTGTGTGAAAATTATGCATTACGTCACAGACATAACCAGCCGCTCACGCATCCAGCCGTTCGTAGAGGGCGGGTAAAGTCCCGCGAGTTGAGATAAGGCTGGAAATCGAGCCTAGTAAGTTGTACTCGACAAAATGGCCAAAGTAGAAGTGCTAGCCGTAGAAAACGTACCCTGGGTGCCAGAGGTTCTTCCACGCTCGTAGGGACAATGGGGATACGGGAGGACGCCAGGCGGTAAATTCGCAAGGCGAGCGGGAAGAACCTCTGGAACACCGAGCCGTTTCTCTGATCGCGCCAAGCCAATGAAAAGGTTACGTTCCAAAATCTGGACGTAAGACGTTGATTGGTCAAGCGAAGGATCATTTTTTAACAATAAGTTTCATTGGCTATCGCACATCTCTATTAATAACATGAGTAACATCGTCTAGACGATGCAGTCATCAGCAGTGATTTCCTTGTATATATATATACTAGTATTCTCTCTCTGTTTTGGAGCCTATACTTTTGCTTCACGTTGATATACAACTTACACTTTTTTTGGAATGCTTTTGCTCTCTCGCGAGGATTTTTTTGATTGCGTGGGAAAGTCTTGACTCGTTATGAGCTCAACGAGCAGCAAAGCGACTCTACCTCTTTAATACTTTAGCTTCATTCAGCGACGAGACGTCTTCGTCATTGAAAATATATATAACAAACAACAAGATAGCATCGTTGAATTATATCCTGTAAGTATGTTGTTAGAAATCTATAAGCTTTCATTTGAAGTGTAGTTCAAGTCGTTCAAGTTCCTGCGTATCTGAAATTCTATAACGGAGTAAACCGACTTCATGTGAGACGTTAAGTAAATAAATATTTATTTATTATTGAGTGAACATTTTGGATTTGAAAAAGTTCCATATAACCCAGAAACATAAGCCATACATCAAAGGGAAGCTTATGAAATGTATAACAACATACGTACAAGATAGCGTTCAACAATGCATAGTTTGGAAGTTATAACTGTCTGAGTGTCTGCATGACAAGCAACAGACGGCGGATTTGAAAGTTTATTGTGGATATCGGGCAGCGTCACGTCGCCCGAACTAAAATCAAACCAGTTTTATTAAATTTGAGCAATTTTTAGTGGTCTAATGTATAGAAGACTGTCGAGACGATAGCATTATTACTTGCTTGAGAAATACAAAATAGAGTTGTCCCCGGATTCTTAAAATATCATTAACTCGTATGACCCTCGGGTACGGCAGTATGGCTCGGTGTTCCAGAGGTTTTTCGCGCTCGCCTTCCGGGTTGGCCTCTCCCACTTTACCACCTGGCTTCCTCGTGTTTCCCGTTATCCCCCACGAGCGTCAAAAAACCTCTAGGACCCAGGGTATAGAAAACGTTGATAAGGAGATGGAAATAAAGTAGCAAGAAAAAGAAACTAGATCCCAAGGATAGTGCAAAGATTCCAGTCAAAGATAATAATAAGCTTTGCTACGTTTATGCATAAGTCAATTCCAAACATGGCCACCCCACAGTTAATTCAATACAAGCCAAATCTCAAACAAACAAGCCAAAATAGAATCTCGAGGGATACTTGAAGGAGTCATTTTCTCTTGTCAATTAAGAAAAAAATGATAAACTCCGACAAACATGAATACTGACGTCTTTTGTGCACTTCGCATTCTGCTTCAGTCTTCATTAATACAACAAGATCAAGTTTTTTAACTCCTCAAAATTTTGGCAAAAAAAGCTTGGCGCATCACAATAATTCCGATATTAATACGTATCGTGTGATGTCCAGTCGGTCCGGATCAAAATTGAGTAAAATCTGCCAAATGGATGTAAAGGTACATAAGTTTTTGTCGCCTTTACAAATTAACTGTTTTGTATTTATGATCGTCTGATGATTATGTTGCTAGCTTCACGTTATGAATCTTGCAAATCGTCTGCCGAATCACGGGCTAACGGATAGAACGATTTGTAGAATATTTTAAGCATTCTACATTCACGTTTTAATAATCTATGGCCAGGGTTCTTTGTACAGTTGTTTATGAACACAATCTCCAGTATACAGATTTTGTTATTAAGCTACTGCTCGAGCGCCACGCGTGTAAAATATATTAAATAAACACGAACCAACAACACTCAACTCACCGACTGGTCCGACTTCACAACATCGTGAACATGCCAGGCCATATTAAAGTTGAATGTGAAGCTTTTAATATTAATTCACGCCTTCTGCTAGGCAGACAATAAATCCTTTCGTCCAGACCATATTTAATTAGCCATGCAGCTAAGTCTAGATAGTCGTTGTTTCGAGAAGAGATTGATCGCTCATTTGTGTTTCTCCGCCATTGTTGTATTCGCCAGTTGCAAACAAAACCACGCGTGCGCAGTGCTATTCTAATCTATTCCGGGGGGAAACTTCTTTCATTCTCGATATATTATTAAGATATAAATTATTATGCATTCTCAAGAAATACCCATAGATAAGATACAGACCTGTCTGTTATCACTTTTTAGTATATGAAAGACTAATACTAGTGCTTCTAGTGAAAGTTTACACTATATACTACGCTGTATCGTGTGAATTTTGCACTAAAAACGAGAATCGAAGGAACCCCAGGATGGCAAGCACTGCGACACAGCGTCTTCTTTGATATAAATACATTTTCCATGTTCATATTCATATTCAAACTAGTTTTGCCGCCTAGGCTGGATTCCAGCTTTTTGTAGTAGCCCGCGTTCAATTAATTGTCATTCATGAATGTTAAACGATGTTGAATTAATTTGGTCACTCGTGCTTTCAACATTATTCAACATCGTTTAACAATCTTGAATGATGTTGATTGCGATCTTGAAAGTACTCGAATTAATGTACAGCTTTAATTTTGAAGTTTGCAGCTCAGAATTTCAACATAAGAAAATCGAGGCTAAAAATAGCGCGACATAGCCCCAGGCCTTTAATTTTAGTATTTGAAAACAGTTTGCAACTATTTGTTATTTTCTTTCGTTTTTAGGATCAGATAGTTATAAATCAAGCTCGAATGCGTTTCTTTTCTCCCTCCGAAATAAAGACAATTTGAAGCCATTTAAAGCTCCAGTCTACCGAAACAGTCATGAAGCAATTTGCGACTATTCTTCTTATGGACCTAACTTTGGAGTTGCTGATTTCTACATCGCCAACAACGCTCATTCGTCAACAAGCTCTTTCACAGATTTTGGTAACACATACCAACCTCCATCTGGCTACAGCTATGGCAACAGCAACACCCGAGCTCTCTTGGCTGGCAGTTTTAGTTTCACTCCATCTGAAGTAGAAGTCTTTAACTTTGGTTAAACTGTCAACCTCCTTTAAAGAATTACTAAAATTAAAGTAAAACATGCATTCTGCTAATTAAACAAATGTTTGTAAAGTTGATTAAAGGTTAAAAATAGTACTCGCACAATAATACATTGCATTGTCTAGAAAAAATCTTCCCATTCACTGTTTAAAGGGCACCTAACTCTTAAATTAGTTTTAACGCTTTTCAAAAATTTCTACATATCTATATACCGCAGTTCCAAAAGTTAACGCCTTTCTAAAGGCTCGTTTACACAGGCGATTTTTGCTGCGATTTTTCTCTTCCTGACTGATGCGATCGAAAGGATTGACTTACGAATGCATTGCATGGACATTTGTACAAAGATAGTCCAAAATTGTCAAGACTTTGTAAAGACATGTTTTACTACCAAAGGGTTATATAGATAGTTTTATAATGAAGTTATTGATTACTTTCATTAGTTTTTTTTATGAGTTTTGCGATATAAGCAAGTTTATCGAATAAAAGGTTTTACTGCTTAATAATACCAACAAATACAAAAATAGGTACGCAATGCGTACATGCGTCTACGTTTAGGGCTACATATACATCGTTTGCAAACACGTGACTTGGACGCCATCTTGGTTGATTTCCGTTAATTTCTAATTGCTAAAGCTTGCTAAAACAAACATGATCGTGACCGGTGTGTCAACAGTGTTTGCTAAGCAAAAAATCGACCAATATGATGGTGGCGTCATGTGCAACAATCTACCATTTAATAAAAACAACTACATGTATAGTAATTGCGATAAGACATAAATGACTATTACCTGTATAGTATGTAAATCCACATTACATGCACCAGGAGGAAAATTGAGTCCATTTAATCAAATCATGTGAATGGCCTTTGGTTGAAATAATCATCAAAGACACTGGCAGGCAGGGTAAATGTGTAATTAATATAACAGAAGACATAGCAATATACCAAATCAGGAAATGGCCCTTTTAATTTGATAAAATACATATTAAGAACTTTTCAGAATGTTTGTTGATATTTGACTAGTTTAGCATGAGAATTTGCTACTATGTGTATACACATACAGAAATAATACTGTCATAACAAGTTACATACTGGTTATATCTTGTCTGCATATCATTGCAGTCAATAACATAGCTAAAACTGACACAGATTGTTTGCCTTCACTAAAACTGGCAGATTTTTGACCTCGATCAATTAAATAAACAATGGGCCCAGGATTTTCCTCAATGTTATTTACTTTTCTCAGTAATGCAACATACTTACACAATATATAACAGACATTTGGTGGACGTTCATCAAGCCCAATTACACAGAAAAGATTTCTGAGCCCCAGACAGGGTTCGAACTAGACTTGCTCCAAGTCTGCCTCTTGTTGTTTCGAGACAGGCGGCCATGGGAAGAAAACCCGCGAGCGGAAAACCCGCGAGCGGAAACCCCGCGGGCGGAGGAAAAAGGGAGGGAGGGAGAGGCAGACTTGTTTCCCTTGAAGAAATTCGAATCATATTATATATTCGGCGCGAAAATTGATTGACAAGTGTGCGGCAGAGATCAGTGATGTACGGTGTCGATTTCACTGTGTTAATTGTGTTTTCATGCGCTTGCATGGAGGACGAAGAAAGTGTATACCCCGACGAAAGTTCATTCTCGCCTAGATATTTCGCCAAGTTCCAAGAATAAGGTTTGTGTTCAGTGCTGTGCATCAGTAGTGAAAGCCGACGTTCGAAGGAAGCTGTTTGGTCCATCGTCCCTAAAAACTAAAGCTTGTTTAAGTTTAGAGATTGTAATCGGAGTAGAACTTGACAGAACATTGCTTTTGACAGAAATTATTTGTCGCAACTGCTTTGACCGAAATGAAACTTTGGTAAAGAAGATAGTTCAGGTCAGAGAAAGATTTGAGTCTACGAAGACAAAGTTGAGCAGTGAAAGATCTAGAGCTACCGCGTACACAAAACGCATGGGGAAAGATTCGTTTGACAATGAGCAAATACGAGGCCTATTAATAGCCATTGATTATAATAATATTCTTTGCGAACTAAGGGGGCGATTACATGGACCGGGCTGGCCCGGTTAACCGGGCTAGCCCGGTTAACCGGGATGAGTTTACAAAACGATTACATGGAGCGGGCTAGCCCGGTAAGCCGGGATGATTTCAGGCCGAAATTCGCAATTATCAAGTAAATAAGGGCAAAGCTACGTTAGTTTTACTTCAGTTTTACACTAATTAGTCTATTATTTATTTTGTAAGCCCATCGTTACTAAAAAGATTGTTAAAGTCTTAGCTAACCCAGGAAAGCGTCTTCACGAAGACTAATTAATTTATTAAATCTTCGCTTTGATCACAAAACACACAAACAACGTTGATGTTCTATTTCAGTTCCTTTCAGCACTATTTATTCACACAGTCAAGCAAACGAACGCGTATCGAAGCGAGTTCAACAGTTTTTCAGCCCGGTTTGCCGGGCTGAAAACGATTACATGGACATTTTCATCCCGGTTAACCGGGCTAGCCCGGTTGCGACAAGCGGGATCCCGGCAAACCGGGCTAGCCCGCTTGCCATGTAATCGAAATGTTAAAACAACATGTGTTTTATATATAAAGCGGGCTAGCCCGGTTAACCGGGCCAGCCCGGTTAACCGGGCCAGCCCGGTCCATGTAATCGCCCCCTAAAAGCCTTGATCAAACGAGGACAGAGTCGTATAAATTCTTGCGCGACTTTCTTTTAGTTAATTCAACGTCGTCTTTATTGTTTGGAGACTGGTGATTATACGAGACGGATTTCCACGGGTTTTGTTTTAAGTTATATAACAGCTTTTTCGTTCGCTTGCTTTTCAAACCTCCAGATATTCCGATAGTCCTCGCGAAGTTAGGGAAGCCACTTGATCATTCATCAACGCGATAAGTGGAACTATCACAAGACAGACGGATTGGGCTTCTTCCACTGTGTTTGATTCGCTTGACATGAAATCGAAGGCGTAAGGGGCAATTTCAAAGGTAAAGCTTTTACCAGACCGTAGGGGCAGACATAAATACATCGCGTCCGGAAAGATATGCCTCGGCAACTTGCCTCTGCTGATCTCTTATCGTTCTATAACCACATTTATTGGCTCCGTAAATAATAGCATCCTTTATTGATCTCATTTCGGGCTTGATCACTCTGTGTTACTCGGTGTAGTTCACACTGACCTTCACGTGATGTCACCTGATAATCGATTATTTCCGAATGAGCAATAGGCCACGCCTCCGGTTGAAAACTCAACCGGTGAATTTGGCGCGCTGCAAGGGAAACAAGTCTGCCTCTCCCTCCCTCCCTTTTTCCTCCGCCCGCGGGGTTTCCGCTCGCGGGTTTTCCGCTCGCGGGTTTTCTTCCCATGGCCGCCTGTCTCGAAACAACAAGAGGCAGACTTGGAGCAAGTCTAGGTTCGAACCTGCAACCTATCTAATGACTAATTAGATGCTCTAACCATTGAGACACTGAGGCTCAGATGGAGAGCTAATGTTGTAAATTCATAGCCATAAGTGGTAGCGTTTGCATGAGATGTAGTTAATAGTTAAAATGATCTGATGAGTTGTACGTATATATGTAGTGCATGTAGTACATTTGCAAGCTTAAACGTACCACATGCACTACATGTATACGTACAACTTATTATGCACAATATATAGCATACTACATACACTTAACTTTGTTAAGTTTGTTTAGTTTGAGTTATGTGATAATTCACTACACAGATAACATTTGATCAGAATATCGGTCACCACGTACACATTGGTCCCTGTGAGACAACTGTATAGAGATCAGTGGACAACTGTCACAAGCTATGAACACACAGTCAATATTTGTAAAACAGAAAACAAAAAATTAGGTCATTTAGGGAAAAATATAAGAAGCAAAAAAGTATTATAATCGTTGTAGGAGCATTTACTAAGAGTTTAATTTTTGATTCCATTTTTGAAGAAATGAATCGCTTGGTTGGACCAAGGGAACACAGCAGAATGCTATTTGACTTGTTTCGTACCTGATCTTCACCTTCGTAGTCTTTTATATATTTGCATATTTCCAGTGAATCTCCATGCATGATCATTAATACGCGGTATGTGCGAACGAATTCCGATTGAATCCCGAACGTAACTACGAAGCGGGATTGAAATTCCCGCTTCGTAGTTACGTTTGGGATTCATTCGGAATTCGTTCGCACATACCGGTGATGACATTGTTGTAGGACAGCGGAGATACGTATTAATTTTAAAAAATGGCGGATCATGCATGGAGATGAAAAGACTACAAAGGTAAAGATCAGGTACGAAACAAATCAAATAGCATTCTGCTGTGTTCCCTTGGTTAGACTGTGTTCTGCTGTGTTCCCTTTTGTCGCATTAATATGCGTCAAAATAGTATACACCTTTTAAACCTTTTAAACCTTACTCTAAAAGCCAAATGTTGTCGCATTAATATGCGTCAAAATAGTATACACCTTTTAAACCTTTTATAGTCTTCTTTGTTTGATTGATATCAATAGCAGAATTTTTCTTATTGTGGCTCTTTTCCTCTCTTTTCGTGCTACGAAAACATACAAATTGCCATCTTGGTACTCGAAATTCGTCATTTCTGCTGGCTTTATTTTTGGAGCTGTATGAGCAATCCAGTTATATAGAGGTCAGAGGTTTAAGACTACGTTTACACTAAAGCAAAAGTTTGCGGATTCGTAAATGTTTCTGGATTCACTTCGTACCGCACTTGGAACCACTTATTTTCAAGTTGGTTCCACCGCAAACTCGTGACTGCGGGGGCAAAAGTATCCGGATTCATCGGAATAACTGTTTACGCTACGTATTGTTTGGATTCAAAAGTATTTGGATACGAAATTTCTACTTTTTTTTTCGGATTCGAAATCTCCGGATACGTGATCAAACAGGAAAGTTTTTATCTCAGCTTTATTCTCTCGTGTGTAAACGGCAAAACGAATCCGGTATCAAAACGTTTCGGATTCGTCACGAACCCGTTTACCCTAGTGTAAACGAGGTCTAAGAGGAAAAATTTTTCTATGTCGTGTAACATGCGCTCAAAACTGATTTCTACTGAATATTTACATTTATAATTATAGTTCTAGACTTTTGAATGCATTTCACCAAAAATATAATAAATTATAGTACTCCGTTCTTTTGAACTCTAGATAACACTTAATTAGCTCACATTGATTAAAATCCATATTTCGATTGGGTCTGTTTTCGAGTTTGACTGTTAGCGGCCCATTGATTACGAAGTTCCCATTCGGCCTCCTTGGCCTACAGATAAAAAAATAAAAGAAGTTTATTCTAACATTAATCACTAATTGGCTTTTAACTCGAATTCTAAAATTTTGACTAAACCTAGAATCCTAGACGCAAAATTAATCAAAAACTGCAACGAAGAAAAACTAAAGTTCAAAAATGTCGTCAAAATGTGTCTCATCACTCCATAATCCACTACACTATACGCTAACAGGCTCAGATGAATCGAATTGGAATCCAATCTGAGCGCTGCAGGTTTCGTGGTATTTATACGCTATTTTGCGCTATCCTGGTGAAATATGCACTTTGTTTGTTTGTTTGTTTGTTTGTTTGTTTGTTTGTTTGTTTGTTTGTTTGTTCGTTCGTTCGTTCGTTCGTTCGTTCGTTCGTTCGTTCGTTCGTCCGTCCGTTCGTTCGCTCCGTTCGTCCGTCCGTCCGTCCGTCCGTTCGTTCGTTCCGCTCGCTTCGTTCGCTCCGTTCGCTCCGTTCGCTCCGTTCGCTTCGTTCGTTCGTTCGTTCGTTCGTTCGTTCGTTCGTTCGTTCGTTCGTTCGTTCGTTTGTTCGTTCAAACTCTCCTTATTGTCATGGTCATGCTATTGAGAATTTTAAACTGATACGCGTCTCTGTTTTACATTTATACACCTACCATCTCAGTCGGGTCTAACCACAAAAATCAACAAACCAATCGATTTTGTTTTAAAAAAATCCCACCTAACTACAAAGACTAAAAACTATAAGGAATGAACCAAGCATTTACCTGGAATGCCAAGTACGTTATCTGATGTTTTCTCCTTTCTTGCGAAGATGGTAAATTTTCCTTTTTCTACAAAAGTAAACCACAATATAGAAACCTCACCAACATTGCATACACACCATCTGCGAATACTGATTGAAATTGGTGTAGAAGCAAACAGGATGCGATGCAGAAAATCGTGCGCAAGCAGAATTGTGGCAATTCTTGAAAAACTGCATGTATAAATAAAACACTAAACCAAATACGATAGTTTATGAACATGAAGATATACGATAAAGGTAATGATGAGAATGATGAGAATGATTATGACAATAATGATGATGATCACGATCATAAAAATAGGCACGCCCAGGCGTGCATGTATCTACTGCGTTTAATGCCTATATTGTAGCTACTATGGTAGAAACAATGATGCAACTGTATACTTGTAACAATCTTGTATTCATAACTGAACAAGATTCTTGACAAAATTGATGGAATTGTATCTAGTTGTAACAACCTTGTATTCAGATCTAGAGCTGAACAAGATTTTTGACAAAATTGTCTACTGTATGCTCACAGGCCATGCTGTGTTTTAACTTTAATAAATAACTCAGTCAACTCAGACCCTCAGAGTAAAGACAGCAAGGCACAGAAGGCTAAGTGCTAACAACTCTACTCATATCTGGCATGAGTCCAAGCACGGACAGGTGCATGGTCACCCATTCAAATACTAACTCAATCGAAATGGGCTTTACTCCGGTCCTCAGTGGTGAGAGGCAGTGCACTAATAGCTTGACTATTAAAGCTATGGTACTAAAAGCTATAGTCATAAAGTATGGTAGTAAAGCTTTAAGTAGGTCAATCAAATTAACATAACTATATAACAAATCACAAAATTTGACTTAATTGACTAATTTAAGACAGTATTTAAATATTTTCGTTAGAACAATTTGTCAAACAATAATACAATCTAGTTAGAAGGTAAAGAAAATCGCTTGAGATAACAAGCATTTCGAGTATTACTGCTCTAAAATTTAATAGTGAATGAAAAAGATGTCCAGCAAATTATGTCATCAAAATTATAAGAGCAACCATACATTAATTGTTCTTCAAGACATATGCATACATGCAGCAAAAGGTACAATAAATGTTTGCACATTGATAACACAGATTTGGCATGACATTGACAGCTGCAGCATACAATTTTACTCCATTAATACTGTATAAAGACTTGCAAGTTACTGACATTTGACTATTTGTCATCTACATCGACAATATGTTATTTAATAGCATATTTCGCTCGTGGACTACCATAGGTTTTGGGCATTGTTGCTTGACCATGAAGCTAACTTTGTTTTCTTAGAAGAAGGTCATCCATTTCTATTCGGCAACGCACAGTCTTGTCAGTTTACGAAGCTCGACCAGACATGTTGGCCATATAAATTGCCTCGTTTGAATATGAAATCGTCCACGCAACGACTCGATTAATTTGCTTTCAAAAACATTTATCATTATTCCAACAACGTCTAGTACATCACAATTAAGAATTGACTACGATTCATACTTAAAATACTTACTAAATTTGTAAAAACTTCCTCTTGTTGAATATCCCGTTCCTTGTCAAATATCTCGCTCCATGCGACCATGCTGTCAACAATGACTTATGAAATACTTGGTGTACAGTAGTTATTTTGGCTTCGGTGGTCTGTCGTGAGTTAATCGTTTTATTTTTGATTGGCTCCGAGGCATTCTTTTGTTAACTTACCTTACTAAGTACCTTACACGGACGACAGCACTGTATCTACTCGCGCATGCGCAGTAGATACAATAATAATGATGTTGATGATGATGACAATGATCACGCTCATGACGACGATGATGATGTTGATAATGGTGATTAGCATTTTCTTATATTTTGTTCCCGCACTCTAAGTTGTTAAGCAAGCTATTACTTTACTTTTACGCTTTACGATCGATATGGGATGTGGAAAGTCGGATTATTAATGAGACTAGAGTATACACGACATGGGCCGTACAGTTTAGTGAGAACAGGAAAAGGGAAGCATTTTTTGGGTTTTCGGTTGACATGTGTTTGTTATGATATTTAGAAGACCTATCAAAGGAACTAATTGTTCCGATTGGGCGAAGGAACGTATTGTACTTGTTCCCTAAGGAAAGGAACGAATCAATAAGGAACACCGTCGTGTTCCTAATTCCCTTTGGGAAATTCGTTCCTGTAAGTGTTTCTTAATGCGGAACGCTTAAAATAATTTGAATGGAACCAAAGCGATCCTTTTCATTAGTTCCTTTATTGAGAAGTATCGATATTGCATAAATTTACACTAAACTTATACACTCAATCAAGAACGGGTAAGGATCGATCTCTTACCCGTATTTATAATGAGCTTCATCTCCTTACCTGTATTTATAAGGAGCTTACCCGTAATTTTAATAGGGTTAACACTACCTTACCCGTTATCCGTCTTTTTCCATGCCTAACAAGTCTGAGCCAGTGAACTCTATATATACCTGGAAGGCTGACTCCAGTCAATCACTGGACGAAAAAAGTGAGGCAAAAAATGGTGGACATGGGGAATTTTTGGACGTCAGTTTCAGGCCCTACGCGGTCATCTTGGGCGTCAGTCTTAGTCTTTTTTTCTCGCGGCCATAATAATATCACTATAAAATGCATGAAATATATACCAAGACCTATAGAAATTCGAACTAAATGTTCTTAAACTTGTTTCTGTTTAATTTCTATTTGTTGATGCATGCGTCTTTCTGACTTCCGAGTCGAGTTTGAACTACTTTTCGACGAGTTCCACTCACGGTCAATTATAACCTCTTTACACTAAAAATCAGAAAAGGCTGATAACTTTAATACAGAATGTTTCATACGACCCTCATTTAAAGCTCCGTAAAATACACAAAAACCGTTCGATCTCAAAAAATTGCCATCAGTACATTGGTCAAGAACTTGGTTTTCCGTTCATTGCTCTTTCATCATCTTTCCAGCTCTTTCCAGATTGAAACGTTTATATACAAGCCGCGGCTTTGGCTTCACAAAATCTCTCGCCATATGCGTACGTAACTACGAACGGCCGGTGTCACCTCAGTTTGTATAAACGTTTCTCGAGCTGCGAAGATGAACGTTTGGGTCGAAACAGCAATGAATCGAAAGCCAAGTTCTTAACAAATGTATACTGATGGCAATTTTGGGAGATCGAGCGGTTTTTGCGGATTTTCAAGTGAGGGCGTTTGAAATATGAGAGAGCTTAAACAAATACAAACCTCAAGGACAACGTCCTTAATACAATATAATTTTCTTCACACAACAAAGATGATGAATAATTTTTAGTCCCAAGAGTAATCTTAACGCCGTTCCGGGTGTACGTTTGGGCTTCTTGTGGTTCGGGCGCGAGAAAAAAATACTAAGACTGACATCCAAGATGACCGCGTAGGGGCCTAAAACTGACGTCCAAAAATCCCCCATTGCCGCCATGTTTTGCCTCACTTTTTTATTGGCATGCAGTCAGCCATGGTTCACTGGTTTGAGCTCATTATAAATACGGGTAAGGACCGATCTCTTACCCGTATAGGGTTAATACTACCTTACCCGTTATCCGTCTTTTTCCATGCCCAACAAGTTTGACTAATTTGCATTGAACTTAAATTTAAACCTGAAGTAGGATACGATTAAAGTCGATTTCTTAGCGGTATAATTCACATCTTTATCCGTATTTATAACGAACTTAATCAAGATAACTATAATGTTTGTGATTTTCATTATATTTTGAGTCAGAATATAAAGAAACCGAGGATATAGATTTAACAGTTATACCATGAGCTCGAGTTGTATATGAGCTCATAGCCAACGAGGCGCTTCGCCGAGTTGGCTATTAGTTCGTATACAACGAGAGCGAATGGTATAACTGTTTTTTTTATATAGCCAAGCACTGTACAAGAGACAAAATTACAGCGAAATGTTTGAAACAACAAACTTCCGGCATAGGCAACTACAGTAATACTTCCGCCATGCGTAGTGATGCATTCACATAGAGTTTCTCGCGCTGAGCTGTTCGCTAAACAGTTTCGAAATGTTGTATAAATGTTGCTCGAGAGGCAAAAAATGTATTAAGCAGATCAACAAAAAATATTAAAAGGTACCTTTATGAAGTCAAAAGGTGGGTCAGTTGTTTATATTAGCGTTGCTGTCGTGAAAAAGATTTTGATTTCATGCAAAAATGAAACTGAAACACCTTCGGCAGTGAAACTAAATTACTTAATATAGTTGGTTGTTTTTGAAAAAGAACACGCTTTTTACTACTCCAAATGCTTATCTAAATAAAAAAAGTATCTTTACTGGTGATCTCCTACGAAATGTGTGTTGTAAGCTTGATTTTAACCGTGAGTTTCTTTGCTTGGCAACAAATTAATATCAACCCGTTAATTTAGTCAGGTTTTTGAAGTAAAAAGACGTAATTTTTAGGTGAATTTTACCATTTAACATGCGAAATTGTGTATTTGTTAATGTATTTTTACACAATGTTGTTTTTTTATACATTGGTTTGAGGGTTTTGATGTTTTTCTGTATAAAAATCCGTCAATTTCAACTCTTTTCGGCAGTTTAAAAAAACATGCCGCCATCTTGTTTTTCCTCTACTAGCAGGATATGAGCTGATAGCCTGGTAGTAGGGAACCAATCAGATTACGCAAAAGCTCATATCCGATAGCATGCTATATATAATAAACATGCATAACGTATATACGTTGTGCATGTAATATTTCTTTCGTTCTGTGCAGTGAGATTGTCTTCAGTGTATATATACATATATACTGAGTTCTAGTCTTGGTATATATAGCAACGAATAGGAAGAAACGTGAAAACGTTGGTCATTTTAATAATTCTTTGAATATACGTTGGGAATCATGTTCGTGCATGTTATTTGTGTTTGTTCAAATTTCGGGCAAGATCTATATGTATTTTATATTCTCGTCAATGATATTAAATCAAGGAGATGTTATAGCCCTTGTTTAAATATTTGAATTGGTAAAATGTAAACGTATAACTATTTATTTTCGATATTGTATTGAGATAATATATTTTAAATGTCTAGACACCAAAATACACGACAACTATTCTACCCTAAAATGTAAATACATTAAAGAAGTCAGTAAAGTTCAGATTCTCGTGTAATGGTCATTCTAATTCAATCGGCAAATTATTAATGGTAGGAAGAATTCAAGCCAAATTCTATTTTCAAACTGATTTTCAGTAAATATATGTCACACTATGTTAGATACTCTGCAAGTGTGAAATTTAAAGTCGGTGTGACGCAATATTGTAGCCCATCGCAAACCGAACATTTCAATCCCTTTCCAGATGCAGTTGTCTTCGTCTTTCGTGAACCGAACACCTTTCTTTCTGCCAGCAAATCTAACAGGCTTCAGCGTCGGCCGCTCAACATTCTCCTCCATTGCGCAATCAAGCTCATTCTCAGGCGTCTCAGTCGTATGTAGTCGATCTTCTACACGCTCGTCCATCACTTTGCCTTCGTTTCCTCGCAATTTTTCCATGCACACACGCGCCTTGACTGCGATTTCCCGGGATCGTTTGTTTTTATAATGTACACGCGCAACGTTTGAGCAATGCTTTTGATCTTCGGAAATCCACTTTTTCTCTTCTGCGTCGAGGATGGTAGAACTCTCGGTCTCGATGATTTGCCTGTACCTGGTAGGTGGGATGTACTTGCCGATCGCCTGAAACACTAATACGCTCAACAGCTCCGTCAGTTTTTTGAACTGCACGCCGTTGCGGTTTACCAATACATAATCGCAGCTAGGGTTTAATAGCGGTCTTACGTCGCGAACGTAATCATCTACAATTTTTAGACTAACTTGATCGAAATAGAGAGAATCAAAACCGTATTTTTGAGCCGTCTTAAAACATTTCTGATCTATTATGCCCTCACTACGCTCTTTGCGCTTTCAAACATTTGCACTGACAAGTGTTGATAAGTCATAGGACGACAGCCTTTAACCCTGACAAACATGAAGACTACCACAAATGTATTAGTATTTTATTCTGGCTTACGCCAGATGATTTTATTCACCTCCGGGAAAGCCCTTGGACAGGAATGAGTTAACTATCTCCCTAAAACTCTTTCCTGTCCGAATCGGTCTTCTGTATTTTATTCTGGCTAACGCCAGACGATTTTATTCACCTCCAGGAAAGCCCTTGGACAGGAATGAGTTAACTATCTCCCTAAGCTCTTTCCTGTCCGAATTGGTCTTTAGTATTTTATTCTGGCTAACGCCAGACGATTTTATTCACCTCCAGGAAAGCCCTTGGACAGGAATGAGTTAAGTTCGTTGTGAATACGGATAAAGAAATGAATTATACCGCGAAGAAATCGACTTTAACCGTATCGTACTTCAGGTTTAAATTTAAGTTCAATGCAAATTATCAAACTTGTTGGTTATGCGAAAAGACGGATAACGGGTAAGGTAGTGTTAATTACCCTATTAAAATTACGGGTAATTAGCTCATACTTAATACGGGTAAGGAGATAAAGCTCATTAAAAATACGGGTAAGAGATCGATCCTTACCCGTTCTGGATTCAGTTTAAGTTTAGTGCCAATTCAATTGCTTACGCAACGAGACGGTCAATTTGCATAACCCCGCAATTGCATAGAATATTCGGAACGAAAACTTTTCGACTTTGGTGATGATGATAATGATGATGATGATGATGATGATGATGATGATGCTCACGCTCATAATATAACGATAATAATGATGATGATCACGCTCATGATGATGATGATGATGCTGGTGATGATGATCTAACAATGATAATAATGATCAATGGAAGCGGAAGTACACAAAAATATAACTAAACTACTAATGCCACGAACCTTGGATTGTGGTCTGTATTCAGCATCTTCTAGTCTATAACGCGACTTCCAATCTGACGAGGATCCAACCTGGTCATCAGCATTCACGTCAATTATGTTGATGTTCTCTTCACCGCGACCTCTTTTCCTTCCAGGCTTCTTTAGCTGAGATGAAAAAGAAATTGTGGAAACCGGGTTCAGCGATCGAGCGTTATTTACTGTGGAGATTGGCATAAAACAATGTGCACGTTGAAAACAAACAATCATGGTTATCACGGCATGACTATTACTACTACTATTACTACTACTATTACTACTACTATTACTACTACTATTACTACTACTATTACTACTACTACTATTACTACTACTATTACTACTACTATTACTACTACTATTACTACTACTATTACTACTACTACTATTACTACTACTACTATTACTACTACTACTATTACTACTACTACTATTACTACTACTACTATTACTACTACTACTATTACTACTACTACTATTACTACTACTACTATTACTACTACTACTATTACTACTACTACTATTACTACTACTACTATTACTACTACTACTATTACTACTACTACTATTACTACTACTACTATTACTACTACTACTATTACTACTACTATTACTACTACTATTACTACTACTATTACTACTACTATTACTACTACTATTACTACTACTATTACTACTACTATTACTACTACTATTACTACTACTATTACTACTACTATTTACTACTACTATTACTACTACTATTACTACTACTATTACTACTACTATTACTACTACTATTACTACTACTATTACTACTACTATTACTACTACTATTACTACTACTATTACTACTACTATTACTACTACTATTACTACTACTATTACTACTACTATTACTACTACTATTACTACTACTATTACTACTACTATTACTACTACTATTACTACTACTATTACTACTACTATTACTACTACTATTACTACTACTATTACTACTACTATTACTACTACTATTACTACTACTATTACTACTACTATTACTACTACTATTACTACTACTATTACTACTACTATTACTACTACTATTACTACTACTATTACTACTACTATTACTACTACTATTACTACTACTATTACTACTACTATTACTACTACTATTACTACTACTATTACTACTACTATTACTACTACTATTACTACTACTTTTACTACTACTATTACTACTACTATTACTACTACTATTACTACTACTATTACTACTACTATTACTACTACTATTACTATTACTACTACTATTACTATTACTACTACTATTACTACTACTACTACTACTATTACTACTACTACTACTACTACTACTACTACTACTACTACTACTACTACTACTACTACTACTACTACTACTACTACTATAACGTCAAAATAGCGTCGTCAGTTGTACATACTTCTCAAACTCATTAATAATTCATGAGGAAAACATAATGAAATCAGTTACCACGACGTTGTTGTGAAATGTGGTAATAAACGCCCATAAATTACGATAAGTTTTACCTTAAATTTCTCTTTAAATACTGATTTGTCTGAGAAGCTATACCATACACTCGAAAGCCGTTTATTATCTGATTTGAAAACACCGAGAAGTGTGTTGAAAAACGAGGCGATAGCCGAGTTTTTTTAACTCACTTCGAGGTGTTTGTATGATATATTACATAATATATTCTTAACAATACTTTTTATACACTTAAACAAGACGCCTGGTCAGGCGTTCACTCGAGTACGCCGAGCCTGAATGGAAGGCTGAATGTGGTGCATACTTCACATTGGTGAACATATTTACGATCACGACAGTCGTCAGCCACATCTGATCGTTGTTAAACTACAAAGTCAGCCAGTCACTTTCAAAATCTACCAACAACGTGCAAGAACACCTTGATCAAAAGGCAAAGTTATTCAACTTTTTGTCCAACTCCAAAAGCGAAAGGAGCAAAGAACTTACAACTTGTCCCACGGGAAGTATGAATAGTAGCGGAAGTAAAAAGTGCAAAAATGCAAGATCGTGACACAAAAAAAAAAAACGAGCCGAAACGTAGACTCGGCCTACCACAGGTATCCCGAGTAATAACTAAAAAATGTAGCGACACCAAACGCAAATTATTCACTTAAAGTGTAGAGAAGTAAAAAAATAAGTGGATTTTACCCAGGATAGCCACGTATGGTGCTTTGAGCCTTTCGATTGGTTATACATAGGTTTTACAAATCATGTAACTTTAATCGATTTAATCACTTTTCATTCAGTTAAAGTGCCTATAAACTCAAATAAGATATTACTGATATGGATTCTATATAACGTGAATAGTTGAATGCCAAAATATTTTTAATTTGAACTTTTATTTGCTGTTATATTGAGGTTTGTATTTCCAAAATGTTAATGAAATGACGTCAATGTAGGCATTTGTGTGTGTGTTTTTCTTTTCTTATGATAAACCGCTTGAAGATTTTAATGAAAAAAAAATGATAAAATACAGAATATACTATTCAAGTACTCCATTAACATGTGAATTGGGTGATATTTCTGCTGTAACGGAACACTGCGTATGCAAATGATGCCTACATAGACGTCATCCTCGCTACCATTTTGGAAATACAAACCTCAATATAACAACAAATGAACTATACAGATTAAATATAATCCATATTCAGTAATATGGATTATATTAAAAATATAAATATATTATATTATTATTTCAAACTTTCCTGTTTACAAGATATTGTTTATGGCAACAGTTTAGACGTTGTTGCTTTAGTAGAGACCTGGCTATCCAACAACATTAGTGATGATGAAATCTTGCCTGTCGGATACAAGCTTGTTCGACGTGACCGAAAAAATGGTAAAAGGGGAGGAGGTGTCCTGTTAGCTGTGAAAGATTCAATCAGATGTGAACATACCGATTTTTCTTCTGACACATTAGAACTTGCCTCTGTCGTGATTAATCCGTCTTCTAATAAAGCTCTTGTCGCTGTTTGTTATCGCCCACCTGATTCTTCTAGTGAATTCTTGCATGAACTGAATCGTTTCCTAAAATTTGTTTCTGACTCTCAATTTAAGGATGTTGTATTGTTTGGTGACTTCAATTATCCTAATATCCAATGGACTAACGGATCTGGTTTCTCCACAATGACATCTGAAATTGGTTTTATTGACATTATTACTGACTTTAGTTACTTTCAACTGATCAATTCACCTACTCGTGGCAAAAATCTCATTGACTTAGTTCTCACTACGAATGAACATTTGACGGACAACTTTGAAAATACTAATGACGAATCCATCTCTTTACACTCGGATCATAAAGCTATAACTTTTGACTTAAATATTCACCAACAGCCTAAACAATCCACCGAGCGCATCGTCTATAACTATTCAAAAGGTGTCTTCAATGGTCTTATTAATTATCTTCAAAACACTCCCTTACTGGATATAGTTCTCAGTGAGCGCGACAACGTGAATTTTGCCTGGTTAAAGTGGAAAGCTGCCTTCCTCGCTGCTGTCGACTCTTTTATACCTAAAACCAAACTAAAGCGTCCCTTTACACCTCCTTATATTACAAAGGACCTACTTCATGCCATAAAAATGAAAGAGTCCCTCAGAAGAAAAGCAAAGGCTAAGAACTCGCCTCAACTATGGGAAAAGTTCCGCAAAACCCGACAGCATGTGAAGTGTTGGATTAACGCTAGAAAAAGAGAATATTTAACTAGTCTATCTGAATCCATATACGTTAATTCTAAACCTTTCTGGAGATTTTTTAAGTCTAAATCGTCAAAATCCTCATTACCTGATGTGATGAAATTAGGAGGTCTTAAACTCTCTTCTTCAAAAGAAAAGGCTGATGCTTTTAACAACTTTTTTGCTTCAGTCTTTAATCCTGACTCAGGTTCTTCTTTATCTTCTCCTTCAAAGTCTACTCTCAATTCTCTTGACTCAATAATTGTTTCTGAATCCTTAGTACAGTCTCTATTATCTAATTTGTCACATTCTAAGGCTACTGGCCCAGATGGAATACCTGCTTATCTCTTAAAACGATGTTCTGAAGTTATCGCTCCCTCCCTGGCTGCTCTCTTCGAGTTATCTATCCAGCAGGATGTAGTTCCCTCAGAATGGAAACATGCTAATGTAGTTCCAGTCCCTAAGAAAAGTGACGTTCATGAAGTTACTAATTACAGACCAATTTCTTTACTATCCCAAGTCTCTAAAGTTCTTGAACGTTTGATTTTCAGTCAAGTTTCTTTTTTCATTAAGAACTCTTTATATGATCTCCAGCATGGTTTTCGCTGTAATAGGTCATGTGTTACTCAACTTCTTAATATATTTCACGACATTGGTAGTGCCCTTGATGCTGGTCAAGAAATTGACCTCATCTATCTTGATTTTGCTAAAGCTTTCGACTCTGTCTCTCATAATAAACTCTTATCCAAGCTGAAAACTTACGGAATTTCTGGTCCTCTTTTTAAATGGTTTGCTGATTATCTTCATGATCGGAGACAGCGTGTTGTTGTTGAAGGAGTTTCTTCGTCGTTCGTTAGTGTTAAGTCTGGTGTGCCGCAAGGTAGTGTGATAGGTCCTCTTCTTTTTATTCTCTATGTTAATGACCTTCCTGATGTAACCAGCAACAGTACTGTTGCTCTTTTTGCTGACGACAGCAAGTGCTTCCGCTCAATTGAGTCACCAGCGGATAGAGATCTCCTCCAGCTTGATCTCGATGTTATGAGAAACTGGTCACAGTCCTGGCAAATGAAATTTAATGTGTCTAAAACTCTCTTACTAAGGATATCCCGAAAACGTACTCAATCTAGTCATTCCTATCACCTCAACAACGAATTAGTTAAAAGTGTAACAAATCAAACCGACTTGGGTGTGGTCATCAGCAATGACCTTAAGTGGTCTCCCCATATTGCTAAATGTGTCGCTAAAGCTAATCGTATGCTTGGGTTTCTCCGCAGGAACTGTATTCAAATGTCAAATGTCCGTTGCCGTCGTCTACTCTATTTAGCGCTCGTCCGTTCTCACTTGTCTTACGGTAGTGAAATCTGGGCTCCTCAGGACAAGTCACGTGACCTTTCACTTCTTGAGGGTGTTCAGAGACGAGCCACGAAATTCATACTCCAAGATTATGAATCGTCTTACACTGACCGTCTCAAAAAGCTTAACTTATTACCTATATCATATTGGCTTGAAATTAAGGATCTTCTCTTCTTTTTTAAGTGTAAACAAGGTCTCTACCATCTAGATATCTCCCGTTTTGTTACTTTTTCTTCTATCCGCTCGTCTCGCACTCGTTCAAGTCAAAACAACTTGCTTCAAGCCAATCCTTGTAGGACTTCTCTTTTTAGAAATACTTTTTTCAACAGAATTGTCTTTCTCTGGAACAATCTTTCTCCGATAGTTCGTAATAGTACTTCTGTTTCCATTTTTAAACATGATCTTTATATTCACTACTCTTCTAAGTTAGACTCCAATTTCGATGTTAATAGACTGCGCACCTGGAAAAGTTTCTGTTCTAAATGTCGTTCTTTCAATCCAAGTTGTTGCTCTTAAATCTTTATTCTTATGTAATTTGTGTATTAGTTTGTTGGGGGTTTTTTATCGTGTGTTTACTTAATGTTTATTATGTAATTTTTTTGTTGGGTTGGTCTTCACATGGGACTCGTGTCCTGTTGATCATTCCTTCAATCATGTTCAAGTATTGCACTCTTTATTTCCTGTATATTTGCATTCTTTCATGGTTGTAAAGTTAATAAATAAATAAATAAGTAATATCATATTTGGGTTTATAAGCACTTTAAATGTAAAATCAAGCATATGATTAACTAATGGTAATTTGTAAACATCAGCTAGCAAATTATGAAAGTTTTTTTTTGTAATTGCGGTGCCCTGAAAGGTAGCTGCGCGCGCAGCTACCTTTCAGACCGCTTTATATTCTGCGTGCAATTTCGTTCGTTCGTTAGGAATGAATAGCAAGCGATATTTTTGACGCAACATTTTTAACGCGATGTTTTGAACGCCACAGGGTACCGCTTTTTAGCACTGTGTCTGGTTTCCTTTTCTATTTTGCAATAACGATGTAAACATTGCAATATTCCTCGGACAGGAAGCAGTGAATTATCTAAAAAAATAACCACTACTTGCTCAAAAACTAAAAAAACATTTCAAGAAGGATAACGCATGTCTATTATTCAGAACCGTAGCGGGTTGGTGTGTTAGCAAGATTTCTCCCCCCATCAGAATATTTCATAAAGTGTTCTCCAGTGAAAGAGCATACCTCTTGTGAATGGTTTTGAGTTGTTGGTTCAACTTGCGAGTGCCAGTCGACGCCATACTGGGGCTGCTGTGGGGTCTCGTTATGTCGCTCGTAACTATAGTTGTAGTATGGCTAAAACAGCAAGAAAATTATTTATACAATGATTTTGATGATGATGATGATGATGATGATGATGATGATGATGATGATGATGATGATGATGATGATGATGATGATGATGATGATGATGATGATGATGATGATGATGATGATGATGATGATGATGATGATGATGATGACCAAAGTAAATTATTCCGTTCCGATTGTTCATACATTTATGCAAATTACACTTCGGGTAAAAACATATAAATTTCGCACTTCAACTGTAAGGAATTTGCCTGTGATATTGTGGATATTGTGATATTGCGATGTAAGAAGAGCAAAGAATGTTAGCAAGGCGTCCTCGGAAGCAGTTAGACTCGAAAAGACTACAGAATTCGCTTCGTGCTAATGTTTTAACTTTGGTAAGTCATATTTCCTTGGTATATTTTGCTGCATTTTTAGGTTTATCACAGAACGTCGAATCTCAAACAAATAAATATGTCGCACTTTCCTTTGCCTTAACAGATTTCCAACGACCTTCAGGCCGTCGGATGTCGATGTACGTGGAGGGTGAGCGAGGAAGACACCGAACTGGCGGCGAAACAAATAGCTTCCAAACGCTTGGAACTCGACGAAGCACTGTCAGAAATATATGGTGTCCAACCCGAAACATCCGCAGAGGAAACGGCAGACGAACGGTATCGCCGGTCCCAGTAAAATGTATCCTGCGATAGCGTACTTTGTGGTATACCGGGAGACAGAAGCGTGTAGCGAGAATGCCTTGTTTGCCGCTTTGCATAACCAAGACGTCGAACCGGAAGTGAAACGCATCAATACAAGAGCAACTAACGAGGCGAACGCTGCCGCGGAAACTGCTGCCAAACAACTCTTTCAAGTGGTTAAAGACCACGATAATGCAGCGGTGCAGCAAATGGTCGACGAATCCAATGTATATTGTTACGCTGAGTCAGCACGCAGATCGTCCAATGAAGATAGTGAGGTGGAACAACCAAGCCAGCCCAGGCACTTTCCGAGAAAGGCCTTTCGTGTGATGGTTGTTAACGAAATGGAATTTCTGGGAAAAATTAAACAAGGCTATTGCCATGTTGATGGCAGATGGCCTTGTCGCAGATGGAAACTGGACAACGAACGCGACTCTGCCAAAACCGTGCCTCTCCTCTCCGAGCGAAGTTAGTGCAACGATTAAGAAGATAGAGAAAGTCATGAAGATGTGCGGACCATGCGTTGTTTCGTTCAGACGTCTACGTTAAACCACCCGAGGCGACCATGACCTATATCAAAATGATGGACGTCAGAAGTTACCTTCACAAATTGCTAACTAACGAGCCGATTCGCGAGATGATCATTAAGCATTTCCAAGTACTGGAGAAGATTCTGTCGCACCCAGCGTGCGAAATCATCAGCCAGATTTCCTTCAACGTGGATGTCATCGAAGTATCCGACGGGATTTGTTTTGAAATATCTACGAGGACTTTCATCCCATGTCCGATTCCACAATCTCATCGTGGAAAAGTGTCTCCAAGGGCTTTCATCCCGTACGATAGCTCGACTCCACCACAGCCAGATTTTTTTCGCGACGGTATTTTAAATTCGTTCAGCGAAGTCGCAGTTCGGGTCAATTTTTTAAACAAGCTCTACCAGTGCTTGCTGGCCGCAAGGATGCCCCACAAGGTCAGAAAGTTGGTCGTGGCTGGACCTAAAGACTCCGGCAAGACGTCATGGGCGTCAATCTTTCATCGTATCATTCCCTCCAGTTTCATCGCGTCCATCACAAACGAGCGCCAGTTTAGTGCGGCCATGATCACCGAAACAACTCAGCTGGTATTCGTGGACGAATGGTCACCGGCAACACTGGACACGGCGCTAGCGAAAACGATTCTTCAAGGCGGCTGGATGGTAACAGCCGTGAAGCACGGGGAGGCGAGATGCGTAATGAACAATAGTCCATTTTACATTACGACAAACCAAGTTCCACACTTTGGCAAAGACGACGAAAATGTAAAGAGAAGAATCGTTGTGTTTGCAACAACCTCCTTGCCTGAAACGCAACCAGGAGTCGATCGTTGGATCTTCGATCATGCCATGGACTGTGTTGCGTGGATGGCAAACGAAATCAGCCTACATCACGATCTGGTTAACGCTGACGAGCTCTGGTACGAGCAAGAAAACTCCCGTGATATTACGATCAACAACGACCAAGGAGAAGATCTCTTTGACAGCAACACAATGCAGCACATTTCTCACGCTGATCTCGAAGAATCCATTTCTCCAGCTGCAGAAACGGACGTCATCCACAGAGGTTTCGAAATGGAATTAAACCATCGACGACTCGCCAGAAAAAGACGCACAAAACACGATGTGCTTTTAAGTTCCGACGAAGACCCGTACGAAAATGAAGAAGACCTTCTGTTGTCGAGCACTCTCCTTCAGCCATTCATAATCACATCCGAAGAGACAGACGACGAGGAAAAGACACAAAATGACGATCTTCCACTGGAAGAGGACGACAGACTGTCGACAACACTTATTCAACCTCTCGTTTCTGAGGAGAATACGGACGGCGAAGACAATGAAGAACCTCCCCAGTGCGGACGTCAAAGAAACGACGAGCCACAGACGGCAACGTTCTGGTGTAACACACCCGATAACGACGCTCCTGAAGAACATTTTGGTCAAACAGATCACGAAGCGCTGGAAAACGAAAGAGACGGCAACCGGGAACCAATCTGGCCGCGCGTCATGACACCAAGTTCGTGGGAGTTAAACAGCGCCACCTATGTCAGCAAGGTAGCAGACGTTCTTCGCTGGCACTGTGACTTGAAAGATGTTGACCGAACTCACGCATTGTCATTTATCTCGAGGAAAAAGAAGGCTGAGAGAAAGAGAGATCGAAAGGAGAAGGAGTTTTGGAGCGCAGCAGATCCGCACATAGATGCTTGGATGTTGATAATCGGACAGCGAAGAGAAGTCTTTGACCTGAACGCCTTGTTATCAAGATACAAGAATGTACCAAAATATTTGGACCAATTGCGCAAAAATGGTCAACGTCCAGGTGCTGCCTTGTTCGTGTCCCGTGGCAAAAGCATTGAAAGATCACGAAAGTAATGAAGACGTAGACGCAGAGCAAGAAAGTAACGATGACAATGTTGACAGGGAAGGACTTCCGCGACAGCCACAATTAAGCTCTCAAACATACTGGACAAAAGTAAAGTCGTGGAGGCCGTGGTAGAGGAAATTTTGTTTCCCAATATTGTGTGACTACTGACCCGTTGAAGTGGAATTTCTATTGTTTTGATTTTGTTTATATAATTTTGTTTAAATAAGAGAGAGTAAACTTTGCTTAAACGTACCGCTTCCATAAATTGAGTTTATTCTGACTAAAATAATTCGGTAGGCCGTGATAACCCGACGGTAGCCCGTTGGGTAGCCGTGGATTTCATGATTATATTAGATGATTCGATTCTAATCTAATCTAATGTAATCAAATCATCAAATTTAATCATCTGATCTTAATATCTAATCTAATCATCTAATCTTAATATCTAATCTAATCATCTAATCTAATGATCTCATCTAATCATCTAATCTAATCATCTAATCTTATCTATTAGATTAGATGATTAGATTAGATTAGATAGATTAGATAATTAGATTAGATGATTAGATTAGATTATTACATTAGATTATTAGATTAGATTATTAGATTCAATGATTAGATTAGATGAATAGATTAGATTAGATTAGATTAGATTAGATGATTAGTTTAGATGATTAGATTAGATTAGATGATTAGATTAGATGATTAGATTAGATGATTAGATTAGATTAGATTAGATTAGATAGATTAGATGATCAGATTACATGAATACATTAGATTACATTAGATGATTAAATTAGATGATTATATTATATTAGATGATTACATTAGATGATTAGATTTGATGATTTCATTAGATGATTTCATTAGAAGATTACATTAGATGAATAGATTAGATTACATGATTAGATTAGATGATTAGATTAGATGACTTGATTAGGTGATTAGATTAGATGATTCCATTCTAATCTAATCTAATCTAATCTAATCTAATCTAATCATCTAATGGAACCGAATCATCTAATCTAATCATATAATCTTACCATCTAATCTAATCATCTCATCTAATCACCTAATATAATCTAACCATCTAATCTAATCATTGAATCTAATCATATAATCTAATCATATAATCTTATCTACTAGATTAGATGATTAGATTAGATGATTAGATTAGATTAGATTATTACATTAGATTATTAGATTAGATTATTAGATTCAATGATTAGATTAGATGAATAGATTAGATTAGATCAGATTAGATGATTAGTTTAGATGATTAGATTCGATTAGATAGATTAGTTGATCAGATTACATGAATACATTAGATTACATTAGATGATTAAATTAGATGATTATATTATATTAGATGATTACATTAGATGATTAGATTTGATGATTACATTAGATGATTTCATTAGATGATTTCATTGAAGATTACATTGGATGAATAGATTAGATTACATGATTAGATTAGATGACTTGATTAGGTGATTAGATTATATTATATTAGATGATTACATTACATGATTACATTAGATGAATAGATTAGATGAGATGATTAGATTAGATGGTAAGATTAGATGATTAGATTAGATGATTCGGTTCCATTAGATGATTAGATTAGATTAGATTAGATTAGATTAGATTAGAATGGAATCATCTAATCTAATCACCTAATCAAGTCATCTAATCTAATCATCTAATCTAATCATGTAATCTAATCTATTCATCCAATGTAATCTTCAATGAAATCATCTAATGATTAGATTAGATGAATAGATTAGATTAGATCAGATTAGATGATTAGTTCAGATGATTAGATTCGATTAGATAGATTAGATGATTAGATTAGATTAGATGATTAGATTAGATGATTAGATTAGATTAGATGATTAGATTAGATGATTAGATTATATGATTAGATTAGATTAGATTAGATTAGATAGATTAGATGATCAGATTACATGAATACATTAGATTACATTAGATGATTAAATTAGATGATTATATTATATTAGATGATTACATTAGATGATTAGATTTGATGATTACATTAGATGATTTCATTAGATGATTTCATTGAAGATTACATTGGATGAATAGATTAGATTACATGATTAGATTACATGATTAGATTAGATGACTTGATTAGGTGATTACATTAGATTATTAGATTAGATTATTAGATTCAATGATTAGATTAGATGAATAGATTAGATTAGATCAGATTAGATGATTAGTTTAGATGATTAGATTCGATTAGATAGATTAGTTGATCAGATTACATGAATACATTAGATTACATTAGATGATTAAATTAGATGATTATATTATATTAGATGATTACATTAGATGATTAGATTTGATGATTACATTAGATGATTTCATTAGATGATTTCATTGAAGATTACATTGGATGAATAGATTAGATTACATGATTAGATTAGATAATTAGATTAGATGATTAGATTAGATTATTACATTAGATTATTAGATTAGATTATTAGATTCAATGATTAGATTAGATGAATAGATTAGATTAGATTAGATTAGATGATTAGTTTAGATGATTAGATTAGATTAGATGATTAGATTAGATGATTAGATTATATGATTAGATTAGATTAGATTAGATAGATTAGATGATCAGATTACATGAATACATTAGATTACATTAGATGATTAAATTAGATGATTATATTATATTAGATGATTACATTAGATGATTAGATTTGATGATTTCATTAGATGATTTCATTAGAAGATTACATTAGATGAATAGATTAGATTACATGATTAGATTAGATGATTAGATTAGATGACTTGATTAGGTGATTAGATTAGATGATTCCATTCTAATCTAATCTAATCTAATCTAATCTAATCTAATCTAATCTAATCATCTAATGGAACCGAATCATCTAATCTAATCATATAATCTTACCATCTAATCTAATCATCTCATCTAATCACCTAATATAATCTAACCATCTAATCTAATCATTGAATCTAATCATATAATCTAATCATATAATCTTATCTACTAGATTAGATGATTAGATTAGATTAGATGATTAGATTAGATGATTAGATTAGATTAGATTAGATGATTAGATTAGATGATTAGATTAGATGATTAGATTAGATGATTAGATTAGATTAGATGATTAGATTAGATGATTAGATTAGATGATTAGATTAGGTGATTAGATTAGATGATTAGATTAGATGATTAGATTAGATGATTAGATTTGATGAGATTAGATTAGATTAGATTAGATTACAGATCACATTAAACATTTAGTGTCGTCAAGCTATGGAGTTCTATCAACCTTACGTAAATTACGGAAGATGACTCCACAGAAAGTAAAGAAGCAATTAGTAGAACGTCTTGTTCTTTCCAGATTAGAATACAATGATATCGTTTGCCATTCTCTTCCTGCATATCTACAGAAAAAACTTCAGAAAATGCTGCCGCGAGCTTCGTGATTAACCAGTATTCAACCGAAAAAGATATGCTCAAATTAGGCTGGCTCCCTATATATCAATGAAAGAGTTCAATTCCATTTACTAAAAAGCGCTCATCAAGCCATCCACAATCCATTTTGGCCAGAATATCTTCACTTAACGATGCAAGAACCCAAGATGCTTTTGAGTTCAAGCGCTGCACCACAGGTACACATTCCCCTAATAAAGGGAACCTTCCAAGACTCTGTATAGAAACTTTTCAATGAACTCCCTGTAGATGTAAGATTATGTGCTGATTTTAAATCATACAACCGACAAGTGAAACAAATCTTATTGACACAAGCAAAACTGCGTATTAACGAATAATTTCATAGGTGCATGTTTGCAATTTCTTATACGTGTAAATTGTTCTAAGTCTTTCTTATTTATACACCTTTCTATATATTTATTTACACATTTAAAATTTTATACATTTACATATACCGTCTTTTTTATCCTTCACAAATGTAAAGCTACCTTGTAGAGATGTTGTCAATAAATCCTTATTATTATTATTATTATTATTACTATTAGATTAGATGATTAATTTATTCAGATTATCATAGAGCTCGGTAGCCCGTGGTAGCCCGTCGGTAGCCCGTGGATTTTAATAGGTTTATATAGGGTAGCCCGTAGCCCGTGATTGTGAATACAAAGTAAGTTTCAGATGTAATTTACATATTATTTGCTCTGGTTTTCATGCATATATATATATATATATATATATAGCTTATAAATTCGCGCTGTCTAAAAGAACACGTAGTGTTTTTAACGAACTGATAAAGCAATTGATATTGTTTATGAATATTGCGTTCTTTACTGATAACGATTTCGTTCGAAAAGGAACATTTGTTTAATCTGCCAAAGTTTGCAAGCATTTTTCAAAGAAATACGAGGCACAGCGCTATCAAAAGATTATAGTCATGCATGGATATGTTATTAAATGTACGTGCCATGAATACCTTCATATTTTAAGAGATATAACCAAAACACTAAGACAAAGTAAAAGTTACTTCTAGCTATCGTTTTCGGCTGACGACTACCATAGAGCTGGGTAGCCCGTGGTAGCCCGTCGGTAGCCCGTCGGTAGCCCGTGGATTTTAATAGGTTTATATAGGGTAGCCCGTAGCCCGTGATTGTGAATACGAAATAAGTTTCAGGTGATTTGCATAAACCTAATTTATTCAGATTGTCATAGAGCTCGGTAGCCCGTGGTAGCCCGTCGGTAGCCCGTCGGTAGCCCGTGGATTTTAATAGGTTTATATAGGGTAGCCCGTAGCCCGTGATTGTGAATACAAAATAAGTTTCAGGTCATTTGCATAAACCTAATTTATTCTAGATTACCGGCTACCATAGCTGGTATATCCGTTCCTGGGTGTTTTCCGTCTTTCAGATTCTAATTTTAACTAAAAAAACACATGTCACTCGCGTGAACATGCACTTTCGTTGATGCAATGCGGCTGGGTATGACATATGTGTGTCATAAATGTGTCGTAAGGCGGCTGCCAGTGCGCCTTTAATATGCCTTCGACTCTGACACTTGATTATTATTTAGTATGTAAATTGCTCTTGAAAAGCCCCTTGTGGGAAGAAGTAATTAAATTTGTAAATTGTGAAACTATTTGTTCCCATTGTCGTAGCGGATAGAGCTCGGTTAATATACATGCATGGGACCCGTGCATTGTAGTCGAGTGACATGTACGCTTGCTTACCAAATCATTTGTTAAATCGAAAAGTCCCACACGGAAATTAATTGGCAACGATCGTGGGTGTAAAATATTTAAGATTGTGCTGGGAAAACAGACGTCATTTCTCTTCCCAACGAATTCAGTTTACTGTTAAATGCTATGGGCACATGCTGCTCTTGATTGGAAGTCCTTGACAGGGGCTTTCAACAAACCGCGAAGACTCCATGTCGAAAAGGACGAGCACGGCTTAGATCGGTGTCCCGTTCCGGTATGCGATCATCCTGGTTTTGCAAGTCGACGAGGCTGTCGAAAGCATGTAAATGTGAAACACCCGTGGTATAAATACTTCGACGAGAAACCACCAATCGTGTCAAGTCAAGTGAAAGAAAAGACCGAGGTTAAGTGGACGACGAACAAACTGACACTACCTTGCTGTTCGGTCGAAAATGAATTCTCTCGCTCATTTTCGCTTTGGTTACAGAGCACTGCAGGTGGAGGCAAAGCCGAAAAGCAAGCGGACATCTCGGTCACGCGAGCCCTTAAATTCATTAAATTTTGTTGTTTACAGTCAGGAGAAGACGAATCGACCGTTCTGTCGACTGTACAAATCATCGATTACTTTCTCGGCTCTTCCAAACTCCTAACCGATTTCCTTGACCATCTCCAGTTGTCCTTGAAAATGGGTCAATCTGGTCAACTAGGCTACGTATCAAGTTTATCGGAACTTCTCGATTTTCGTAAGTTTAATTCCCCGCCGGGATCCGTGCTACAAAATTTTTCGGTAACAGAAGTATACATAAAACGGGCGAAGAAGTGCCTTGCAAAACAAATGCGATCCCACTGGACCACCGACCTTGATATTGAAACGCTCGAGTCCAGACGAAGCTGGGCTTCCTTGAGCGAGTTGCAGACGGTGATCCCCTTTCACATTGCTCGTTACAAGGAGATTTTGGAAGAGTGTAAGAAACGATCGACTCTTGTAAGTTCAACAAACTTGACATTTGCAACGCGATTCCTCGCGGTGTTTATGTTTGTTAAGGTGAAGGGATGTCGACCGATGACCTACCTACATTTGACCGTTAACATGTTTGAAAGCGCTAAAATGAATGGCGGGATGGTTGACCAGACTAGATTTAAAACAGCGAAAACGTACGGGTTCAATTCCCTATATTTTGACAAAATCAGCCTGGGAATTGTCGACGACTACGTTCGGTATGTAAGACCACTACTGCAACCAAAATGCGAGTACTTGCTCGTAAATCGTAACGGTGCGCAATTTCAGAAACTCACTGAACTCCTAAGCATTCTAGTCTTTCAGGCAATCGGAAAGTACATTCATCCGACAAGATATAGGCAAATAATAGAAACCGAAAGTGCAGTTGCATTGGACGTGGAGGAGCAGAAGATGGTGTCTGAGGATCAGAAACACAGTTCGAACGTCGCCAAAGTGCATTACCAGAAGTTGCGCTCGCGAGAGGTTGCCATCAGAGGAAGAACATGCATGGAAAAGTTGCGCGGGATCGAAGGAGAAGTTATGGACACTTGCGTTGAGCAGTTGAAAGCAGAACGTATCGACATCACCGGCAGCGATCGCAGTGATTGCAGCGACAGTGAAAAAGAACTTGAACTTGTCAGCAGAGAAGCGATGTGTCTGCAAGAGCCAACACCGCGAAAACGAAAAGAACCCGTGAGGTTTACCAAACAAGAAGACGATTTTATAAGAAGGGGCTTGGAAAAGTTCGGACCACGGTGGTCGGCTATCTTACGTCATCCTGACTATGATTTCCATTCTGGCAGAGAAGCAAGAACACTAAGGATGCGAGCGATCGCCATAAAATTATTGTAACAAACGATCTGATAGAACGTTGAAATGATAAATGAAATAAATATTAGAAAATATCTAACACTAGAATCTTTTGTTTTTAAGGGATCTGTTGAACAAAAGTTAATGAGAACGGCGAGAAGTATAATATGAGCAACAGCATGTTAAATATACCTTACATATACGATGATACAGCCGCTTTAATTTTCTTTCGAATATAAGAATAAAATGGTCTTTAGTTTCGCTCGTTCTATTTTGTTTTCATTGAGTGAGGTGGCCTGGATTTTCCCCAACAACGATGCAAATATACACCCATCAAATTAAAAACCAAAACAATTTCGATTCAGAGCGTCTATAAAGAACGCAATATTCATAAACAATATCAATTGCTTTATCAGTTCGTCAAAAACACTACGTGTTCTTTTAGATAGCGCGAATTTATAAGCTATATATATATATATATATGCATGAAAACCAGAGCAAATAATATGTAAATTACATCTGAAACTTATTTTATATTCACAACCACGGGCTACAGGCTACCCTATATAAACCTATTAAAATCACGGGCTACCGACGGGCTACCGAGCTCTATGATAATCTGAATAAATTAGGTTTATGCAAATCACCTGAAACTTATTTTATATTCACAATCACGGGCTACGGGCTACCCTATATAAACCTATTAAAATCACGGGCTACCGACGGGCTACCGACGGGCTACCACGGGCTACCGAGCTCTATGATAATCTGAATAAATTAGGTTTATGCAAATCACCTGAAACTTATTTTATATTCACAATCACGGGCTACGGGCTACCCTATATAAACCTATTAAAATCCACGGGCTACCGACGGGCTACCACGGGCTACCGAGCTCTATGATAATCTGAATAAATTAGGTTTATGCAAATGACCTGAAACTTATTTTATATTCACAATCACGGGCTACGGGCTACCCTATATAAACCTATTAAAATCCACGGGCTACTGACGGGCTACTGACGGGCTAGCGACGGGCTACCACGGGCTACCGAGCTCTATGGTAGTCGTCAGCCGAAAACGATAGCTAGAAGCAACTTTTACTTTGTCTTAGTGTTTTGGTTATATCTCTTAAAATGTGAAGGTATTCACGGCACGTACATTTAATAACATATCCATGCATGACTATAATCTTTTGATAGCGCTGTGCCTCGTATTTGTTTGAAAAATGCTTGCAAACTTTGGCAGATTAAACGAATGTTCCTTTTCAATGCCGAACGAAATCGTTATCAGTAAAGAGGAACTACGACTTCCTATTTTAGGAACTATTAGTTCCTTTTAAAGGAACAAAAGTACCCATTTGCGGAACTGTACGTTCCCAAAGGGAGAACGCATGCTTGTTCCGCTTTCAAACAGCGGAACCAAGCGTTCCTAATTTGGAAAGGAGAACGGCTTGTTCCTTTTCGATCCATTCCCATTGGGAAACGGACCAAACGATTGTGTTCCCAAAGTAATGTCGGAACTAAAAGTTCCGCTTGACATAGTACCGAAAATCAAAACAAAGCTTAGCGGCTTCCAAAGTCGAATTTAAACTCCACTCTCATTTGACTGGCGGGGCATCCGATTTTGTGCTTGATCGATAATCGAAATCACAATGGACCACTTTACCATTTGTAACGATGGTTTTATCAATAGTTCTCTGAGACAGCTATTCTATAGCTTAGAACAATAAAACTAAAACGAACAAATTTAAGGATACGGTGATGATCAACGAAAGCAGAAGTACACAAAAATATAACTAAACTACTAATGCGACGAACCTTGGATTGTGGTCTGTATTCAGCATCTTCTAGTCTATAACGCGACTTCCAATCTGACGAGGAACCAACCTGGTCATCAGCATTCACGTCAATTATGTTGATGTTCTCTTCACCGCGACCTCTTTTCCCTCGAAGCTTCTTTAGCTGAGATGAAAAAGAAATTGTGGAAACCAAGTTCAGCGATCGAGCGTTACTTACTGTTTTCAAAAAATATTTTGGCATTTAACTATACACATTAAATAGAATCCATATGCAGTAATATCATATTTAGGTTTATAAGTACTTTAAATGTAAAATCGAGCATATGATAAATAATTGTAATTTGTAAACACCAGCTAGCAAATTATGGATTTTTTTTTTTTAAATTTCCTTTTCTATTTTCCAATATTGATGTAAACATTGCAATATTCCTCAGACAGGAAGCAGTGAATCAACTAAAAAATAACCAGGACTACTTTTTTTTCAAGAAGGATAACGCATGTCTATTATTCAGAACCGCAGCGGGTTGGTGTGTTAGCAAGATTTCTCCCCCCTTCAGAATATTTCACGAAGTGTTCTCCAGTGAAAGAGCATACCTCTTGTGAATGGTTTTGAGTTATTGGTTCAACTTGTGAGTGCCAGTCGACGCCATACTGAGGCTGCTGTGGGGTCTCGTTTTGTTGCTCGTAACTATAGTTGTAGTATGGCTAAAATAGGAAGAAAACGACTTATACAATGATTTTGATGATGATAATGATGACAATTATGATAACGATGATGAAGATGATAATGACGATAATAATGATCATGGCGATCGTGATGATAAGCAATAATCATGATGATCAGTGATGATGATAATAATGATAATCAAATAATCAATGATGATGATCAATGTTGATGATGATCAATGTTGATGATGATCAATGATGATGATCAATGTTGATGATGATCAATGTTGATGATGATCAATGTTGATGACGATCAATGTTGATGATCAATGATGATGATCAATGTTGATGATCAATGATCATGATCAATGATCATGATCAATGATCATGATCAATTTTCATGATCAATGATGGTGATCAATAATGATGATCAGTTATGATGATCAATGATGATGATCAATGATGATGATGATCAATGCTGATGATCAATGATGATGATCAATGATGATCAATAATAATGATGGTCGATGATGATGATCAATGATGATAATCAACAACAATGATGGTCACTGATGAGGATTAATGATGATAAATTATGATGATGATCAATGATGGTGATGATGATGATCAATGTTGATGATGATGATCAATGACGATGATCAATAACAATGATGGTCACTGATGAGGATTAATAAGGATAAATTATGATGTGATCGATGATGGTAATGATCAATGTTGATGATCAATGATGATGATGATGATCAATGTTAATGATCAATGATGATGATCAATGTTGATGATCAATGTTGATGATGATCAATGTTGATGATGATCAATGTTGATGATGATCAATGTTGATGATGATCAATGTTGATGATGATGATGATGATCAATGACGACGATCAATGTTGATGATCAATGTTGATGATCAATGATGATGACCAATGTTGATGACCAATGTTGATGATCAATGATGATGATCAATGACGACGATCAATGTTGATGATGAATGTTGATGATCAATGATGATGATGATCAATAATGATGATAATCAATGATCAATGATGATAATTAATAATGATGGTAAATGATGATAATGATTAATAATGATAAATAATGATGATCAATGATGATCAATGATGATGATGATGATGATCAATGATGATGAGTAATCTTGACTATCAGCACTGACCTCACCACTGTTACCATTTTCTTTTTCACTGTTACCAAGTTCGGTGTGCGAGTAAGATGGTTGCAAACTAACAATATCTTTTTCATCTTCTAACTCTGACACCTCGTCTACCCGGACGAAAGATGTGTTTGCAGCAGTAGAAGTGTTGGTTGTGTTTGTAGATGATCGGTTAATAAGACCACTGTTCCACGGTTTACTTGTAAGGGTCTCGGTTTCCAACTTCAAATCTAGTATAAAAAATTAAAGGGTATTTGCAATAAAAATTAAGTTTGTTTAATTTGAAAGAACTCGTGAAATTGTAATAGAAGTTTTTTGTTGCCAATGTTCTTTAAAAATATTTTATTAGATGGCTTAGCTTGTTTTCAAGTCAGAGCAAACGCTGATTGGTTGATGACTGATGAGAATACCAGAAAATAAGCATACTGGCTTTCTGGGTGACGCCAAAGATAAATACGCTTTTTTCCAGACGGCTAAATTTAAACTTTTGGCGGAAAATATTCTGATATAATTTGAATAACAGTAGCAGAGGATTAAATATGTTTGTTGGAAATTTTCAAACAAGATGCCTGGGCCAGGCGTTCACTCGGGCTACTGGCAAGTACGCCGAGCCTGAATCGAAGGCTGAATGGACGATCACGACAGTTGTCAGCCACATCTGATCGCTGTTTAACTACAAAGTCAGCCAGTCACTTTCAAAGTCTACCAACAACGTGCAAGAACACCTTGATGAAAAGGCGTTCAACTTTTGTCCAACTCCAAAAGCGAAAGGAGCAAAGAACCTATACAACATGTCTCACGGCCTAACTCAGTCACACGGCTAACAACTCACAGGAAGTATGAATATTAGAGGAAGTAAAATGCGCAAAAATGCAAGATCGTGATACCCAAAGAAAAAAACAAAACGAGCCGAAACCTAGACTCGGCCTACCACAGATATCCAGAGTAATAATACATCCTGGGACATTAGTGTTGCTTGACATTAGTTTTCTTGAAAGCTGTTTATCAATAACCGGAGAAGATAGATGCTTATAGGTGTACGAATGAAGCGAAGCAAACAACCTCAAAGTTAAAGTAAACGGCAAACTTTTTGGCTAACTTTTGATTCCGTCTTGTTAACTTAAAAAATCCTTCATAAAAGCACTTACTGAGTAGAAAAATATTTGATATTTTAGATGAACTTATATATGAACTATTTAGTGGCAACAAATAATGGAAGAAAATTTGACGAAAATAACAATTGAGAAACATTTTTGCGATATAAGAATGTCCACATTCTTTCTTGTTACATGTTTCTTTCAAGCCGCAAGAACGAAAAACGTACAATATTTCAAATTCTAGAAGTGATTTTTTCTCTATTCTTTTATATGATGTAGAGCTCGTGGAAAAAAATAAATATTTTTAAAAAAGTGAGGGTCACCGAGTGTCTTCGCGAGCTAGTTACTCGGGCTATCTGTGGTAGACCGAGTCTAGGTTTCGGCTCCGTTTTCCTTTGTCTATGTTTCGAAATGGCAATCATTACGTCATCCCATCAGGCCTTGCGCGGGTGATGATGCGTGCTAAATGCTAATCTTCATGCTTTCTTTCTTCGCTTTCCTGAATCCTGATGTCTGATCAAGTTGTTTGAAGTCACGTGTTCTTTCTTGGACGTGTTCAGTGTGTTCACAGACATAGCTATTGTTCAGTAATGTCGCTGGCAGGTATCTTGATCCTATATACGCTTACAATCGCTGACTAAACATGATCATGCTGTGTTGATATTTAACAGCCGAAAGGACTCGTCGACGTATGAAGGCTGTGTGGAAATACATTAATAAATACAGACAATCGTGTTTTGTGTATTGCGAATTGTGTTTTCTATCGGAGAATTCGATTGTGTTTTGACTATTTTCTGTGACCAATGATGTTTAGACTTTTATAGATTTTAGCACTGCATGCGATGTGATTGCAGCTGCGAGGCGTCTTGTTAAAGCTTGAACGTAGAGCATTTCCCTATAATTTCTTCTATATACGAAACCACACAATTTTTTTCAAAAAACAAAAATTAAGTTGGTATCTTCTTGTCAAAGTTATTAGTGGCTGATTTAGCCTCCTTAGTGATATTTTTATGTGTTTTCGTCACTAACACTTGGATACATCTTGAATTAATATTGCAGAATTATGCGCAGAAAAGCTGCGCAATGCTAAACTGAAGGATCACCTGAACCTCTGACTAATGGTACTTGTACTCAATTACCAGGATAATAGTTCTATATATATATATAGGCTATTTAAATGCGAATTTCCAGTCCTCGCACCGAGCAGCTCGCTGCGAGCACTCGCAAGCTTGCTGCGAGTATTTTAGCACTCGTGGCAGATATAGTTGGAAATTTTGAGCTATTTTTTACTCGCGGCAAGTACTCGCGGTAAATAAACCAATCAAAACAAATTATGTCAACAGTTCAACCTCGTTAGAAATTCATGAGGAAAACTGCACAAAGGAAATCATTACCGTGTCGATGGTTATAATATGCATGGGTATTGAAGGAAGAACTTACATAAATTAACATAAATTAAATTTCACCTCGATTTTCTCTTAAAATACCAATTTGTTTGAGATGCTATATCAAACACTCAGAAGAGTGCTTCATCAGGATATACAAACACCTCGAAGTTTGTTTAAAAAACTCGGCTATACCTTCATCAGCCGCGAGTTATCGCAACGAGCTCCGTTTGGTGGAAATACAGTGGAAACCGTGCGAGTACTCGCAGCGAGCTGCTTCGTGCGAGGACTGGAAATCCGTCTTAAGTCTACTGACTTAGTGACTTGGAGTGGTGTAAACTTGGAGTAAACCAAATTAGAGTAAACCAAGATGTAATTTTTCTGTGAAGTTTGAGTATTTTGACTATATGTTGTTTGATTATTCTCGCTGTGTTTCCCGCTCTTTTCTAGCTGACGCGTCAGCGCTTTCTTCGAGATAAACGTGACACAACCCCTCCTCTCGCCACAAATGGTCTTAAAGCAGATTTCAAGTCCTCGCACGAAGCAACTGCGAGTAGTCGCACGGTTTCCACTGTGTTTCCACCAAACGCAGCTCGTTACGATAACTCGCGGCTGATGAAGCGATAGCCGAGTTTTTTTAACAAAATTCGAGGTGTTTGGATATTCTGATGAAGCACTCTTCTGAGTGTTTGATTAGATATAGCACCTCAAACAATTCGGTATTTTAAGAGAAAATCGAGGTGAAAGTTCGATTAATATATGTAATTTTCCCTTCAATATCCATGCAAATCAACTATCGACACGGTAATGATTTCCTTTGTGCAGTTTTCTTCATGAATTATACTAACAAGTTGAACTGTTGACATAATTTGTTTTGATTGGTTTATTTACTTCGAGTACTTGCCGCGAGTAAAAAATAGTTCAAAATTTCCAACTATCTGCCACGAGCGCTAAAACACTCGCAGCGAGCTTGCGAGTGCTCGCGGCGAGCTGCTGCGTGCGAGGACTGGAAATACGCCTTTAAAAGGTATTGGCAATAAAACTTAAGTTTGTCTGATTTGAAAGAACTCATAAAATTGTAATAGAAGATCTTTTACAACTTTTTTGTATCTTTCTTCGTTTTCGAGATATTTCAATTTGTTTGATATGTAAATGAGATGGGCTCTGACGTCAGGAGCAGGGTTGAAATGTTCAGTGTCCAAGGCGTTTTTATGTGAACAGTTTCAAGTGATTTCGTTGAACAAATTTGGAGATATAACTGATTTTGCTACGTGTGAAAATACTTTACCCTGCTCCTGACATCAGAGACCATCTCATTTACATATTAAACAAATTGAAATATCTTGAAAACGAAGAAAGATACGAAAAAATTGAAAAAGAACTTCTATTACAATTTTATGAGTTCTTTCAAATTAGACAAACTTAATTTCTGTTGCCAATATCCTTTAATTAGTATTGTACCTGGGTTGCCTCCACTTATTATGTCCTTTTCAACGGACAAACTTCCTTCTTTTTCTTCCAAAGAGAAAAAGCTGATGGCCTCCTGATCTTCCTCCTCGTCGTCATCATCACTATCGTGTTTCTTCACTTGTTTCTTACGTTGAAGTGGAGTTTCGACTTTCTTCGCTTGCTTCCTTCGTAGGCTGTCAGGAATTAGTGGTCGGTTGGATATTTTTGCCACTGGTCGATTTGGATTATTCTCCTTCACAACAACGCTGTGTTTTGGTTTGGGAAGTAGAGATGACAAACCAGAAGGCTTCTATACAGACATGTAAAATAATAACCTTCCATCTGATGGGCAAAGTCCATGGTAAAAAACAGATTGAATGGAAAATGTTCATTGTACAAGAATGTCTTGTCTGCTGCTGTTTATTTATTTACTCACATGCACTCACTTACTCAGGTACCCGCCTACGCAATCGCTCAGGCACGCACGTGCCAATGTACGCACTCCGTCATTCACTCACACACGCACTCCGTCAGTCATGCGCCCACGAACGCACTCGCTTACTGGCTCACTCACATACGCACTCACTCACTCACTCACGCGCCCACGAACGCATGCACCCACGCACGCACTCACCAGATTACTTCAGTGAGCTAACTGGAGTGATATCTTTGTGGCAATCTTGTTCCCAGAGCCCGCGATCCTTTTAGGCCTGAAGTACGTATAGTTCCAGTCTTCTACGCGGTCTGGTCAAGTCTGATCCAGTGAACTCTATATACAGCTAAATCAATTAAGGTTGTCCTGGCCAAAGCCAAAGGGCTAAAGCCAAAAGGTCAAAGCCAAGCGCGAAAATGCTGGTTAATAATCCCCAGAGAGGCAAGTTTGGTTTAGTTGTATGATTTTGGCCTATAAATATAGTAAATGTGTGCTTCGCTATTTAAATAGTAATTCACATCGTACTTTTCGCGCTTGGCTTTGACCTTTTGGCTTTAGCCTTTTGGCTTTGGCGAGGACAACTTTAATTGATTTAGCTGTATACCTGGAAGGCTGACTCCATTCAATCACTGGACGCAAAAGTAAGGCAAAAAATGGCGGACATGTGGAATTTTTGGACGTCAGTTTCAGGCCCTACGCGGTCATCCTGGATGTCAGTCTTAGTCTTTTTTCTCGCGGCAATAATAATATCACTATAAAATGCATGAAATATATACCAAGACCCATAGAAATTCGAAATAAATGTTCTTAAATGAATTTATGCAATAAATAAAATACGCGAACCTCAAGGTCAACGTCCTTAATACAATAGAATTTTCTTCACACAATAAAGAAGATGAATAATTTTTAGTCCCAAGAGTAATCCTAACGCCGTTCCGGGTGTACGTTTGGGCTTCCTGTGGTTCGGCCGCGAGAAAAAAAGACTAAGACTGACATCCAAGATGACCGCGTAGGGGCCTAAAACTGACGTTATATATAGAACTCACTGGATTACTCACGCACGCAACTACTCACACACGCACGCAATTACTCGCGCATTTTGGCACGCACTCGCTAAAACATGCCCGTACGTACTGTACGCACCCACGTACGCATGCAGCCAACCATCCAGTCAGCCAAAATTGTAACACTAACCTGTGCGCCAGAAATTGGTTTCCGTTCTTTTATGCCTGCAGGTGATTCCTCGTCTGAATCAGACTAGAATAGAAACAATTTGCAAAAAAGAAATACATAAATGAGTAAAAAACCATCTTATCTGACTAGTACTGTACAGGTATGTCACAAGTATTACGCCTGTATTCTAAAAGCTCACTCACACTCAATGAGTGGCCCCTCACAGTCAATAAGTGCAACTCAACACTCAATGAGTCTCCACTCACCCTAGCCTGCGTGCAGTCTCTAAGCAGAAACTGAAACAGTTTCCGCGTAGAGACTGCACGCAGGCTACACTCGCCCACACTGGGTTCAAGAAGGTGGCTCATACAGTTTCTTAAAAAATGGAAAATACAAGTTTGAGAGTCCAAAACACGTGCATAAACAATTCGGAAAAAGAATAAAACTAAATGTCATGCATAGTTAAACAGTTTGACAATCAAAAACTGTTACAAAATAAATAGCAACAGTTGTTGCTATGGCAACAACGACGTTTCAAAATGGCTGCCAATTGCCCTTCAAATTAATTTAATTCGAAAAAAACTTTGGTGACCCCAAATTTTTTTTTCATTAAAATTTTTCTTGAAGTACGAGTAATTAATAGGCCGATTTAAAAAAAAATCGTTAATTTCGTAAACTTGTTAATTTTTTGAAAATTTGTATCTGCAGAATGTTTTTAAAATCGGCCTATTGATTACTCATACTTCAAGAAAAGTTTTAATGGGAGAAAAATGGGGGGTCACCAAGTTTTTTTCCCGAATTAAATTAGTTTGAAGGGTAATTGGCAGCCATTTTGAAACGTGATTGTTGCCATAGCAACAACTGTTGCTATTTATTATTTATTATTTTTTAGTCAAACCATGGATAGTAAAAAGACTGGATTGGAAACTTGATGGCGTGAGCATAACAACCTGGTTGCAATTGACAAGCTTAAAAAACCCGAGTATATTCAAAGTTTGGGATTAATACAGCCTAAAATGATAATCGAATTGTCTGTAAATACGACAAAGCCACAATACGACAAAATGCCCGTCTATTCTTACTCATTTTAAAAGAAGATATCAAGGTTTACTAGTTAAAATATGCATCCCAAATTCCGAGCAAAACAAAGCACAATTTGGGGACGCCAGTTTCTTCAAAACAACACAGGAATCATCAAAACAAAGATCAACAACGCTTACCCCGAACGCTCGATTGTGGCTTAGGCAGGTTTGTAAGGCGATAAAATAATTTGAAACGTCAACATAGTCATCTGAATGTGAGGATATGAAGAATTTGAAGAAAAGTTCACTAAAAACCTCAGTAAAACAAGCGTACTCACGCCATTCGTGACATCACAATTTGCAACTAGGTTTCAACTAGCCTGGTACCCTGGCCCAATCAAAGAATATGGGCCAGGTAACCACTAAATACTTCTGCTTTCCTATTGGTTAAAATATCGCGCGTTTTTAGTGGCTATGAGTAGAACTGCAATCGTCATAAGTGGACTTAGCCCTGATGACGCGAGAATGAGATTAGTGGTTACCTGGCCCTTATTTCTTTTGAAATTGGGCCAGGGAACCAGGCTAGGTTTCAACATCTCTCGAGCAAAGAAAAACGCTTTTCAGCCAATCGGTGGCCTGGAAACACCTCACGTGACTATTAGTTTCCAATCCACTCATTTTACTATCCATGGTCAAACTATGCATAACATTTGGTTTTATTCTTTTTCCGAATTGTTTATGCACGTGTTTTGGACTCTCAAAATTGTATTTTCCATTTTGCTAGAAACTGTATGGAGCCACCTTAAATGGTTGGAGAGTGAGTGTAGTCTCATATGCAGTGTGGGTGAGTGGAGACTCATTGAGTGTTGACTTGCACTTATTGAGTGTGCAATTAAATGGTTGGAGAGTTGAGTGTAGGACTCTCATACTCAGTGAGGGTGAGTGGAGACTCATTGAGTGTTGAGTTGCACTTATTGAGTGTGAGGGACCACTCATTGAGTGTGAGTGAGCTTTTAGAATACAGGCGTTAGTATAAATCAACTAGTGGACTATTACTAATGCTGCATTCTGATTGGCTGCGCTACTCACTGTCTATTGGTGTAGACCACTATGACTATAGTAGTATATATGATATCCAACTATCATATCATAGACAACTCTGGCTCGTTGTCTGGGGTTGGTTGTATGAAGCCTGGATAGTTTATCCGGTGGATAAGTCTTACTGGATAAGTCTTAGCTAAAGAAGAGTGCTAATTGTGCTTTGAACAACCCAATTTAACTTAAATTATCCACTGAACAGCACTATCAGATACATAAATGGCTATTCACTATTCAGTGGATAAAATTTAAATTAGGTGGTTCAAAGCACAGTTAGTGCTGTTTTTTAGCTAGGACTTATCCACCACATAAAGCTATTTGGGCTTCATACAACCACTCCCTGATTGTTAAATATTTGGCATACTCTGATAATTTTTGGTGAAATGACAATTTAGAGTGTACATTTTTCTTCACCCAAAATTCCAATGCTCATTCGAGCATTAATTAACAAATAAACAAGTCTGAGATTGATCTAAGCGAGTCGGAGATTGATTTAAACTTGTCAGAAATAATAATCAATAATAATAATAATAATAATAATAATAATAATAATAATAATAATAATAATAATAATAATAATAATAATAATAATAATAATAATAATAATAATAATAATAATAATAAGGTAGGGTGGGCACAGAGCAGTATACACTGTTCATTGCAACCGGGGGTAGATCCAGAATTTTCACTAATGCGCGGAATTGCAGAATAGACAGAATAGACAAAATAGACAGTTGTCTAAAACAGTGTATATTCTGTCTAATGTCCATTTAAGACCTTCCCATATGCTGAATAAAATCGTCTGGTGTTAGCCAGAATAAAATTCTTAAAGTGGCCAATGGACTATACAGGGTTAACCAAATACTGTACACAGAATAGACAATTACAAACGGTACATTTCTCTAATGCTAGCATATATTCTGTCTAACTATACTATTCTCTATAAGAACTATAAGTAATTATTTTTTTCTATATACTCACTATAATTCACTCTAGACCTCTAATACACATATAATGTATATTTACATAATATATACTGTCTATGTACTAAAGAAACACAAGAGTGCAAGTGTCTACTCTGTCTATTGTGTATACTACCATCTAATTATACACTATAGCCATGTAATACACATACTGTATACAGTAGCGTCGAGAAGGGGGGGTAAGTGGGGTAATTACCCCAGGGCCTGGGAAAATAGAGGCCCATAATATTTTATAACATTTTAGTAAGAAATTTATAGCATCAAAACAGTTAAACTACAGAAACTTCATCTGTTTTGTCTTAATATATTTACAAAGGTGGTATGCGTATGACCATTGTAAATATTTTAGCTTGACTGACGCCTCTGATGTAAGAAATACTCTTCTAAGAATACTCGATATATTGATGGTATTAAAACATTGCTTTTTTTTTGGGGGGGGGGGGGTCTCCAACATTTGACCCAGGGCCCATCCCGGCTCTCAACGGCCCTGACTGTATACTGTATATTTACATGTACGTACATAAAAAACAAGAACACTGCAAGTGTCTATTCTCTCTATTGTGTATAGTCTGTAACGTCTAATTATACACTACTGTATAGACATCTAATGCACATATAAATTATAGTGTATATATATATATATATATATATATATATATATATATATGTATATACTAGCTATTACTTGTCTTGCTTCCTTCTTAAAAAACCCTGTCAACCATAAACAATACCACCCACATGTATACAGTTACTTTCAAATATCACTTGTGTGAGGTGTGAGAAACTTCTAGGGCATAATATGGCCCCAAAAATTTGTTGAATTTTTAAATTTCAGAAATGCTATTAAAAGTCATAAAATAATATAAGATCTAGAGTCAGTGTGCGTATTGGCATGTGTGGGCAATATAATCTCATACAACAAAGTAACTGATTATATAATTATGCACCTATCAATGTTAAGCCCCAGGGTGGTGGTGGTGGGGAGGGGGACAACCCATGGGATATTGATTGATCAACATATCCCAACACAGGGAAATTTGACTTTCTTGACAAGCTTGAGGGATGGGATTTTTGACACATAAAATGATCTTAATACTATATTTTAGCACTTGATATTTCCCAGGGAGGGGTATTTTGACCAACAAGGCTATTCTACTGCAGGGGAATTTCAATATCCCCATGGGTTGCCCCCCCCCCCCCCCCCCCCACCCTGGGGCTTAACATTGATAGGTGCATTACAACTTGTGTATTACTCAGTATTTTATAAATTATTTATTTTAATTTCTTTGAATGGCTGCATGGTGACAAATTGTAATAAATGTAGAAGTGAGAATTTGTCGAACCACCCCATTGATTACTTATACTGTATTGCTTTATAGCTTTCAATCTGTTGACTCAGGCATTCATCAGAGCAAATGTAGGCTTGAGTCAACAGGTTGAAAGCTAAAGCTACTGTTATGCGATGAGATTTTTCTTGCTTACAGTCAGTGCTTTCAATGAGGCGAGCGCGAACGCGCTCGCGCTCGCCCATACGCTCCCAAGTTCGTTCTGCCAGCGCGATTGATCGCGCTGGCAGATAAGTAATTTGTCATAAAATGCGCTCGCAGATTATCTTCCACTGCCTAGAAATGGAGTAAATAAATGCTCAGTTGTATATAATATGAAAATAATGGAATATCTCTTGTTTACTCTGTGCAGGAGTATACAGTCTAGCTTATAAAAACAAATCAATAAACCGACGGCGTGGTTTTGAACAACTTTATGCACGCATATTTACGAATTATGGCATCACAGGGAGATAAATTGTTCTTGGTTTAATTTATTAAATTAACGGGTTTAGATATTAAATATTTTTAGTTTGTTTCTAGTGGCAGGCTAACTGCACTCTCCAGTGACGTACTGTATTGTCTTGCTGCATATTGTTTAATTTATATTCGTATTATTAAAAGACTAGCCGAAATCGGCGAAAATGCAAAATAGCGTTCGTTTGCTCACGGGGACGTCCGCTACATGTTCCGGCGCGGCAATATCGGGATAAACACTACAAAATCTCAAACTTTATGCTAGTTGTGCAGATGAAAACCACAAATGACACTTAAAACATTGGTTTGAAGTTCATTTTTATGATAATAGACTGTTAAAATTGACCCAGGAAATGTAACAGGAAGTCATCAACATAAACCGGCGCTGTTTTTCAAGAAAAACCAAATCGCGCTGCCCAGTTGTGAAATCTGCTCTGGCGAGCGCGATCCATCGCGCTGGCGTATTTTATTCATTGAAAGCACTGCTTACTTGCAACAAAAAGCCTGAACGTTGCAGGTTGCAAAAAAAATTGCACTGCGTAACCCCCCATAGCAACTTGCGATTTTGTTATTTATGCGATGCTGCAAGTTGCAAGAAAATTTGGATGGGTGTTGCAACTTGCAACAAAGTTCACATGTTGCTGATCGTGTAAAGGTGCTGTTACATGTACATGTGATTTTTCTTGCAACTTGCAACAAATTTACCCATGGAAAAAAAAGTTGCAAGTTGCAGCAACTACATGTTCAGCAACTTGTAAACTTTGTTGCAAGTTGCAGAAAAAAGTAGAACCCATCCAACTTTTCTTGCAACTTGCAACACGGCAAAAATAACAAAATCACAAGTTGCTGCAGGTGTTACACAGTGCGATATTTTTGCAACCTGCAACATTCAGGCTATTTGCTGCAAGTTGCAAGAAAAATCGCATCGTGTAACAGCACCTTAAGCGATAAATAACAAACGTAGTGTTCCCACAATTTTTCGCTTCTAATACAAATTGTTAATTGTTACAAAAACTGTACCTCTTCAGCAACTGGCAGCGTAATTTTCACTGTGTGTGCTCTCTTCTCTTTTCCATCTAATTTTCCAGTTTTACTTTTGATTGCCCAAGAGACAGAAGACATCCAAGGTGCGGGTAAGGAGGAAAATAGGTTTCCAATAGACTTCGGTTTCGTTGTCTCGCTACTCTCATCACTTCCTTCGGTTCCTTCGGGAAGTGCTTCATTCTTTGCAACTGGTAATGACAGAGATGTTTTGTTCGTATCGGGAACTTCTTTTGTTATTAACCTTCTAGCTTGTTCGTTCGAGTCATTGGAATCATTGTCGCTACTGTCATCGCTATCAGCGTAAAAAACAAGGGACATACTGCCAACAAAAAACTGCTTCTTTCACACGACTGACACAAACAAACGCTTCGCAGCTGCCATCTTGAATCTGAAGAAAGAGTTAAAGACGTCATGTAAGCTTAATGTAATTGACCACATTCAAAGGCTCGTTCCAGGAATTTCAAGGCGCAATTCAAATTCGAAAATTTACTTGTCTTTTTTCAGGGATACCTTATAATTTGACAGAAATGAGGCTGCGAAACATTTGTAGTTTATCGACCGGACGCTCAAGGAAAAAGATGACGCGCGCACTGCAGATGATTTACCAGCAACCTCCTAATGACCAGTTAAATGCTACGACCAGTGAACCAGTGACCGAGTCCTATGTCGGCGAATGCGGTGGCGTTTTCATATAAAACGTAATTAAAGTAGGACCTTGGTGTAATGTGACAAACGTTTGGTAGCCGTTCGTCAAACTTACAGTCAAAATGGAAATACCTTCCCACTTCCGCTCCTGTAGTTGGTTATGTATTACAGTATTTCTGTAGTCGCTACTGAAGCGTGAGGAGAATTTTTTGTCGAAAAATGTGAATAAAAAGTATAATTTAGCTTTCATGGAATTTAATCATAATATAACGAATGTTTCTCCCAAATCGATACCAACAAACGAATATAAATCAAGAATAAGCGACTTTCATCGCTAGATTTTTCTCACGTTTCTGTAGCAGCTACAGAAATACAGTAATACACAACAAACTACAGAAGCAGAGGTGGGAAGGTATTTCCATTTTGACTGTAAATACCCGGGCAGAGAAAGGATAGCCAAACATTCAACCTTCTAACATCGGTCTGGGGCTCATAAATCTTTTCTGAGTAACTGAGCTTGACGAACGTCCACCAAACATCTGCTACATTACACCAAGCTCGGAAACAGACCACATGCACACGTACAAGTCACAATATCGATCACTTTAACTACATCTCATATGCAAACGCTAGTATGAATTTACAATCTTGGCTAGAGCTATCCATCCCAGCCTAAGTAGCCCAGAGCATCTAACAGGGTTCGAACCTGCAATCTTCTAATGACCAGTTAGACGCATTGACCATTGAGCTACTGAAGCTACTGAAGATAGATAGCCAAGTTTGCAATTCATAGTCACAGGTGATAGATAATTAGTGATTTATTAGTGATTTATATTGCGCATTCTTCATGCCGTAATGATCGAATGCGCATTACAGTGTACAACAGAATAGAGAAATAGGTATAGCTATATATTTACAATACATGAAGTAGTTATTAAGGTGAAGGTGTTGATTTTTACGGAGGGAGGAAAACCGAAGAACCCGGCGAAAAACCCTCGAAGCACAGGAGAGACCAACTAAACTCTACTCACATGAGTCGCAAGCTCGAGAACGGGGTTATTCCCAGACGGTCACCCATCCAAGTACTAACCCCGTCTAACCGGGCTTAACTATCGTTTTCATCTGACGTCACGGCGGCCATATTGGTGTACCAAAACAATGAAATGGCGGCCATTTTTTTTTTTAAATTTATACAATATTATGACAACCTCGTCCCCAGGGCCATTTGTGGGGGCTGTGCCAAGATGGCGGCCAGGAACAAATGGCCCTGGCACAGGCTGAGCTATCACCACATCTGATTGGTCGAGATAACATTGGATGTTTTAGGTATTCTGACTGGTGGAAACAAGGCGGGCGGCAGGCTAACTCGCGGGCATTTGTTTATAGGCTCAAATTATATAAAATAAGTGATACCAGAATTGCCGGCTGCTAAAAACAGCTTCAAAATGAATGAAAATGTGAGGAAAGCTGGCGAAACACCCGTAAAAACATCGGAAGAATATATAATGATGGGTCGTGTCGTCTCTGTGCCCTGGCTGCCATACAACGAAGTCCATAGGACGGCAATTTAGAGTGTTTTCTAAATCGGGCGAACGAAAGACTTGGTGAACAAAGTCAAAAAGTATTTTGGCTGCGAAAGGAAAGTACAACACAGGGCAGAATTTACGTGTTTGGCCATTGAGAAGCAGGCTTTTTTCAAACAAGAATTCTCGACTAAACGAAGCCTAAATGTTTCTCAAAAGGCTGAATTGAATCCACCGAAAACTCACGAAAACAAGGCGGCCCGGCCAGACAACGGCAATCCAGTTTCTTGCGAATTTGGTACAACGGCGAAGCAAATGATAAATAATAAGCATTTACAGATATTTATTAAAAGTGTATTTATTTTAATAATTCGACAATGTACATGTATTTGGAAATTAATGTTTTGATTGTTTTCAGTTTGGGTCAGTCAAGCTGAACTAAATATTCAGAACAAATTGAGCCTGACTAGGCGCGATAAACTTAGTGAAGACTGGGTCCGAGTCAAAAATGAGTCAAACTATGGCTCATTTTTTGCAGCCTGCGCCAGGGTCATTTGTTCCCGCCATTTTGTTTTTGGCCGCCATCTTGGCCCAGCCCCCACAAATGGCCCTGGGGACGAGGTTGATACTTTGATTACGACGATTGCTCCAAAAGCTATATGGCTTATCGAGGGAGCTTTCCCCATTTTACAATTTTTTAACAAGAGCAAGCGGACAAGATGACAACAAAGCGCAAAGATGGACCAATGCAATTAATTAGTAAAACGATGCGAATCAATTATAAAATTTTGGACACTTAATACAAACTGCGTATTAACATGAAAAGGAACTGCATCAAGTGGCAAACCATTTAGGAGCCAAAAAAGACGAGTCCGTTTCGAAGCATTAGGCCATCTTGAACCAATTAAATGAGCAGCAGAGGCAAGCAAGTCTAAACGAGGAGCAGCATATCGGTCACATTCAAAAAAGAAATGAGCCGCGGTTTCCTTCGGAATACCACATGCACAAGAAGGGGAAGATACACAATTCTTTAAATACAAATCGTTATTTAAAGTGCTATTTGCTAATCTTAAACGTGTATGAAGGATAGCTGCAATACGATCACCAATATAATATAAAGAATTAGGAAATACAATATCTCGCATTCTAGAAACGTGTATCTTGAAGTTACTTAAAGTTGAGCAAGAACGAATGTCACTAGGTAAATCATTCCAAAGATTAACAGAAGAAATAAGAAATGATCACGCGAGTGAAAACGATCTATTGGTGCATAGTGAGAGGCAGCGCCCTAACAGCACACGCCATGAGTGCTCTGATCTTAACAAGTGGCAGCGTTCCGTTTGGTGCAATCACTTAAATGTAACAGTCTAACAGAGGTTTGGTAACCGTTCCTTACAGTGATAATGTCAAGTTCAAATACTCAGAAAATATTTCTGAGCTGGGCCAGACAGAGATTGAACATATAAGTATAACTTTTCAATGACCGGTTAGACGCTCTAACCATTGACGTATTGAGACTCGGATAGAGCGGCTAAGGTTGCAAATTCATAGTCATATGTACACCTAAGTAGTAATATTTGCATATATAAGATCTAGTTAAATTGATATTATGGCACGTTTGAGAGCTAAGCCCGGTGTAATGTAACAGACGTTTAGTTCATGTTCGTCAAACTCAAATATACAGTCGAACCCCTATTAACGACAGAGTCGGACTGGCCCTATGTGCCATTGTGCCAATGGCACATGCGCCCCCTTAGGATGCCGTTACTGCGCCCCTTTCCCGTTGTATAATATTATATTTGATATGTAGTGCAATTCCTATTTCAAAACCCGATTTTGGATTTATAGTCGTTTTACGTTTTAATCAGTATGGTACAGCTAATAGTATATTACGATTAAATAATATTTTAGTACGCTTCACGCAGCTGACAGCCTGACATGAAGTAGTCACCTAATTAATGGTTGACATCTCTTCATGATGTATACCTTGCATGTTATGGTGTATTCCTATATAAAATGAGTATATTTGAATATTTTGTTTGGTATTTTATATCCTTCAAAACTCTTTCAAACCCCCCTCAAAATGCAGGAAATTCTATTTCAGAGACTCTAAAATTCAAAATTTTCCGGGGGAGCTTGCCCCCCGACCCCCCTAGAATTTGGTCACGTCTTCGGTGCTCCTTGCCCCACACGCAGTAAGTATTACTTGTTTTGCCCCCTTATTAAATATTCTGAAAGAAACACTGACGGCGCCGACTCCCTAATGGCACCGACCCTAATACGGAGCCAGTCCGACTCTGATTAACGAACACCCCTTTTAAGCGGACACCTAGGCGAGGTCCCAGCCATTTCTTTAATAAAAACTTAGTTACAACCTCTTTTAAGCGGACACCTCTTACGTGGAAACCGACACCTATCTTAGGTTCCAGTGAGCAAATTAACCTCTCTTAAGCGGACAAATCATTTTTAAAATTAATGTTTTCTTTAATAAAAGTAATAATCAACACTTGAAATTAACCGAGAGAGGCCAACACTTTGAATTGTGAACTTGTTTAAGTCAGTTAGTGCTGTATTGATTGTTTTATGGAATTATTGTAAAAACAAACTACGTAGTATATGGACACAAAAATGTGGTCACCACACGCGTACCCACTACTGTACAACCCCTTTTAGGGCCTGTTTATATGGAGCCGAGTTACCCGGCAAGCCGAGTTGAAAAAAGATGAGTGTTTATATGAGACGAGTTACTCGGCAAAACCACCCACGCATTATAATGTTTCACATTCCATGAATAGTTTCCGATTGTCCAGTCATAAGTGGCGCGTGCGCTGTTGTGACGAGTTCAACTCGGCTAGCCGAGTTACCCAGCAAGAGAGTGTTTATATGGTAATATTTTCAACCCGGCATGCCGAGATCTCAGCTGTTTTGCCGGGATCTCGGCCAGCCGAGTTACCCGCCTGCCTCATATAAACACTCTGCCGGGATAGCTTTGAATTTCTATACATGGCGGGTAACTCGGTTTGCCGAGTAACTTGGTTTGCCGGGTAACTCAGCTCCATATAAACAGTCCCTTAAGCTGGACACCTCAGCGAGGTCCCAAAGGTGTCCGCTTAACACTTTGAGGCTTGGAAACACCTTTTGAACACCTCTCCCTGTGCTGAATAAAATCGTCTGGCGTTAGCCAGAATAGTCAGAATAAAATACTAAAGGCTCGTCGTCAGGCTTCGAAGTGTTAAAGAGATAGGTTTTAACGTAGAGACCTGTACCTCTCCCTTTGATGAATAAATTCGTCTGGCGTTAGCCAGAATAAAATACTCTGGCGTTAGCCAGAATAAATTACTAAAAACCGGTCGTCAGGCTTCAAAGTGTTAATAGGGGTTCGACTGTAATGCATAATATGCAAGGACAAAATCATCAAACATGCAGTCTTTTAAAGGCCGTCTCTGCCATCTTATGGCTAGAGTCTCTTATTACAGCGGAGAGTCACTTATCCTTATATCAAACACCAGCAACGAAGGAATTTTAAACAGGGTTTGACATAATTTTGCTAAATAAATACAAAGACCGCATAAAGTACACACAAGTCCAAATTTTTCTTAAAATTAGAAAAATTCCTTCTGTTTGAGCTTTTAATCTGTCATCTAATTAATATCCAATATTTTAAAACAAAGCCCTCAAATAAGAGTTACAAGAGATATTAATATTTTTCTGATATTGAAAACTTGACTTGTCTAAATGTAATGACAAATAATAGACAACTAGATTGTCAGGATTAAAGTAAGTTAGCATTAACTTCGAGGTTAGGTTGTTAGAGTAAGTTGCTTTTTTAGTATTAATAAATTTAAGAGACACTCATTCCACTAGATAATAGCCAATAAAACGTCAGGTATGCCAAGTGTATTTAAGGCCAAAGCGTATATAATTGCTGGAGGAAAGAGGCAACGGCGGAATTTAGGATTTTGCATCAGATCTGCTAATTAAAAACAGGTCTCAAATAGAACACACAGAAGGTTAAAAAAACAACATTAATATTCTCCCGATATTAAAAAACTAAACTTGTCTAATTGTAATAAAAAATAATTGTTAGGATTAAAGTTATTACGTACGCTAATAAATCCCAGAGACTCTTATTCCACTAGTTATAATCCAAACGTCATTCACTCCTATAGTAGCTTATAGTATCTATGGCAGAGCCAATTACTGGGAGCAACAATGGAAATTAAGTTCTGACATCAGAGTTGCCATAAATAAAAAAGGCCTGAAATGAAACACAAAGAAGGTTATAAAAAAGACATTAATATTGTCCCGATATTGAAAAATTAACTTGTCTAATTGTAATAACAAATAATAGGCAAATGATTGTCAAGATTAAAGTTAGGGTTAGCTTGGAGGTTAGGTTTATGTTAGAGCAAGTTGCTTTTTTTAGTAATAATAGATTTAAGTGACACTCATTCCACTAGATAATAGCCAAACGTTCTTTACAAATTTTGCAAATGGCTGCAATGGATTTCACCGTGCATGGTTATAGTTCCGACACCGGATCGGCATTAGGTACGCGACGAGTATAGATCCGACACTGACATAACGCATGCGTAATCCGTGCATCTTATTTTGAATGGGGTTGAACAGCTGAGCCCACAGTCAAATAAAACACATTGGGCAGAATAAGATCAGCGGTCAATGCCATAAGAGCAAGGAACACTGGACAGGATACATAATTCTGCCACACAGTCCAATACACTGACAAGTCGTCTACCATTTGATCGCATGTGTCAAAAGAATAGATATCGCAGTCTGTGTAAGCGGGTCTTTGGTTCGCGCAAAGTCGCAAACTCAATAGGCACGCCAATGCCATTTAAGACTAGGTCTGGCAAACTATGTGTTCGACCTGATCGAGGTTGAAAAGGATAACTCAAAAGGACCCGTCCAGTTTTTTTCGCGGCTTTTCCAAAATATGTCGTCAGATTTGTTTTTCAAAATTTGTCGTCAAGCTTCAGTGAGTCTCAAGATTTTGACAATCTTCTGAATAACCTCCAACCACAAGTCTTCTGAACAACCTCTAACCCTAGTCAGAAATCTGGTTGACCGCCTAACTTTGTGGAAAACATATTTTGGTTTCAAAATTGGTCGCCCCTGGTTTGGGGGTCAGCAACGGAAGAATGCACGTTTTGACGTCAATTGTTTATTTTATTTTATTTTATTTGAATAACTTTGCCATACACATTACAAACATAAATACAGACATTAAGACAATTAGGCTGCATGGGTAACCGCAACAGCTAGTGCCAATTACTGCGGCCCCACAAAACAAGTACGATTTAACAGTTACTTTGAAAATACATAACGATATAATTAAATACATTAAATTTACTACGATATCTACTAAAAGCAACACGATAGTGTCACAAGGCTTGTTCACAAGGCTTCGAGCTGTGTTGCATTTTAAACATATGCTTTTCCATGTTCGTGGAGCACCTACGTCATATGTGTTGTTAAGTGCGTTAAGGCAGTAGTTGAATAGTAACTTCTTGAAGTTTGAGAGTGTGATGTTTTTTGTTTTAATAGTTTTTGGTAGTATGTTCCATGTTATTGTTGTCCGAATAGTGTATGATTTTTGGTAGGTCGAAGTATTTGGGAATGACCCCGTTGTCGGGCTTAGAATTCGTGTGAGTAGAGTTGTAGTTGATCTCTCCTGTGCTTCGAGGCTTTTTCGCCGGGTTCTCCGGTTTTCCTCCCTCCATAAAAACAACACCCAACATCTTAGCTGTGATGCGTGGTCTGAACTGTGTCGTATGGTGGCTGCCTTTGATATGTCTCGATACGGCCAGGCTGCGAAGGATCATTAGCCCCCAGTCATTTACCTTTAAATATTAGTAAAAATTTAAGGGTTGAATGTGATCTCCAATAGCCGGGCTACTCAATATAGAGTGTGGGCGAATTCTTTCTGACATGAGATTGTTTTCATTCAGGGTGTAAAAAAGTAGATTGCTGCGTAGGCAAGGTTTTAAATAGAGCAGATACTGACCGGATTCTTCACCTGGCTGCGTTGGAAATTTATTTGTTTTGTAAACACCCACGTTAGGCGTTTGTAGGCGTTAAGTTTAAGCTGTATAGTGTCTCAACGGAATTGTGTTCAATAAATTTAAAACTATTTACACATTGTGTCGTCTCACAGTGTTTTGAAAGCGTCAGAAACTTCAAGAAAAAACGTCCGAAATTTGTCAAAAAATCGTCAGAATGTTTCTTTTGTCCGAGTGTATCGCGTCCAAAAGTTATAAGTCCGAACATTTTTGCAGTTAAAGCAAGCAATACATGCATGTGCGTGGCTTCTTACAACAGCATTGATTTCTAATTGCTTGCAAAATATCTTTATGTGTCATTTCAATTTCATTTCCAATTAAAACAATTCAGATTACTGTATCAACAAGCAGGCATTCCTTAATTTCTTTAGTAATTTGGTCAAAGCAAACTCAATTCGAATGCAGGAAATCCTCGTTATTAAAAAAACGATTTTGCTGGAAAAACTTGTTGATATATAGGCAATTAATCGTTAATTATCACGCTTACTAGCACAGCAGAAATTAAATGAAAAACTACTTAATTGAATACTGGCTTATTATATAAAAGACGCGGTGGAGAACATACGTTCAGAACAACCCAGATCCTCTTAGCGACAGAAGCAGTTGGCGACAAACAGGATTGTTCTAAGGTAAGATTCGCATATATTTGTGTATATATACTGTACTTCCTATTCTTCTTTCACTTTAAAGGGGCTATGTCACGCTAGTTTTAGCCTCAATTGTTATATAAAATATACCAGTCACCTATAACAACTGTGGAGGATTTTTTAACCTTTTAGACCAAGTGTTTACACAAATTGGTCTAAACTTGAATGCTGCCGAGTCTACAGATAACAAGATGTCACATTTGCAATCCCTTTCAATCTCGCCTTAATTTTTCCAATCCGTACTTCTGTGCATGCTTCTAGTATCTCTTTTGTGTGTTTATAAAATTTAAACCCGTTATTTTGAGATTTTATGCAAGTTTAGGACAATTTTGCTTCTGACTTATCAACTTCTAAATTGCGTTTCTAAATTATCAACTATTAAATTGCGTTTCTCTTTACCAAGGATGAAGACATTTTCAGTGTTCTGTACCATCCTCATTCTCTATTCAGGTATTTAAACATTTCACATTTGATTTGATTTTTTATCTAAAAAAATTCATAACTGTGTATCATCTTTTGCCATGGACTGTATTAAGCTCATGCATCGCGATTACAATTTATAATATAATCATCTAGGTAAAGCGCGAATATAGAGTGCATTGTCAACTGATTTCAACTCGGGTTAAACTTTTAACAAATAGATTCCATTTTGCCGTTGTCTGTTCAGTTATAGATGCACAGATGACGTCACAACGTGGTAAGAACAAAAAAGTGGCCCACGAGACGCAGTCGAGTGGGTCACTGATGTTCTTACCACGTTGTGACGTCTTCTGTGCATCTATAACTAAACAGACAACAAAAAAATGGAATCTATTTGTTTTATACAATACAAAAACTTAAAAGGTTTTTAAAAAAAACCTGTCGGGTTTTGGGGCATGAAGAAAGAAAAAAGCAAGTCAGCTGACGTGATCTGACGTGACCATGCGTCTGTCCTCTAATAGATCATGGGCAACAACCAATGAAAACACGCATAGCAGCAAGGGTATTGTATAAAACTATATACCATGGGTTTCCCTCTGCTGAATTGAAGCGTTTGGTGCTAGCCAGAATAAGGAGCTATTTACATTAGCCCGGGCTGTCCCTGGCTAACTGGGCTAGTTCGCGTGTCACGAAATTCTTTCCTCGGCGGCAAGAAAATATTTGAATCAACGTTAGGATTCCTTAACATCTAAACCAAACTAAACTAAACTAAACTAAACTAAACTAAACTAAACTAACCTAAACTAAACTAAACTAAACTAAACTAAACTAAACTAAACTAAACTAACCTAAACTAAACTAAACTAAACTAAACTAAACTAAACTAAACTAAACTAAACTAAACTAAACTAAACTAAACTAAACCAAACCAAACCAAACTAAACTAAATTAAACTAAATTTTGCAAATTTAGTTTATGTGAGTTTTAAAACACCACAGTACAATCCTAGTCAGACGAGTTAGTTAACCTATGAGCCAATTTGCTTCATTTAATCAGCCCTTAATAAAACTATATTGTAGAAACTAAAATATGTAGTTGGCAAATAGAGGATTATGATAACTAACCAAGGAAAAGTTAATTTTCGTAAAATTTATCAAACTTACAAAACTGATAAAATTAGATAGCTTAACCTTTTCCAATCTAGTTAATAGTTTTTTATCGCTTAAAAACGCCTGTTTGATCCTTTAAACTGCGTAAATGCAAAAAATGGTCTTTTGTATCGTCCACACAGCGCCCTTAGCAACGATTGTTTACTTATAGGTAAGAAGATTGAATTGTGACTTGACTCTCCACAACTCAAACTGTTTGGACCCCTTCTATAATTTCTGGTGAAACTGCCGCATGCAAACGCCTTTCTTTTGCTTATATATACCAGGGTGTTCCCTCTACTGAATACAGTCTTCCGGAGTTAGCCAGAATATAGCTTGGAAGACTTAAAATGTTCTTTGACAAAGAAAGGATACGATGGTCTCATACACAAAAAATGTGAATTTTCGTAAAATGTTTCAAATTTACAAGACTAGGAAAATAAGATACTCTAACTTTTTTGCAACCTAATAAATAGCTTTTTATCGCTTAAACACGTCAAATCAATCAAGTTCCAAAACGGTCTTTCATAGCAACATCATTAGCAAACAATATTTACTTTAGACAAGAATATTGCATTTCCAACTGACTCTGCACAACTCGAAATTTTTAGTCATCCTTGTATAATTTTGAATTAAATCGCTAACAGATAAAATTAGATAGCGCAACCCTTTTGCAACTTAGTCAGTAGTTTCTTATCGTTTATACGCCTCTTTAACCCTTTAAACCATACAAAAAATGGTCTTTCGCATCTGCCGCAGCAACGCCCTTTTTTACAATCCAATATTCTTGCCTATAAGTAAACAATACGTATATATAGGCAAGAATACTTGGATTGTGACTTCACTCTGCATGACTCAAAATGTTTAGAGTCCTTGTATTTCATTTCGAGTTAAACTACTGCATGGAAACTCCTTTAACTCTTTGCTTATACCAAGGAGTTCCCTCTGCTGAATAAAATCTTCTGGAGTAGTCAGAATAGAACAACATAGACTCAAAACGTCCGTCGGCAAATAAGGGCTTGCGTTATAAGTTATTTGAAACTTTGCATGGCGATGTTTTGTTATTATAATAATTTTTAGCCAGGTTAACCAAGACAAAAATAAAATAACTTTCTTCAAATGGCACCGTACATTTATTATAATAAATAAATGTTTACTGTAGTAAACTGTGCTCTGCATGACCCGAAATTTTTTGTATCCATATAAAATTCGAATTAAATCGCTAACAGATAAAATTTGATAGCCCAAATCTTTTGCAACTTAGTCAATAGTTTTTTTAGCGCTTATAAACGGCTCTTTAACCCTTTGGCTATGCAAATTACAATAATTGAACGCCATCGGCAACGGCTGTTTACCTTAGGAAAAAATATTGCATTTCCAACTGACTCTTCATTTTTTGTATCTTTGTATAATTTCGAGGTTAACTACTGTATGAAAACGCCTTTAACCAGACCACAGATTTACTTCTGCGAAATACAATCGTCTGGCGTTACCTAGAATGAAACTAAAAAGACTTAAAATGCCAGTTGGCAAATAAAGGTTTATGGTAATTAAACAAGAAAAAGTAGATTTTCGTAAACTTTTTCAAATTTATAAAACTGATAAAATTAGATAGCCTAACTCTTTTCCAATAGTTCGTTAACGCTTAAAAACGCCTCTTTGATCCTTTAAACTGTGCAAATGCCAAAACTGGTCTAATGTATCGTCCGCAGCAACGCCCTTAGCAACAATTGTTTACCTTTAGACAAGAATATTAGATTGTGACTGGATACTGTATGACACAAAATGTTTGATATTCATGTATAACTTCGGGTTAATTAAACTGCTGAACGAAAACAACTTTAGCACTCAACTTATTAGAGGTTTCTATTTCCAGAATAAAATCGTCTGGCGTTAGCCAGATTAAAACGTCAAAACCTTAAAACTCCATAGCAACGCCCTTAGCAACGGCTGTTTACTTTAGGCAACAATATCAGCATTGTTAACAGACCCTTCATAAGTCAGAATGTTTAGCATCTTTGTATAATTTCGAGATAAATTACTGCATGAAAACGCTTTCAAACCAGTGCTTACTAAAAGTTTGCTTCTGTCTAGCGTCAGATAGATTAAAACTAAAAGGATTCAACGGTATGGAAAAAAACGGGTTATCATGTAGCTATATAGTAACCGAAACAAAACTCCAATTAATAACGAGCATGTGAACGAATTTATAATTACAAAGCGACTGGTTGCTTATATAGCCAATCAGAAAACTCGTGCGGGAAATCACTGACATATTTAGACTGATCCGAGAGTCCCACACAAAAGTTAACATTACAAGCATACCACCAAAACGTTAAAGTGCCTATAAAGCGAAAATTAAGTCTGTCTTATTTGAAAGAACACTTAAAATGATAGAGTAACATCTTTTGCAGTTTTTCGTTTCCTTGCTTCGTTTTTGAGATATTTCAGTTTGTTTGATATACAAGTTAAACATTTTACGTCACGTGTGCATAATGAGTTATCGAAAAAAGTTATATATCTTTGCTATTATCAAATATCGTCACTTGAATCTACATGTTTAGTGTTCTGGGCGAAGCACACTTACATTCGTGCTTCCTTCGAACTGTTAATTTGATTTGATAAAAGCAAAGATAAATAACCTTTTTCGATAACTCATTATGCACATGTGACGTCAAAATGTTTAATTTGCATATCAAACAAATTGCATGAAATATCTCTAAAAAATATGAAATATAAGAGAGAAGCAAGGAAACGAAAAACTCCAAGGAATGTTACTCTATCATTTAAAGTGCTCTTTCAAATAAGACAGACTTAATTTTCGCTTTATAGGCATTTAAGGTAGGTAATTTGTGCATGGCTTCTTAGTCAATATTGTAAAATATTCTGAAATGCCCCATTTTTCATGCCCCTTTTTGCAAGAATGTCATGAATATTTGGCTCTGGCTCAGTCTTGTCTGGCTGGCTGTTGTTGCCAAGGCTATATCCCGAATTTCTTGCAGTGCTTACCCCTGCAAACTCACGCATGCGCAAATGTTTGGCATCGGTGTTGTATACGACTCTCAAGTGGTCGAGGTTAAGAGTGTCGACGCAAAGGGGCCCGTCCAGTCCTTTCGCGGCCTTTCCAAAATATGTCGTCAAATAGGTTTTTCCAAATTTGTCGGCTAGTTTCACTGAGTCTTAAGATTTTAGCAATCTTCTCCATAACCTATAACCACAACATGCTGTGGTTACATCAGTACATTCTTAGATTTAATGACTTTATTGCCTATATAGCAACTGGTCGTCAAACAGGGCGAAATGCCCCATGACTACCATGATGTAAGTGTTGGTTTTACGGAGGGAGGAAAACCGGAGAACCCGGCGAAAAACCCTCGAAGCACAGGAGAGATCAACTACAACTCTTCTCATGCACATTCGTTTCAAGCCCGACAACGGAGTCATTCCCAAGCGGTTACCCATCCAAGTACTAACCACGTCTAACCGGGCTTAACTTTTGGTAAGAGGCAGCGCGCTAACAGCACACGCCACCCGTCCTCCTCCCAAAAGTCTTTGACGACATATTTTGGAGAAGCCGCGAAAGGACTGGATGGGTCCCTTTGGGTCATCCCTTTTAACCTCAACTCAAGTCTTGTCATGTACTCTGACTAACGGCAAACAATTTTACTCGGTCGTCACAACAAAAATCCACCGACGGGAAAGGTTTAAGGCCCTGCTACACGGTGCAATTTTTCATGCAACTTATCCCGCAATGATGACTCATGCGGCATTGCAGTTGCAAGACAGGGGGTGTTACACGCTGGAACGCGTTTATGCAATTTTCCAATGGTTAGAATCCCGATAAAAGCGGGTAGACTAGGGAGAGACTCGATTGAGTGCCAAATCATAACAAAATATTGCGAGAAAAGTTGCTGAAGGGGTGCTACACGGTGCAACACTGAAACAAATTGCTGCAATCGTTGCAGAAAGTAGAACTTGATTCTACTTTTTGTAACGATTGCTGCAACTTGTCTCACAACGATTTTGACCACTGCACAGCATATGTTCATGCAGCATGAAAAATTGCACCGTGTAACAGGGCCTTTAAGGGTAAATTCACTTTAGCTATTTTCATACCTGATTTCCTTTGTCAATCCTTCTCAATTTAGCAAAATCTTTGCAAGCAGAAAAACCTGAAGTTTGTAAAAATGGAGGAAAGTCACTGGGCGGTAATTACCCGAAATGCCACTGTCCTGACGGATATAAAGGATACGATTGTAATCAAAAAGGCAAGTGACAACAGTTGCAGTTTTCTTTACAAGGTCTTGGATATATAGTGCTAGAAAATAGGTATAGAAAAACGTTTCTCAAACTCATGAATAATTCATTAGGAAAACATAATGAAATCAGTTACCGAGACGTTGTTGTGAAATGTGGTAATAAACGGCCATAAATTAAGACAAATTTTACCTCAAATTTCTCTTTAAATACTGATTTGTTTGAGAAGCTATACAATACACTCGAAAGTCGTTTATTATCTGATTTAAAAACATCTCGAAGTTAGTTAAAAAAGCTCGGCTATCGCCTCGTTTTTCAACACACTTCTCGGTGTTTTCAAATCAAATAATAAACGACTTCTCCTCTATGATATATTACGTAAGAAACTTTGAGCATATCATGGCAGCATCTTAGTTTCACGTAATAATAGACCAAACACGAGTTTATCGTGTTTCATCTGGGGTTCCAAACATGAGAAGAGAAATGAAAACCGAGGGAGTAGCCCCGAGGTTTTTACTGTTTTCGAGTGTTTGGAGTCCCCTGATGAAACACGATAAACAAGTGTTTGATCTTGCATCTCAAACGAGTATTCGCCTTTCCATTTCAATATGAAAATTGTGAAATGTGATCCAGTTCAGTAGGAAGTTTCCTACAGGTTTTCATTGGCTATCAAAACTCATGCATTGGATGTGGTATACGTATATGGATTGGCTACGATAATTCATGAATTATTGAGTTTGAGAACAATATATATCAAACTCATTAATAATCCATGAGATAATCCATAGTTCATTCAATAGTCAGTTACAATAGTTCATTCAATCATTTGATTAAAGTTGGACGTATAGACCACTTTCATAATAGCAACTGATTTGAAAAAGCTTTGTTTCATATAGTAACGGTTGGTATAATAATATTCTTGTATTTGATAAATATTTAGTGACCCCATGTGAAGGTGAACCTTGCAGAAACTATGGCAGATGTGTAGAGCACGAAGATGGCACTTTTTCGTGTAAATGTCCACACAATTATGAATGAATTCTTTGCGAGAAAAGAGGTAATAATTATATGTAAAATCAGGTGAACATATAAAGGTAAGAGAGAGAGAGACTGCGCTGCAGTGCACTACATATTACGGATTCGAAAATTGGAAATTAGACAAACTGAACGTAAGATTACTACCATCAGTCGATGTGTTTTCTCAACAAACAAACAAACAAACAAACAAACAAACAAACAAACAAACAAACAAACAAACAAACAAACAAACAAACAAACAAACAAACAAACAAACAAACAAACAAACAAACAAACAAACAAACAAACAGACAAAACAAAACAAAACAAACAAACAAACAAACAAACAAACAAACAAACAAACAAACAAACAAAACAAAACAAAACAAAACAAAACAAAACAAACAAACAAACAAACTAACAAACAAACAAACAAACAAACAAACAAACAAACAGAAAAACTACTAACCAACCAACCAACCAACCAACCAACCAACCAACCAACCAACCAACCAACCAACCAACCAACCAACCAACCAACCAGACAAACACCCCCCCCCCCCCATCCCTACACAAATTAAGACACACAAACTGACAGACAAACAAACCGAGGTAAAAACAATCTCTTGGCAGAAGTAATTGTTTAAACAAGTTAAATAAAAATAAAATATTTGTGTGGAAAATCTCAAAAACCGAAACAACGACACCAACATGAATAAGACCGATACAAAACGTTTAGAAAAATAGAACAACCGTAGTGTAAGTTCATGCATGTTTAAAAATTAATGTTAAAGATTCAATTTGTATTTTTAGTGACACCATGCGATAGACACCCGTGCAAAAATGGGGGAAAGTGTACAGACGATGGTGTGAAGTGTTTCAAGTGCGAATGTCGTGATGGTTACAAAGGATCTGATTGTTCCAAAAAAGGTAATTTAATTTAGATACTAAATTAATAACTAATTCGTTCCCATGTTTGTTGCTAATTGGTTACTAGTCTTCATTAACCCATTTTTGTCCCTACTTACATATTTTACTCTGGCTAACGCCAGACCATTTTACTCGTCAACTGGGTACCTCTTGCAGAAACTTGCCTGTTAAAGAGTTAAGGTTTGCAGAGTCATTTCGCAAAGTGCTATCAAGTCATCAAAATTTACGCCACAAAAACAAAATAGATATCGTTAGAAAGCTATATTAATTTGTAGAATACAACGTTGTATTTGATTTTGCGAAACAAACCAATGATAGTTGTGATTTTTTTAAATAAAACCAGAGGGCTTCACTCGGGGTGACTCAGGTACAAAGCGTTTGATTTTAATAAAAAAAATTTTCGCAGTTCGATACGGAGATAAATTTCCAGCAAAACGGTGTTAGCGGTTTTTATTTTTTGCCGGGTCTCAATTTTATGACTTATTTCGTCCGAATGCATGTTGGTCAAAAAACAGCATTTTAAACTTTGGTCGTCAATGAAATCATTAAAACTTGACATATGACTGGACTGTTTTACTTAAAAAATTCACAACTATTATTAAGAGATTATTAACCGAGAACGAGGTCTGTACGGGAAAATATCAGACCGAGGTCTTGACAGTACGGACCGAGCCGCAGGCGAGGTTCGCACAAAAAAGACAGAGGTCTGATATTTTCCCGTACAGACCGAGTAAACGAGGTTAATAAAGCGCTTATTATATGGCTATTTCTAGTTTTTCGATAATTATTGTATCAAACTTAGTGTGAAAACCTTAGAAATTCACGCGAGCAAAAACAACATCCGGGACAGCGGTCCGGATACGGAAAAAGACAGACCGTGGTCGGGATACGCATTTGTACGGACGGTGCATTGACCAATCAGAACTCAGGATATTACAAAGCCATATAATAATGGTTTGCATTTATCGCAAAATTAAAGACAACATTGTATTCTACAAATTAATAGCTTTCTAACAATATCTATCTTATTTTGGTGGCATAAATTCTGACGAATTGAGAGCGCTTTACCGAAATTACCATTATAATACCATGAGAAACAGGTCTAATATGCATTCATCTGGTTAAAATAACCGTTCAAATATAGCTACAGATCTTTTTCGTATTCAGCTGCGAAACTCTATACCACTCTCAGAAGTAACTATCATTATAACTATTAATTTGACAGATCATAAACTATATTTATACTTTTTAGGTTCTACAATATATTAGTAGTCAATAATTTGTCTTATACATTTATGTAATATCTTTTTAGCATTTTTTGAAGTGCCTATGAAACGAACATTAAGTTTGTCTTATTTGAAAGAACACTTAAAATGGTAGAGTAACATATTTTACAGTTTCCTTGCTTCGTTCTTGAGATATTTTAGTTTGTTTGATATGCAAATTAAACATTCTGACGTCACACGTGCATAATGAGTTCTCGAAAAAGGTTATATATCTTTGCTATTATCAAACCAAAATAATTCGAAGGAAGCATGTGGGTGTGTTTCGCTCACAACACAAACATATAGATCTTCAAGTGATTATTATATTTGATAATAGCAAAGATATATAACATTTTTCGATAACTCATTACGCACGTGTGACGTCAAAATGTTGAATTTGCATATCAAACAAACAGAAATATCTCAAGAACGAAGCAAGGAAACAAAAAATTGCAAAAGATGTTACTCTATCATTTTAAATGTTCTTTCAAGCAAGACACACTTAATTTTCGTTTCATATAAGACTTTAAATGTATAGACTAAACTTTGCATTAGTAAGTGGCGGCTATCTTACATGAACAAACAATTTTAAAATGCATAGAGACTAACCGTGCACCTCAGATTATTTGTTTATTCAGAGTTGTTCAGATAAAAAAGAACAGAACATTTAGTTATAAGAATAAGAATAAGCATGCAAAAAAAGTGATATACCGTGTAACACTAATCGTTAGAGTAAACCTTTATAAAACTAGAATAAATATAGGAAAGGAATAGAAAGGACTGGGTGGTTAAACATCCTTACTTGCAGCCGGTGGATGAATTGCGAAGGACGCAGATCAACGTGGCCGTGTCGAAGGCATATCAAAAAGCGCTCCAGGCAATCGCCATACGACACAGTTCATACCACGGACCACAGGTGATCGATTTTACGGAGGGAGGAAAACCGGAGAACCCGGCGAAAACCCCTCGAAGCACAGGAGAGATCAACTACAACTCTTACTCACATGAGTTCCAAGCTCGACAACGGAGTCATTCCTAGACGGTCAACCATCCAAGTACTAACCCCGTCTAACCGGGCTTAACTTTGGACTGCAGCAGCGGCAGAGCGCTAACAGCACATGCAACACGTGCTCGATAGACTGCTTAAAGGCACAGTGTCACCATGACGCAAACTTGAAAAACTTCGTGGACAAATTCAAGTTCACAATGATTAAAATTATGGTGAATATCACACACGTCAAAACTCGGACTAAATAGTCCTAAAAAATGCACTAATGAGTTACTTTTTTAACGTTTTAAGAATATTTCTCCTTTTCTTTAACACAAATATAATTTTTGTCTCGCGCAAAACTATTTATTAAGCAGTAATTTAATACCTGACGCTGTGCCTTTAAATTTATTAAACTAGCGTCTAATGAATTCCACAACAAAGGGCCTTGATAAGTAATAGACAATAGTTTTAAGGTGGTCAGTCGACAACGATAATAGTAATGATAATGATTTAATATTTCTATTGCGCAAATTAACATGTGAATATGACCAAATGCGCATTACAAAATTACCGTTATAGAATGCGATAACAACTAACAACAAACTAATTTATAAAATATACTAATAAAAGGCAGTCTTAAAAAGATGTCTTAACCAATCCTTTGAACTTAATAAAGTTGTCGTCTTGACGAATGTCAACTGGCAAAGCATTCCAAAGTTTGGTGGCAGCAACTGAAAAAGCGCGATCACCAAGAGTCTTTTTAGTTCGTATACTGGGTGGTTGTAGTAAAAGACCTAAGTTCTATCGAAGACTATAATTTGACTGTTTCCTAATAGTAACTAAATCACAAATGTATATGGGTGCAAGCCCAAAAATTGCTTTAAAAAGTAATAACAATAATCTTAAAATCAATTCTAAATTTGACCGGAAGCCAATGTAATGAATACAACACTGGAGTAATGTGGCAGTATCTCGGCGTACGACTTATAAGTCTCGCAGGAACGAACATTCTGCGCAGATTTTGTGTGATAATATGGACTTGCGAAACGAAGAAAGTCATACGAATAGCAAGGGAAATGCAAGCATTAATTTATGGTGTTTTTCTTTTCTTACAGTGCTGCCTTGCGAAGTTTCTCCGTGTAAAAATGGAGCCGTTTGCGTCAATAAGAAAGATGGCGATTTTAGTTGTGCCTGCAAGTCCGGATACAGAGGATTACTGTGTGAGAGTAAAGGTAAAAATTGTCTGTTTTTTCATTTCTTGCATTGTTTTGCTTAAAGTGGATAAATCATAACGATAAAGTAAGTAATGAATTCATTAAAATAACATGAAGAAGAAAAATTGAACGAATTAGGAAATAATTGCGTCATTTTATTTTTATTTTATGCTATTGTATTTTATTTTATTCTATGTTACGTTACGTTACGCTACGCTATTATTATTTATTTATTATTATTTAATCTTACTTAAAGACGGTAACCATTCAGAGCTCTTACGCATCTTATTTCCACGGAGCCGTTTGTTTAGCTAAATACAATACAGTAAAAATAGAGAAAGTAGAACTATTTGTATAGGTAATAGCATGGTTTTTTAGTGCAATTTGGGAAAAAAGTGCACGAGTGAGATTTTCAAAGACTATCAAAATTGCACGAGTCCGAAGGACGGGTGCTATTTGAGGTCTTTGAAAAACTCACGACGGCATGTTTTCCAAATTACACGTAAAACCATGCTGTTACTTATTAATAATATACATGAAAAAATGCCCAAGTCAACTGTGCTTACATTACATTTCCCTTTCGGCAGTGTCTGCTCCTCGTATATTTGGTTGTTTAAAAACGCTTTGCTTCTTCTACCATGCATTATTCGAGAAACTTTACTATAAAAAGCACTAAGAATCTTCTAGTATTCTTGCAGGTACTTTACTTGACAACTATAAAAAAGAATTAGCTTCAAATTTTAACAAATTGTTCTCCTCCGTTTCAAATCTTGGCCGCCATATTTGTTTATTTTGTGCAGAAACTGCCAGAAAGAGCCTGGGCACGAGGTTGGAAAATGCCATGCGTCAAAATCCGTTGTAGAACGTGATTGGCTGTTTTTTATTGTTTTTGATTGGCTTATTCGCTTCAAAAATTTGCACTGTATTTCTTTTTTCCTTAAAACTACACTGCTCTTAGCCAATCAAAATGGATAATTTTTTTCATGTATATTATTAATAAATAAATACATACTACGATCGATAACTACTTAAATATTGTCTATCTAACTAAATATATTCAGATGTATTCTTACATCACATTGTTATAACTAATTTATGTGTTGTCCAGGAGTAAATCTTTAAATTTCGTCATTGAAATATCCTGTTGCTTAACAGGTATTGGCAATTCGTTCCACAAACTCGCAGCTGAATAGCTAATATTTTTCTTCATCATATTTGTGTTAGATTATTTAAGTTCGAAATCTAAGTCACTGCTATACGAAGGCTGTAGTTCGCGTTTTTGCTAACAGTAAACATGCTGGTCATGCATTTTGGACGTTAATTATCTTTAATTTTGTACAAAATGTCCCTTTATTGTTTGTCCATCGCTCGTGCAATGGTTGCCATTTATGTTATGTTATCTAATTTAACTTATTTTAATTTAATTTAATTTTATAATATTTTGTTTATATTTTTATTCTATTTTATTATATTATGTTTTTTATTATATACATAATATGATATAAACATGACACGCAAAAACTTTTAAAATGAAACTAACTGAAGGAGGTCTAAAAACAACAAGTATAAAAGAAACACATAGACTACGGACAGAGTTACAAGTGTATGTAGAGCGAATGGAAGAGTGGTAGTATTCTTTAGTTTGATTTTAAAAATTGAAAGTGTGGTAGCCCGGGTGATTTCTTGAGGCAGCGCGTTCCAAATTCTTGGAGCTCTTATTTATAGTAATACCATGATCGCCTCGGATTCTTTTGTTCTCCGAGGAAAGGTAAACCTCGTATTTCCCTCATTGCTCATGCAACAGGGAAATTTTTCCTTTGTCTTCTAATTTTCCCGTGCATGTTGATGAGGGAAAATTAGAAGACTAATTAAATTAAATTTTCCGCTTGCATATATATTTTCCCTCATCAACATGCACGGGGAAATTAGATGCAACTTCTCTGATCAACTGTGTAAATTTCCTGTAGGAAGATTCTCAAAGAGTTTTCCTCGGCGATCATAATATTACAAACTAATACCATGACTTTTCGGGAAATTAGCGATTTCAAACCTTCCCTCGGCTGCGCGAAATTTAAGCGCTAATTTCCCTCAAGTCATGTTATTACTTATAAGTATATGTCTTGACATCAGTGACATCAACACGTTACAAGCATTGTATGACTTTTCTATTTTAGATGGTCTTTTCGAATCGCTTATACTGAAAGACAAACCTGACTACCTGAAGCAGCTCGAAGACTGGGTGGGTACGGACAACCAATGGCGTGTCTGCTACAGGGCTTCCAGAGATGGATGGAGAGCTGGCGACTTCCACTCGAGATGTGATCACAAAGGACCCACCGTGAGCATTATTCGTGTAGGATACTACATCTTTGGTGGATACGCAGATGTTAGTTGGGGAGGTGAGATCGGAAATACCAGTGTAGTCATAGAGATCATAATATAAGACTAGAGGGGGCATTCCTATGCTGAGTCCTGTCAAATGTGCGAGGAAAACTGAACGCCGCCATTAGAGGGGCAAAACTAGTATCCATGCCCTTTGAAGGTCCAATACGCGCGAATGAGTACTTCAAAATGGAGGCCACAATTTATAATCAAGGAGTGGAAAAAAATCAACAACGATAAAGACGCCTCAATAAAGAAGTAAGGTAAGAATTTATAATAACAAGAAGACCAAAAATTGTAAAAGTTTTATTTTCTTAAAAATCGTGATGAAAATTTAGTAAAAAGCTTGTTTTAGACGAATTTTAGCTCGTTTTTGCCCCTCTAATGGCGGCGTTCAATTTTCCTCGCATTCTTGGCCCCAATGCCCCCTCTAGTCTTATATTATGATCTCTATGGGTGTAGCGGTCTCGGTATTCCCTATTCGGAGATACCCTTAAAGGCCACCGTAGCCCATCTCAATTATAATTCTTTCGCTGCTACCATCGACCTTTACTATATTACTCTGACAAACGCCAGACGATTTTACTATAGTCAACCTCATTCCCAGGGCCTTTTTGAAATTGGGACGGCGGGAAAAGGCCCTGGCATCGGCTGGTCACAGCACCCAGAAATACTGGGTGTAATAAATTAGCAATTGAATTTAGTATGCAAAATCATTCTGAGTGATGGCATTTTGGCAATGGCAATTTGTACGTGCCAAACCGTCAAACGAGCCTTCTTCACTCAACAGTTAAGCAACACGAGCATGCGCATATCCAACCGGATATCCAAAATCAGATCTAAAAATTCGATTTCCCCAGAGTCTTCCCCGCCTCCCGTAACCGCGTGGGAACGAGATTGGAGCCAAGCTAACAAATCACTTTTTAGGTTACCATCAGATAGAATATCCTTCCAACAAATCGGCTAAACTCACACCATAACACCGGGTGTTCCAAGAAAAACCCACAACATTTTCAATCGAACATGGACTTAACTCGTTCAAACACCACAGATTTTCTCACTCCGGTTTCCTCCTGTAGTAACACTAGACCGATGAGCGATGGCCCTTGCTATAGACCTCTATAGGGAGAACCGTACGTTTAAATATGACTGATAGGGTAACCAAGTTAATTTAGTTTAGCAAAATATTAAGCTGCCCAAGAGCTTGCTGCGCTGCGTAGCTAATTCGTCATAGCACCGCAATTTTTTTAGTAAGGATACTTGGAAAGTACAAAGACTATGAAGTCCTTACTGCACTTGCGTACATCCTTGTACTTGTGCTTATTTCACGAGTGTCAAAAAAGCTTTACGGTCATAGGTACTGTATAATATTCTTCACAAGATTACTGGATGTATAGTATTAAAGACGAAAAACATGCTTTTGTTTCTATTTTGCTAGGAACGACTGGTTACAAACGGAGTACCACCTCATTCCTGTTCTCGCTCCGCAACAGAGACAACCTCAAACCGTTTAAAGCTCCCGTCTACCAAAATCATGGCAACGCGATCTATCAGAATCCCAGCTATGGCGTAACATTTGGAGGAGGCCATGATCTTCACATCAAGGATAACAGTCACACTTCTACCGGTTCCTACACCAACTTCGGTCATACCTACAGACCTCCTCCTAACTACAAATACGGTCAACAGAAGACCAAAGATCTCTTGGCTGGAACTTACAACGGCTTTAAACCCGACGAAATCGAAGTTTTTTATTTGCGTTAATCTTACTAGACTTTTTCCACTTTTGCATGACGAACTAAAAAGCACATAGCACATGTATCGTACGTATAGGTTTTGCCTATGATGTATCCGTGTATACTTAACTTTGATCAGTAATAAACGTTTGTTTCGGCCTAAATTGCCTGACGTCTCCTTTACAGTCAAAATGGAAATACCTTCCCACTTCTGCTTCTGTAATTTGTAATGTGTATTACTGTATTTCTGCATGTAGACGCTACAGAAACGTGAGAAAAATCTAGCGATAACATTCGCTATATATCTGTTCGTTGGTATTGATTTGGGAGAAACATTGGTTATATTATGATTACAGTTGATTTCACATTACTTTACCGCCGTGTGTTGCGAAGATCGTTGGGAAGTTCAAATATTCGTTCGGAAGTTCCGAATTGCGTTGCTAAGGTTGAAAAATTATCCAATCAGAATGAGTTTTGATCCAAAGCTCACAATTTGATTGGATAATTTTCAACCTTGGCAACGTAATTCCGAACTTCCGAGAAATCAACTGTAAAGGGTATTGGCAATAACAATTAAGTTTGTTTAATTTGAAAGAACTCGTGAAATTATAATAGAAGATCTTTTACAACTTTCTCGGGTCTTTCTTCGTTTGCAAGATATTTCAATTTGTTTAATATGTAAATGAGATGGGCTCTGACGTCAGGAGCAGGTGCAGTATTTTTGCACAAAGCAAAATCACTTATGAAATGTTTAGTGTCACAAGGCGGTTTTATGTGCACAATTTCAAGTTATTTCGTCAAACAAACTTGGAGATATAACTGATTTTGCTACGTGTGAAAATACTGTACCCTGCTCCTGACGTCATGTAGAGGCCATCTAATTTACATATTAAACAAATTGAAATATCTTGATTCTATTACAATTTTATATGAGTTCTTTCAAATAAGACAAACTGAATTTTTGTTGCCAATGTCTTTAAACTCCATGAAAGCTAAATTATAATAAATTATTAATTATTCTAAATTCTTCACATTTTTCGACAAAAATATTTCATACGCTTCAGTGCGATTACAGAAATACAGTAATACACAACAAACTACAGAAGTAGAAGTGGGTAGGTATTTCCATTTTGACTGTAACCCTTTCCCATCAATGGATTTTCCCTGTAACGACTAAAATCGTCTGGCGTTAGTCGTAGTAAAATCATAGTCAATTGAGGGGGTGCCGGATTACATGGACCGGGCTAGCCCGCGGTTAGCCTCGCTAGGTCGCGTCCTATATAAAACGCATGTTTTTTTTAAGGCTTTTTGATTACATGGCCCAGTTTGCCAGGATCCCGGTTGTCACAACATGGCTAGCCTGGTTAACCGGGATAAAAATGTCCATGTAATCGTTTCGTCCCGTTAAAGCGGGCTGAAAAACTGTTTAATGGCTTCGATACGCGTTCGTTTACTTGCCTATTTGAACAAATAAGGCTGAAAGGAACTGAAATAGAGCATCAAAACTGTGTTGATGTATTTCGTAATCGTATAGCGAAGACTTAATAAATTAATTAGCCTTCGTAAAGCGGGTTAAACTCATCCCGGCTAACCGGGCCAGGCCGCCAGCACGGTCCATGCATCGGTAATCACCTCTGAGATATGGCCTCCAAACCCGGTAAACTTCAAAGCGCCTATAATGAGCTGTGGTTTTATGTTGAGACGGCCTTCACAATGCACAAATCTTTTGTTTTCAGCTTATTCATATTTAAATAACACGGTTGAGTGCTTGAACCCAAACGCTGCTGTTGGATAATTGCTTCATTATACCAAAACTACATTGTCCTCAACGTGCACATGTAATTTTGCATAAACGTGAACAAAACTGACGATAGAACAAAGACTTTCGTTCAGTTTCCACACCATTTCTCGATTGACTATGGTAAAATAGATACAAGGCCAGGCCAAACGATTTCAACATTTCATTCAACATCGTTCAACATTGTTGAATTCAACATGTTGAAAGCGTTTGGCCACCCCTGTTGAATGATGTTGAACGAAATTTGAACAAGTTCAAATTTCGTTCAACACGCGTTCTACAATTCTATTGTTCTCAAAATGTTGAAAGGTGTTGAACGCATTTGGCTACGTTTCATTCAACTTTGTTTTAAACAGAGACATGCGCCATGCGGGATTTTGTCAGGGTGAGAGCCTGGGTCAAGTAAGTCGTACTCGACAAAATGGCCAAAGTAGAAGTGCCAGCCGTAGAAAACGTTGATAAATCACACAATCGCCAAGCAGATGGAAATAAAGTAGCAATAAAAAGAAAAAACAAGAATCGAAGGAACCCCAGGATGGCAAGCACTGCGACACAGCGTCTTCTTTGTTATAAATACATTTTCCATGTTCATTCAAACTAGTTTTGCCGCCTAGGCTCGATTCCAGCTTTTGTGTTAGCCTGCGTTCAATTAATTGTCATTCATGAATGTTGAACGATGTTGAATTCATGTCGAACAGAGTTAGTACTTGGATAGGTGACCATCTAGGCTGCATGTGAGTAAAGTTGTTGACTTGTTGGTTCTCTCCTGTGTCTTGGGATTTTTCCCCCTGGTTCTCCAGCTTCTGTCCTCCGTAAAACTAACTTTATACAGTACTGTCCCCAATTAGTTAGTCTGTAAGAATGGTCTATATACTGGCTAGGAGTACGTCAGTACGAGACAGTAAGTTACTGCCTACATAGCTACTGTGCATTGCTACTGGCTACATAGTTACTGTATATTGCAACTGGCTACATAGCTACTGTGCATTGCTACTAGCTACTGTACATTGCTACTGGCTACAAGGTTACTGTACATTGCTACTGGCTACATGGTTACTGTACATTGCTACTGGCTACATAGCTACTGTACATTGCTACTGGCTACATGGTTACTGTACATTGCTACTGGCTACATAGCTACTGTACATTGCTACTGGCTATGTGGCTACTGTACATTGCTACTGGCTACATAGTTACTGTACATTGCTACTGGCTACATAGCTACTGTACATTGCTACTGGCTACATGGTTACTGTACATTGCTACTGGCTACATAGCTACTGTACATTGCTACTGGCTACATGGTTACTGTACATTGCTACTGGCTACATAGCTACTGTACATTGCTACTGGCTACATGGTTACTGTACATTGCTACTGGCTACATAGCTACTGTACATTGCTACTGGCTACATGGCTACTGTACATTGCTACTGGCTACATAGCTACTGTACATTGCTTACTGGCTACATAGCTACTGTACATTGCTACTGGCTATGTGGCTACTGTACATTGCTACTGGCTACATAGTTACTGTACATTGCTACTGGCTACATAGCTACTGTACATTGCTACTGGCTACATAGCTACTGTACATTGCTACTGGCTATGTGGCTACTGTACATTGCTACTGGCTACATAGTTACTGTACATTGCTACTGGCTACATAGCTACTGTACATTGCTACTGGCTACATGGTTACTGTACATTGCTACTGGCTACATAGCTACTGTACATTGCTACTGGCTACATGGTTACTGTACATTGCTACTGGCTACATAGCTACTGTACATTGCTACTGGCTACATGGTTACTGTACATTGCTACTGGCTACATAGCTACTGTACATTGCTACTGGCTACATGGCTACTGTACATTGCTACTGGCTACATAGCTACTGTACATTGCTACTGGCTACATAGCTACTGTACATTGCTACTGGCTATGTGGCTACTGTACATTGCTACTGGCTACATAGTTACTGTACATTGCTACTGGCTACATAGCTACTGTACATTGCTACTGGCTACATGGTTACTGTACATTGCTACTGGCTACATAGCTACTGTACATTGCTACTGGCTACATGGTTACTGTACATTGCTACTGGCTACATAGCTACTGTACATTGCTACTGGCTACATGGTTACTGTACATTGCTACTGGCTACATAGCTACTGTACATTGCTACTGGCTACATGGCTACTGTACATTGCTACTGGCTACATAGCTACTGTACATTGCTACTGGCTACATAGCTACTGTACATTGCTACTGGCTATGTGGCTACTGTACATTGCTACTGGCTACATAGTTACTGTACATTGCTACTGGCTACATAGCTACTGTACATTGCTACTGGCTACATAGCTACTGTACATTGCTACTGGCTATGTGGCTACTGTACATTGCTACTGGCTACATAGTTACTGTACATTGCTACTGGCTACATAGCTACTGTACATTGCTACTGGCTACATGGTTACTGTACATTGCTACTGGCTACATAGCTACTGTACATTGCTACTGGCTACATGGTTACTGTACATTGCTACTGGCTACATAGCTACTGTACATTGCTACTGGCTACATGGTTACTGTACATTGCTACTGGCTACATAGCTACTGTAACATTGCTACTGGCTACATGGCTACTGTACATTGCTACTGGCTACATAGCTACTGTACATTGCTACTGGCTACATAGCTACTGTACATTGCTACTGGCTATGTGGCTACTGTACATTGCTACTGGCTACATAGTTACTGTACATTGCTACTGGCTACATAGCTACTGTACATTGCTACTGGCTACATGGTTACTGTACATTGCTACTGGCTACATAGCTACCGTACATTGCTACTGGCTACATGGTTACTGTACATTGCTACTGGCTACATAGCTACTGTACATTGCTACTGGCTACATGGTTACTGTACATTGCTACTGGCTACATAGCTACTGTACATTGCTACTGGCTACATGGCTACTGTACATTGCTACTGGCTACATAGCTACTGTACATTGCTACTGGCTATGTGGCTACTGTACATTGCTACTGGCTACATAGTTACTGTACATTGCTACTGGCTACATAGCTACTGTACATTGCTACTGGCTACATGGTTACTGTACATTGCTACTGGCTACATGGTTACTGTACATTGCTACTGGCTACATAGCTACTGTACATTGCTACTGGCTACATGGTTACTGTACATTGCTACTGGCTACATGGTTACTCTACATTGCTACTGGCTACATAGCTACTGTACATTGCTACTGGCTACATGGCTACTGTGCATTGCTACTGGCTATGTGGCTGCTGGCTATATGGCTACTGTACATTGCTACTGGCTACTGGAAATTTTTGAAATTTAGAGTCTTGGAAATGCCATTTCCTGCATTCTGAGGGGTGATTTTTAAGAACACAGAAGGTCATGAAATGTCACAAAAACTAGTTAAAATACAACACATTTCAACATTTTTCGATGTTGTGTTTACTGGGTTGACTTATCACTGTATATGGGTGCTTTTGGCTGACAGGAATGAGGATGTAACAGTTACTTTAGCCTAACGAGTAACCTATAATTTGTGAATGGTGATTGATGAGTCAGTTGCTGCAAAATTTCTGGGGGGGCTCAGCCCCCGCATTAAGATTTCTCGGGGGGCTAAAGCCACTCAGCAGGGGCTAAAGCCCCTCAGCCCCCCCATACTCTACGCAAACTGCCTACATAGCTACTGGCTATGTGTCTACTGTACAATGCTACTGGCTACATGGCTACTGTACAATGCTACTGGCTACTGTAAATTGCTATTGGCTATGTGGCTAATACATGGCTATAACTGTAGATCGCAACTGGCTACATAGCTGTACATCGCTTTACTGGCTATTTTAGCCTATTTAGCTACTATCAAATTTGAGGCCTGAGAGTCTCTCGAAATTATGTAATTTATTACTTTCAGATTACTCTTAAATACTTGCCTCAAAATGCAGGAAATAGTGTTTCAGAGACCCTAGAAAATAGAAATCAACATTGTTATCAATTGATGTGGACTTCTATTGGTTATCAATTTCATCAATTGCATAACACCTAAAAATATCCCATTCCTTTAAGTTTGCAACAGGCAGTAGCATCATGGCTGGGGGGGGGGGGGGTAGGAGGGGCTATAGCCCCTCGTAGAATTTGATATTTAATGTTGGAAATGCATGTTGTGGTAATTGTTGGTGAAATATACTTTGCAACCCCTTATAGGTATATATACACTTGTCGGAAAATTTTGGACTTGAGCCCTCCAAGGTCTCTGAAACACTATTTCCTGCATTTTGAGGCAAGTATTTAAAAGTACTCCGAAAGCCATAAATTACATAATTTTGTTGAAATCAAACCAGACCATAGAATGGTACATGTCTGGCAGAATATCTTTAGACTTATATTTATAAACAAGTTGTAAATGTAAAAACAAGTTGGAGGCATTTTGTATAGACCTTTGTATTGTAATTTATAGCATACGCATGCCTGCTAAATATGTAACACATTACTAGCCTTAAAACATTGTAAACCCCCCCGCCCCCTACAAGTTTCTCAACGGATTTAAACTTTTCAGAGACTATTGGGGGGGGGGGGGGGGCGACCATCTCCCCCCTTGGCGACGCCACTGGATACACCTGGAGCTATAATAGACTACATAAAGTCACTAATTACCAATGCTTGACAAACAACACTCGCTCTGACCTAGTTTATTAACCATTAATGGACACATGATTCTGTTATCTAGCGAGCGAGATAATTTTTAAAATGTGTTTCGTTTGAAGTTTCTTCGTTTTATTAAACTAAAACAGAACAAATTATATAATGATCTTACCGTTAATAGTCCCCACCACCGTCACCGCAATTTTTGGTTCTCTCAAGGTCCAAAATAATGTTCAATTTCTCTGAGTTCTGCCCACTGATCTATATAAGAGACTGGATAGAGCATCTATTATCTGAGCGTCTTCAGAAATTGAAGCCGGAAGTTACGCCCTAATTTGTAAGCGACGCCATATTGGATGGTCCCACTTATTGGTTGCTATATTTTACTGTTGTGAATTCGTTGTTTTCGCATATAATCACGAAATAGACGAACAACACAAATCCATTTTGGTATTTCAAGCAACGGGACACATCATGGAACTATGGAGGACCTAAGAACGTGAAGGGAAACTGAATCGTAAGTAAATAACTTGATATTTTGACGAAATTTCGAAGGGGACGGAGAGCTCCCGAAGGGTTATTTACCAAGGAAACGGGAAACCCAACATTGTAAACGGCCGGTGGTTAATAAACTGATTTGTAGGATACAAATGTGAGATAATACTGTAATTGTGGAATGTTCACAATCGAGTAGATCATTTTAAAAAAGCCGAAGGACGTGTAAAATTATGGCACAGAAGATAGATTGGCTTGTAGAGTTGTGAGTAGATTTAGACAAGCAGCATATTTCTTTGGCAACATAGGAGCATGTTAATACTCTATAAGTTTGTAATACTTACAATGTTTGGTGCTTCCATAGAAGAAAACTGTAGCATGCATCATAACAAGAACGAGCCAGTTTGTTTTATTAAACTCCATGCCCAGTGTCCAAGTCATGTATTTAAGAAATTAAGTTGTCAACATTGTTTCTTATTAACAGCTGAGCTATTTTATTGTTTAAAGCTAAATTGTTTGTGAGTATCTGTAAAATTGAATGTGATATTTGTATGTTATGTTGTAGGTAGTTTAAAATGAAACAACAATGAATGAAGAACAATAAAGGTGAAGCAACATGACAACTTAATACAGAATATAATTGAACTGTGTCATTTATAGTTTTCAAACTTTGTCAATGCATGATTTGATTAAAGAAAATGTTTACAATTCATGAGTGTATTTTATCTTGTGTAGTTTGATTCTGTATAAATGTACTATATAATGATACATTTTTAATCTGTTCTCTGACTTCTGTATGTTATGAAAATTGTGGCAGAACTAATACTGTACTATCAGTGTGTACTATACAAGTAGATCAACAAGGCCAGTGTTTGATGTTTATATAAAGTCAAAACAAATCAAGCTAATATATATGTTAAAATATGCTAAAAAAAAGCATCTTGGCAAAGGTATAGTCACAAAACTAATTATATTGTAAAATTAATACAAGATTTTTAGTTGTAGGCAAATGTAGGCCCAATTGCCCAAATTAGATAACCCCATCTCAAGAAAATAATAAACTCATTCTGATTAATCCTGTGAATGCCAGGATAACTTATTTGAATCATTACCCCGAGTTTTCTGTGAGTGAAAATATATTGTTCAATTATAGGCACATCAACTGATCTATACAGTTGGGCACATCGCATTCTTAAATTAATTGTTTGATTCCGGTCTTTTGGCTTATGATATAATAATACCACAGCAGTTGTTCGTAGTGTAGCTTGTTCAGTTGATCAAATTTCCCGAATTCATTCGGTCCTTTAGCAGTGTTTCCATATTGTGAGTAAATTCTGAATGAGAATGGCCTTCGTCTGTTCAAAGTTGTCATCAATGACACTTGGGAGTTCGCTCCATCGAACTCGCAAATTCCGTTTCCCCCCACATTTTGGGGCTAAATAACTACAATTTTTCTCTCTAAATGCTTCACGTGTCCTTTCTTCCCCGTGATAAAAAAGTTTGTCCGAACGCGAAGGAGAAAAATGCCTTAATATGCGAAAACTATAATTGTGCAACAGTAAAATATAGCGAAAGTGGGACCATCCAACATGGCGGATGTTGCCAACTTCCGACCACTTCCGACTTCAATTTCAGACAACGGATGCTCTATCCAGTCTCTTATATAGATCAGTGGTTCTGCCCCGCTTCTGCCCACGTGCAAAATAACCTTTAAATTTAGCCACATTTCATTCATGGCTAATACTTCATGTTAGAGCAACATAACGGTTCAGTCTTCCGCTAAAAAGCAAGTGGGGGCGAAGCTGGCGAGAAGACGAAATCATAAAGCCCGATACAATTCTTCCGTCCCCAAATGAATTTTCTGAATTTCCTATCGACGAAGCTTTAATCGCACAATCCAGCTGTTCCATGTTTGAAATTTGCTGTTTCCTTAGATATTCAAGCGGACTCCAAGCGGACCACAATCCAGAATTGTGTCGGAGTAATTCCTTCACGAACATGTTATAAACTCTCATCGCTCTCTCTTCGTAGACGCTTGGGAGAAGTTGGTTATTAAACTCTTGTCATAACCAGTACAGAGTACAGCTAGCACATCCTCATTATTAAACAGGACTTTTTCTATACATTCGCGCCGTTCTTTCTTTAGATATTTTACTTTAAACTTCCGTCTAAACATAGTTTCTAACGTTTCTCTCTGACGAAGGATCTTCGCTCGAAATGTTAGAAACGACGTTCAATAATTTCGGCAGTACTCAAACCTTACTATATTAGTATATTTCGAACTGAACTGACTACTTAGCCTGCGCCGCAATTTAGTCGTTTGCTTCGCAAGCTAAGCTAAGCCGAGCCGAGATGAAATGAGATAAAATGAAATGAAATGAGGTGAGATGACACGACATATGAACCTTACATAATTTTAATGTGCAAAACTGAACGAAAAATGTAAGTTTAAATGTATTGGATAATATATAGAAAAATATATAGCAGTACTATAAAAAATGTCAAAAATCACCAGCATTAACACATACATAGATACACTGGTTACATGTCATTAAGCATGCACTGTGAAATGATTATAACTTAATAATATTTGTTATATACCAAAGCCTTTCGTTTGCCAAAGATGAAATCCTATTGGTCAAATGATGGTCACGTGTTGTTCAACAAACTCAATGTTTCTTTCTGTCGGGGGAACATTGCAATGTTTCCCTCTGACGTCAGCTTTAATCATGTGTTGTTCACGTGAATACACAATTATTGCATCAGATCAAGAACTTTGAACTCTTCGGAACATTTTGGAAACAAGAGCTTGTTTCGAGCTTGTTTGGTACGAAATAGTCCATTTTCCAAAAGAAAGAATATCTATACGTATCTTCAAAGAAGGTCTGAAGAAAACGTGGAGAAATTTAAAGCTGTTCTTTGTACTTGTTTGAGACTGGTGTATTTGTTTAGTTTAATTAAAAAGACAAAAAAGTCAAAGTGTTTTGGGAAGTCTTTTTTCCCTTTCGAGTCAGCTTGGTATTTTGTATTTTAAAAGGCTTTGGTATATAACAAAACGCTTGTTGACTTTTGCCTTGAGAAACATCGAGTTTTACGGTCCCTCAGGCTTCAATGTCACCCTCGGGTGACATTGAAGCCTTCGGGTCCGTAAAACTCGATGTTTCCCTCGGCGCCAGTCAACAAGTGTTTTGTGTTTTTGTTATTAATTAAATTAATAAGAAAAAATTAAATTAATTAATTGAATTATCAAAAACGACTAAAAAAAAAAGAAGCAGTCACTATACACTAAATATAGGACATCTGTTCCAATGAATTATATATAGTAATTTATAGTTATATAGAGTTATATGAACAGCGCTGTCGAACATTTTGCACCTGCGCGAGCTCCTGGCCAAAAAAGGGCGGGAAACTATTATACTGTTGTAAATTGACGAAACTGCCACACTTTTCTTGCAAATTTTACTGTCGTGGCAATAGAAGCGTTCCTAAAATATCGTTGCAATAGATTCCTCAAGTTGACCAATTCAAATGATGAAATTCACAGGATGTTCCACAAGTCTCAATGTCACTACCACTGACGGAAGGAGAGAGTCCAGTCTGATAATCCTAAAAAAGGCTCTACAAGGTGATTCTTTATGCCCAAAGCTGTTCACCATTTACTTAAACCCTCTTGCCTGGAAAATAAGGACAATGGAAGGATATTGTATCAGCAAACCTATCTCATTGAAATTTACACAACTAATGTTTATTGATGATCTGAAAATTTTTTCTGCAAATGACAAGAAGTTATATCCAGCCTTGCAGTGTAGCCAGACGTGCATGAAAGACTTAAACATGGAATGGAATGCCAAGAAATGCGCAGTGATGAATGTGAAAAGGGGAGTTCTGGATGAACAGTCTCAACTCAAGTTAAATGATTCGACGTTGATAGATTCAGTCACCGCGAACAAGCCATACAAATTTCTTGGTATACATGAACATCTGGGTCTAGATAAAGGTACCATCCACGAGAAAGCAAGCAAGGAATTCCTGCAGCGAGTTTGGCTTATATGTTCATCACCACTGTCCGACCTGTTCAAAGTACTGGCCACCAACACATTTGCAATGTCCGCCCTCTCTTATTTCATGACCATCACAGAATGGACAATTCACCAGTTGCAGGAACTCGACCGAGAAGTTCGAAAGATTCTTACAGACAACAGAGGAAGACACCCATGTGCTTCTGTACATCTGCTATATCTCCCGAGAGCACAAGGAGGTAGGGGCTTAAAAAGCGTTGAGCAAGAGTATAAAGAATTGAGAATTAAAACTGCCATCCATCTGTACGCATCGAACGACCCAACAGTGAAAGCAGCCGCGCTTACTGACCAAGTAAGAAGAAATAGAGGAAGAAGATCCATCATGAAAGATGCCGAGAAGTTTGCTGAAGAACTAGGAATTGACATTTGCACAAACAGCAATCTAGAATGGTCCATCACATATACTACTGTAGATGGTAGCGAGAAAGTTGTTACAGATGAAAGAAAGATAAAGTCTTTACTTCGAGAAATCAGAATTACCAAATTAAGAAAAGCAATTGGAAATCAGCCGTGGCTTGGACGTAACACCAACCATCGGTGGGAAATGGGATACGGCAGTGATGGATTCCCATGGCTAAATGGGTGGAAAGGATGTCCTACTGATGTAGTGGCCGACATGGAGGAAATTATACAGCAGTTGATCCCCACCCGCGTCTATTACAGCGTCAAGCTTGGGCAAGATACTATCAGCAATATGTGCCGCCTATGTGAATCGAAGCAAGAAACTGTTTCGCATCTTTTGTCCGGTTGCGAACGGCTCTCTCAGACGGAGTACCTGTATCGATATAATAACGCTTTAAAATGTCTTTATTTTGCACTATTGCAACAATTTGGCATTATTAAAACTATTCCTCCACCAAATAGTGCAATTGAGGCCAAACCTGTGACGAAGACCAAGGACGTGGAAATTTTATGGGACATGCCAATTCTCTCCTCTGGTAGTCAAGAAATAACATCAACAGAACAGGGTAATAGACCAGATATGATACTAATCAACAGGAAACAGAAGACGGCGGTAGTCATAGAATGCAGTTGCCCATCAAACAGCAATATGGAAAGAAAGGAGGAAGAAAAAACGAACAAGTACCAACAAGTCCGAGCCGAGCTTCAGAGGAGATTCGAGGTATTTGATGTATACCAAATCAATGTTCTTCTTCACGTGATGGGTGGCTATAAAAAATCACTGAAAGCCTCGTTAGCCGTTCTGCTGGGCCAAGAGAATTTTGTTAAAATTTGTTAAATCAAGACAATTAAACACTAAAAAGAAAGAAAGAAAGAAAGAAAGAAAGAAAGAAAGAAAGTAAAGAAAGAAAGAAAGAAAGAAAAGAAAGAGAAGAAAGAAAAGAAAGAAAAGAAAGAAAAGAAAGAAAAGAAAGAAAAGAAAGAAAAGAAAGAAAAGAAAGAAAAGAAAGAAAAGAAAGAAAAGAAAGAAAAGAAAGAAAAGAAAGAAAAGAAAGAAAAGAAAGAAAAGAAAGAAAAGAAAGAAAAGAAAGAAAAGAAAGAAAAGAAAGAAAAGAGAGAAAAGAGAGAAAAGAAAGAAAAGAAAGAAAAGAAAGAAAAGAAAGAAAAGAAAGAAAAGAAAGAAAAGAAAGAAAAGAAAGAAAAGAGAGAAAAGAGAGAAAAGAGAGAAAAGAGAGAAAAGAGAGAAAAGAGAGAAAAGAGAGAAAAGAGAGAAAAGAGAGAAAAGAAAGAAAAGAGAGAAAAGAGAGAAAAGAGAGAAAAGAGAGAAAAGAGAGAAAAGAGAGAAAAGAGAGAAAAGAGAGAAAAGAAAGAAAAGAAAGAAAAGAAAGAAAAGAAAGAAAAGAGAGAAAAGAGAGAAAAGAGAGAAAAGAGAGAAAAGAGAGAAAAGAGAGAAAAGAGAGAAAAGAGAGAAAAGAGAGAAAAGAGAGAAAAGAGAGAAAAGAGAGAAAAGAGAGAAAAGAGAGAAAAGAGAGAAAAGAGAGAAAAGAGAGAAAAGAGAGAAAAGAGAGAAAAGAGAGAAAAGAGAGAAAAGAAAGAAAAGAAAGAAAAGAAAGAAAAGAAAGAAAAGAAAGAAAAGAAAGAAAAGAAAGAAAAGAAAGAAAAGAGAGAAAAGAGAGAAAAGAGAGAAAAGAGAGAAAAGAGAGAAAAGAGAGAAAAGAGAGAAAAGAGAGAAAAGAGAGAAAAGAGAGAAAAGAGAGAAAAGAGAGAAAAGAGAGAAAAGAGAGAAAAGAGAGAAAAGAGAGAAAAGAGAGAAAAGAGAGAAAAGAGAGAAAAGAGAGAAAAGAGAGAAAAGAGAGAAAAGAGAGAAAAAGAGAGAAAAGAGAGAAAAGAGAGAAAAGAGAGAAAAGAGAGAAAAGAGAGAAAAGAGAGAAAAGAGAGAAAAGAGAGAAAGAAGAAAAGAGAGAAAAGAGAGAAAAGAGAGAAAAGAGAGAAAAGAGAGAAAAGAGAGAAAGAGAGAAGAGAGAAAAAAGAGAAAAAGAGAGAAAAGAGAGAAAAGAGAGAAAAGAGAGAAAAGAGAGAAAAGAGAGAAAAGAGAGAAAAGAGAGAAAAGAGAGAAAAGAGAAAAGAGAGAAAAGAGAGAAAAGAGAGAAAAGAGAGAAAAGAGAAAAAGAGAGAAAAGAGAGAAAAGAGAGAAAAGAGAGAAAAGAGAGAAAAGAGAGAAAAGAGAGAAAAGAGAGAAAAGAGAGAAAAGAGAGAAAAGAGAGAAAAGAGAGAAAGAGAGAAAAGAGAGAAAAGAGAGAAAAGAGAAAAAGAGAGAAAAGAGAGAAAAGAGAGAAAAGAGAGAAAAAAGAGAAAAGAGAGAAAAGAGAGAAAAGAGAGAAAAGAGAGAAAAGAGAGAAAAGAGAGAAAAAGAGAAAAGAGAGAAAAGAGAGAAAAGAGAGAAAAGAGAGAAAAGAAGAAAAGAGAGAAAAGAGAGAAAAGAGAGAAAAGAGAGAAAAGAGAGAAAAGAGAGAAAAGAGAGAAAAGAGAAAAGAGAGAAAAGAGAGAAAGAGAGAAAAGAGAGAAAAGAGAGAAAAGAGAGAAAAAGAGAAAAGAGAGAAAAGAGAGAAAAGAGAGAAAAGAGAGAAAAGAGAGAAAAGAGAGAAAAGAGAGAAAAGAGAGAAAGAGAGAAAAGAGAGAAAAGAGAGAAAAGAGAGAAAAGAGAGAAAAGAAGAAAAGAGAGAAAAGAGAGAAAAGAGAGAAAGAGAGAAAAGAGAGAAAAGAGAGAAAAAGAGAGAAAAGAGAGAAAAGAGAGAAAAGAGAGAAAAGAGAAAGAGAGAAAAGAGAGAAAAGAGAGAAAAGAGAGAAAAGAGAGAAAAGAGAGAAAAGAGAGAAAAGAGAGAAAAGAGAGAAAAGAGAGAAAAGAGAGAAAAGAGAGAAAAGAGAGAAAAGAGAGAAAAGAGAGAAAAGAGAGAAAAGAGAGAAAAGAGAGAAAAGAGAGAAAAGAGAGAAAAGAGAGAAAAGAGAGAAAAGAGAGAAAATAGAGAAAAGAGAGAAAAAGAAGAGAAAATGAGAAAAGAGAGAAAGAGAGAAAGAGAGAAAAGAGAGAAAAGAGAGAAAAGAGAGAAAAGAGAAAAGAGAGAAAAGAGAGAAAAGAGAGAAAAGAGAGAAAAGAGAGAAAAGAGAGAAAAGAGAGAAAAGAGAGAAAAAGAGAGAAAGAGAGAAAAGAGAGAAAAGAGAGAAAAGAGAGAAAGAGAGAAAAGAGAGAAAAAGAGAAAAGAGAGAAAAGAGAGAAAAGAGAGAAAAAAGAGAAAAGAGAGAAAAGAGAGAAAAGAGAGAAAAGAGAGAAAAGAGAGAAAAGAGAGAAAAGAGAGAAAAGAGAGAAAAGAGAGAAAAGAGAGAAAAGAGAGAAAAGAGAGAAAAGAGAGAAAAGAGAGAAAAGAGAGAAAAGAGAGAAAAGAGAGAAACAAAGAAACAAAGAAACAAAGAAACAAAGAAACAAACAAACAAACAAAGAACGAAAATTAAACGAAATAAAAGAAAAAAGACAGCAAACGAAAGATACTATTCTTCGTAGTAAAGGTCGAAATGCTGGTTTGTAATGGCGCCTAACTCCATTGGTCGCTCAAAGCGATATTTCTGTTTTTCATTTTTCTGTCTATTTTTGAGATAACACACCTAAAAAACACAACAGAATGCTTTTAAATTCAAAGCATCCATCCTCAGTTTATCCTATCCTCAATAAGCAGCTTATAGATACTGAATATACGATTTTTATTCACGAGTAGTTGTGATGTATTATAGAACGAATGAGCGAGATATATCAAAACGACTGCATTAAATCGAACAAAGAATTCACCATTTAGGTTACATTAGATGATGAAAGCATATTTTTCATTGTTTTCAGAAATTGGCCATTGCGCACCAAATTTTAGGGCTATCTATCTCAAATTTTCAGTCGAGAAAGCCAAATGGTTGCATGGATGAAATTTTTAATATAGTGAGAATTTATTTTAAACTTCCCTGATCTATAACGAGTTCTCCACCATCGATTTTTCTACGGAATTGAATTAAACTGATTTTTTAAATCTCGGGTTTTACTATAATTTTTTCAAATTTTGTCACAGTATTACTTTTGTTATGGACTATGCTGTGTTAGTCGGTCGCCATATGATTTTTCAATATTTCCCCATTAAAAGTGAATTTCGGTCTCTTTGTCGTTTTAGATACATACCGAAATTTGAGATAGATACCGCTAAAATTCGTCGCACACTAGTCAATCTCTCAAAATATACCCTCTAATGTAACCTTAAGTAATTTGTTTATTATACGACTCTGTTACGTGAGGGTTGTTAACGCAATTTTTCCAATCTGATTCGTTTTTAAGCGGTCTTTACAAACCATTCTAAACTCATTAATAATTCATGAGGAAAACACAAAGAAAACCATGTTTAATGAGGGTCTATATATGCGATATAGATTCCTCTTGATTTACATAAACTTTAGCTCTGATTTTCTCGACTTATAGACAACGTTTGTTTTTGAAAAATTACTACGCCAATGAATCGTTTAACAGAATTAGTTTACAGAATTCGTGTCCGTTCTGTATTGAGATACAGGTACTCGGCTTCGCCTCTTGTATGTATATACCCCGAACAGAACGGCCACTCCTTCTGTAAGTAGTACGTAAAGACAGGTCAGAAAATCAAAATCAAAAAATTAAGCAAGTTAAGAAAGTTTTAATGAATTTCGAAAACATTGGTGAAAACAACAAAAACCCGCTTGCCAATACCAGACGAAAACCCGCTAGATATAGAAAACTCCTATATGAGATATTCCATTGGAGAGAGAAATCATATAACCAATGAGAAAACAGAATACGATAGTTTCCAAAAGTACTAAATAACGTACAGCCAATGAGAGCCTCAAAAATTTAAAACGTATACGAGGTGTATTTGTGTCGTTGTTGCAGTGGGGTTTGTACGGAAAACTATTTGTCTGGGGTTTTCGTAAAGACCGAGCGACTGAAGAGCGAGGTTTGTGCAAAAAAGCCGAGAGCAAATTCTTTCCTGTACAGACTGAACAAACGAGGTTAATACGAAGTTTTTATATGGCTTTTGGTTCGTCTTCTTCTGTCTTTTTTTTTGGCTCCGTTCGTCTTCAAATGTTGCATGCCATTTACCTTACCTTTGAGAGCTGTTCGCTTCGCTTCATGTTTACACCTGTTAGGTATTTATTTGCCTCACTTAAAGATAAACAGCTTTCAAGAAAAGCAACATTAATGTCCCTGGATGTATTATTGTTCAAATTTTTCCAACAAGTGAAAAGCGTACTCCTCTCACAGGCCCAGGAGAGCAATAGATCGTTTGCACATGACGTTACGTACGCCAACTTAGTTGATTTTTCGGTTGCCAAACGATTGCCAAACGCTGACTGCTATGTTTGTCCTGGCTAGGGTATAGGAAATTAACTGGAAATCAATCAAGATGGCGTCCAATGTCACGTGATTGCAAACAATCAATACGCCTTTTTTCCAAACCTCTCAGCAACCAATCAACTTGCGCCATGACATGAAAGCAAGCTTAGGCATATAATGCGTGAGTAAACTATTACTTAACAATTATTGGACGAGGTTGAGCAAAATATCGTGATTTGTTAGTGGCGAGCAGATCAGTTATTTGCCGATGCCGAAGGCAGAGGCAAATAACTGAACTGCGAGACACTGACAAATCACGATATTTTGTGAAAACCGAGTTCAATAATTGTTTTATTATTCGATTTATTTTTTATTTGACATTGTTTACCTGTAATTATGTCCATTCATTTCTTTCCAGCTTGGCTGAACGAGCGATTTACGTTTGCCGAAATTGAGTGTAACGCGCATGAGCAAAATATTATTTGCTGCAAAACAACATCTCCGACTAATGCGCATGAGCAGACTGTTATTTGTAGGCAGTTATTTGCAGGTGACGTAGTGGTCCCTCAACCAATTAAAAGGAAGATAAAAATAAATCGAATAATAATAACCATTATTTTTCTCAGGTCCGTAACTGCAGGTCCGTAACAAAAATGCCGGCTTCTGATTGGCTAAATACGAGGTCCGTATCACACAAGTACGGACTTCTCGTTTTTCCAGCCAAAAACTAATATGGGCTGAAAAACAGTTTTCAAACCAAAAAAGTGGTGAAAAATGTACTCCGACGATAGTGAGCATAGCAAGAGCGAATTTTATTATCCCCAAGACGACGTCCCAAGTGCTGGAAATTTAGTCTATTCAGACCCAAATACAAACGAAAACGGGTGTTACAATGGCAGCGATATTGACATCCAAAATTATATTGAGAGTCAACGACCGGAAAACACGAAGAAGAAAACGGAATACGATATAAATGTCCTTACCAGATACTTTTTGTCTATAAATGAAGTACGGGAAATTCAAAACCATACCTGCCAAGGAATTAAACATCCTCCTCGCCAAATTTTTTGTTAACGCTCGCAAGAAAAATGACGACGTTTACGAGCCTTCGTCTCTCACAGCTTTTCAGAGAAGTCTTTCAGAGAAGTTGACTTGTAACAATTATTTTGTTTTAATGTGGGAAAAATAAATAAGTTATTTACCAAACTTTGTCGGTCCGTACTGGAAAAATATTGCCCTCGGTCTGGACTGCACGGAACTCGGCCTGCGGCCTCGTTCCGTATACAGTCAAGACCTCGGGCAATATTTTTCCAGTACGGACCTCCAGTTTGGTAAATAACATATATTTATTATCGCAAGGCACAGCAACAATGTAAATCCAATGACAACCATAGCCATAATGAAGGCTGTACTGTCGATTAAATTTGTTTCGGTTGTCGGTTCTTCCAACGGACGCTTCAAGAACGGAATATCTAATAAGTTCTGTAAGTTCTTACCAATATTGCCTTGGGCGTCACTGGCATTAATGATAGCACGTACTACACCGTCAGACGTAACTGCCAAACTCTCTTGATTGACTTCCATTTGTACATCTGCAAGGACACTGGCTTTTGTATTGTATCTTAATATCACGGTAACAGGACCTCACTGAAAAACACTTTGGGGAGATATTTTGGTATCCGTCGTCGAACGAAATATCGAATGCTAATTAATTAATTAGTGAAATCATTTAATGTAATTTGTCAGCAAAACCTCCAACAAATACAAATGGAACTATGCACACCTCCCACAGTTAGCGAAGACATTAATTACGTTTAGTCAGTAGGAATTTTCTAACTATTGTTCGTTTGTTTGTTTCTGTCCGTACAGCTGGCCAAACCGTTGGAACCTGAAAGCTGAAAATTGGTCCACGGACGTAACTCGGGCCGATGACTAACATGCACTATGCGTAAATCTCGCACGATTGTTTGAATATCCGAAAAAGGGAATTGCCGCCATGAACTTTTTGACTACGCAAATCGGTGATGAAAAGTATGGCAATGTCAATAAAAACGGCAAAGCGGAAGATAAATCATGTTGTTCAAAACGCGGCATCAAATTGAAGATGCTAATCATAGAAATCATGAAATTTATAAGTATTTTACAAAGTAGCAATTTAGGGCCGTCCTCCTCAGTTGCGACAATAAAATAAACCAAAAGTTTGAATAGTGTCTGCGTGATTATTTAGGCATACTAACAGACTTTACCCACCCCTAGTAAGTTTTTTTACCTATGTGACACGTGATCAGCTCCTACCGACTGCGTGCTCCTATTATATTTGAGTTGGGAAAAGTGTCCCCAACTTGTCGTGATCTTCAGCGATTCTTTGTAGAGCTGGGGATTTCATTAAAACAAATGTTTGTAGATTTCCATGACCATGTTGTGTATTGACAGTCTTCTTCATTTTATTGCCGAGTGTTCGTGGCGTACGCCCGGAACGTATTTAATTCCGACTGCTAGAAACCTACACTAAGTACAGTAATTTCTAGGAATTATTGTAGTTCAGAACTACAATAAAGGGCCTGTTTATATGATCCCCGTGTACTGGGATATCCCGGTTGACCGGGATGAATTTCACCCCGGGTCAAAAAGCGCGGGGATGTAAGGAAGTGGAGGAAAAAAGAAAAAAGTCACCCGAATTCTACTATGTTAAAAGTTATTTCACTTTTATTCAGTGTTTTGTCTCTATACCTGATCGTTTGGACGAAATTCTGACCGTAATACTCAAAGTTGCAAGCATTGCAGTTCAGTAAACGTCATCTCCGTCTACCGGGATATTGCGTTTATGTGGACAAAAATTTGTCCCGCCTGACCGAGATCCCGGTCAGACGGGAAGTCCCGGTCTCCATATACCATATAAACGTATCTTGGAGAATAACAGTAAATTATCTACAAACCGAGATCCCGGTACACCCCGGGATCATATAAATAGGCCCTAATTACGGACGTAATGGTAAACAGCCTTTACGTTCCCTGCAGCATTTTCATCAACGCAGCCTTTATCAACTTTTATTTTATCAACTGTCCAAGCAGCTGGTTCCCGATTTCTGACTCCTCCAGGAAATCGTTATGCTATGGTTAAGTTGGAAGCCCTTGGCGCTGGCTGAGCAGAAATGCAAAGAAATGCAAAACGTTTCTGCATAGCCTATATATACCTCACTTCAGGCATGCGTCCATGTCACTGACCACCCACCTCCATTCCTAAACTGAATTCAGAGGGAATTTCTGACGTTGAGAGTCCACGCTTACAGAGCCTTATGATGAAGATGTTTCCCTACACTTTCACAACAAAATGGGTTACAAAAAGAAAGATATTTCGGCAACCTGCTCTCAAAAACGAACCATGCGAATTTCACACAGAAGCTGCAGTGAAAATCCTATTTGTTGACAAGTTCACTGACAAAATCAAACTGAACGAAGTTTGTGATCATCAAAAGAGATGTTCAACTTTGTCAGGTTATCTATACTCAAGTGAAATTCTGTTCCAAGTCTACAACTCTTCTTCCAGTCAATTTTAAAGAACTTCTTCAGCGACCATCACTGCCAACGCGACCTTGGGAAAAGTTATAGTTGTCGACCCACATGTACAGCCTTAATAACAACGAGCAAGAAGTGCCGCCGAATACTTCTTCACCAAAGTTCACGACCTGAGAAAGAATGCCACACTGAAAAGAACAACAAAATATACTAGCCTGTGGTATCAAAAGACTACGGAAAAGGAAAGTAACTACAGGCCGCCAAGTCTCAATTTGCAAAGGCTGTCAAACAAGCAGAAACGAATCCAGTTATAGTCCCTCTGTATCCATGCCACACAAACGTTGTCTCATGGTAACAAAAATCCAATCACTAATGAAAGAAAGCAATGGACCCGCAAAAAAAAATTCGAGTTCATCGTTTTATACAACAGCAGATGTAGAGCGACAAGACAACTAGAAATTTTCATGAAAGAAAGGTTTTCAAAAGCTGAGTTCAAGGTCTCCGACTCTTAATTTCAAAACTTGAAATCTCGTTTCCGTATTTTACTGTATGTTGTTGAACAACCGGAAGCAGACATGACAAGCGCCAATTAACAGTTCAACTAAGTGTTTACTTTGTATCCCACTCAGCAGCGTTCAAAGCTTATGGGCATGGAGCATCAAAGTCAGATAAAAAAACCCCAATACGATTCAAACTTGACATATAGCACATAATTATGTAATCATATCACTAAGGGTTCTGTTTAAATCTTAAAAAAAGATAAAATTATCCTAAGTTACACACATGCATGTACAACTAAAACTATATAGAGCATATGTTATAAAATAATTCTATCAAGGTTTCATATTAAATATCGTTTTAAAGCATTTCTAAAAAGTACTAGTAAGTTTGTCTGGCGAATGTGTAACAGCGAATTGTTATAAATCATTATATACTGTTATAAAAGCCTACATCGAAAATACTTTGAAAATACTTGAATTTACACCATACCGCAAACTATATTTACGAAGAACATTTTGTCTGGGATTATTGATCTTTAGCTAGAGAATTTAAAAAAAACATTTGCAATTTTCACACGCATTGAAACTTAAAATGTCAAACCACAGACTGTCTGTCATGACTGTATTAATAATTCCTTCATTTAATAAGGCCTTCATTTAAAAACAATGTTTATTCAAGTGTGATTTAAATCAAAGCAAAAAGAAAACTAATAAGGCCCAGGCACGTTTTCACATGTAAACCTGAACAGATTTTGTACATTTTACTGACAAAAAAATTTCTTCTCTGTAATATTATAGTCGCACGTGGTTTGATTTAGAAAAGATAAAAGAGATACTGAGTCTGAGCTAATCAAACAAGAGAGGCATGCAGAGAATATGTTGGTTCACGACTGCAAACATCCAAGTTATAGAAAATAGAATTTCTCGAAGCTACAAAAATTAAGAGACAAAATAAAAACGCCATTATAACAGTGATAGTGATAGGATATAAACGGCGAATCTAAAACAACGTCTCCACTTTAATTTCATGAATGCCGAAAGCGACTGCACTATGCTCTATATGTTCTTTTGTTAATTCTTTTGCAAGTTGTTTTCTTTTCGTCAAATATTATGTGAAAATAATTTTGCAATAACGACGGTCTATTTTGTTATAAGCACTTACGCCAATGCCAAAGTTAGCCCTCTAGCCCCAGCCTCGATCTGGGGTTTCGTCCTATCACCCAAAAAAAATATCTGGAAATAAAGCTGGAAACCAAATTTCTTGATACTGATGACGTCGTAGTAACGTCACAATTTGTCACCACAAGACCAAAACTGTAACATATAAGATGTCACCATAAAACCGTTCTCGTGAAGTTTAAATCCGTGGAGACACTTGTAGGGGGGGGGGGTACAGTTGTTTTAAGGCCAAGTGAGTAGACAGTAATGTGTTATATATATTTAGCAGGCATGCATATGCTATAAATTACAATACTAAGTAATATTTAAAACACGAGCAGGAGTGTTTTATCAGATTTAAAACCACGAGGGCGCAGCCCAAGTGTTTTAGATCTGATAAAACACGTGTGGCGAGTGTTTTGAATGGCTTCAAAAAACGATTCGTCATTGGATGTTATGTTCATTGGTATTCTTTATATAAAATTGTATGTTCATTAGTATTCTTTCTGACGTCAAGAAGTTTTATCAGGTATAAAACCACGGATATGGTACTAATTTCCTTTGTGTTTTCCTCATGAATTATTTTTTGAAGGGTCTATATAAAATGCCTCCAACTTTGTTTTTACATTCACGACTAGTTTATAAATAACTCTAAAGATATTCTGATGTGTATCATTCTATGTTTTGGTTTGATAACAACAAAATTATGTAATTTATGCTTTCATATTACTCTTAAATACTTGCCTCAAAATGCATGAAATAGTGTTTCAGAGACCCTAGAAATCAAACATTTTCTGGGGGGCATGCCCCAGCCCCCTAGGAGATCGAGGTTCTTGCCCCCCAATTAAACCCAAGACCCTGGTATGCCACTGCCAATTTAGTATATCATCAAGCTGTATAAATAGTTTTATAAATATTAGCCGCAGGCACATTCTACCCCGCCCCCCTCCCATCAACACCACCCACTAATCTAGATGACCAAAGAAAGTTCGGTCAATAGTAGGGTAATACGTGAATTAAAACAAACACTAACTATTCCCAAATCTCATTGTTTCTGATAACAAAAATATATTAAATACAAGTTGATATATGGTTTGAGCAAAGTGGACTGTCTCACCTTCTCACACAGTTCAATATTAATTTCCCAATGTCTTCTTCAATACCCAATGAAAATGCTGGCTAAAGTTAAGCGTTGGATCTTGTTCTACTCCAAGATAATTATACGAGAATGTATAGTTTATTTATTTATTTATTTATTTATTTATTTATTTATTTATTTATTTATTTATTTATTTATTTATTATGTTTTTGCCAACAGTGTATAAAGAATAATTATACCTACACACAAATAAATATATACATAATTAAACGACAGACAAACATGCACATATACAAACCAAAATTTAAGAGAAGTGGCAAGGCTAGCCGCGACAGCGTGTGCCAGTTACTGCGGTCCCGTATATAAATAGATTAAGAGGAAAAACAAAAAAACCCAAAAAAGTTCAATTCAGATCAAAAGAAAAATAAATAAAAGAACGATGAAAATCCGCAAAGTAAAAGCTGTTAAGTACAACAGCGAAGGTCACCAAGCAAACTCCGGGCGGAGTTGCACTTGGAACAAACTGATCTCCATGACCGAGGTTTATCTGGATGGTATGCACAGTCCAGCGCGAGAGTGTAGTAAGATATAAGTTGATTTTTAAAGTTGTTGAGTGTTATTCCATTTAATTTCAACTCATTTGGTAGGACATTCCACGTTCTGCACATTCTTGAAAAAAATGAGCGTTGAAAAGTGAGAGTTTTACATTTTTGTGGCCGGAATTGAACAAGTTCGGGAGATGAGCAGAATCTGGTTATTGTATTTAAAAGTATAAAATTTGTTTTATTGTTTCTATTCACTCACCTTCACTTTGTCCATTCTTCCCTTTGCTTCTTTCATCGCTTCGCCCGACTCCTGGAATTTTTATCCTTTACCTTTTTAAAATTGTGGCAATATCCTAAATTTGCTCACTAATGGTTCGAATTTATTTGAATTTCAAAAACAGAGCGATCAAAATTGTTTTCCAAAAGGATCTTCACTACTGTTAGAAAGTACAATGCAACACACAAAACATTCTTATCTACAAAAAACTATTGGCGGAGATACTACAAAAGCCTAGTTACACCATGTTAATTATAAAGTACTTGGTTTCAATAGCGATTTGCATTTTAAAACATTTAAAAAATTTTCCTTCCTGCTCTACCTGCTTGTCTTATAAATCTGACAAATGATAATCCACTTCAAACTCTTGATCATGCACTTGGCATGCCTTTAGCTTCACTATCGCTTCAATTTTACCTGAAAAAAACACAATTAGAGTAGTTTGCAAAGGCGTGAACGTTTGTGCTGCTCCAGGACGCCATCTTGATCTTGGGAATGACTTTCGGCAATTCGGCTGAACAGCGGACTTCAGCTAGCAAAACAAAGAAACGTTATGTAATAGTAGTGTATAAAGGCCGATCCTGGCTCAGTTGGCCTAGACATCGTGGCGCCAGTAAACCCCCCTTGGGGGTGCCCGGGAGCCGCCCTGTCTAGGGCATTGAGCCCTCCATTTCCAAAAAACTCCCCACCCCACCCTGGTTCCAAAGAATTTTTCCCAACCACCGCTGACCAAGAATTTTTTCCAACCTGAGCCCCAAGAATTTCCATTCCGCTGACCAAGAATTTTAAAACCTGAGCCCCCAAAAATTTTTCGACAAGAATTTCCAAACCTGAGCCCCAAAAATTTCGACAAGAATTTTGACAAGGATTTCCCTAAGGATTTCCCTAAGTCTTTTCGCCCGAAGGCGAAGAGAAGCGGAGCTGGGTTTATGTTGGGGAAGTGGTGGGTGGTGGTTGGATGGTGGTTGGTGGTGGGTGGATGGTTAAGTGGTTGAAATTGAATTTTTGAAACCAAAAATTTAAGAAAAAATTAAAATGCCAAAAGCAAAATTTTGTAAAATGGTTTCTATAGTTAAATCCAATGATTTCCAATGCGAAGACTGTGGGTTTGAGACGAAATCTGAGATTAGTCTGAGACTCCATAAAAAGGTTGTCCATAAAACAACTGTTATGAAAAACAAAACACTACAATGCTATATTTGCCCCAAAATTTTTAAAACAAAAGAGGAGCAATTAGCCCATTCCAAATCCCATATAAAAAAGATAAAGAAAAAAGTTAAGAAGCTTTAAAAAAAACAAAAAATTTCCTATTCTAAAAAGAATAGGAATTTTAACCATAAATCAAAAAAATTGTTTTTAAAAAAATTTTTTTTTTTAAAAATAAAAGGATGCCAACATTAAATAAAAACGGCTATGTTTTTAGATACCCAACAACATATTCCTTTGATTGTGGAATTTGCAACTTTAAGGGTCAAACAAAAACAGCACTGAGATTGCATGCAAAGGTTGCCCATGGGCTAAAAATTTTTAATACAAAATTTTTATGTTCAGAATGCCAACTATTATTTAAAACAAAAAAAGAACAGGAAGCCCACTCTGCTTCCCATAGTGGAAGACTAAGGGTTGGTAAAACCCCATAACTTTTTTAAACTTTAACCAAAATTTCCTATTCCAAAAAGAAAAGGAAAGAAAATTGGTTTTGAAAATTATTTTTTTGAAAGAAAATAAAAGAATGCCAAGATTTATTAAACATATTTCTTCCCGACCACCTGCTAAATGGTTTAAGTGCAACCCATGTAATTTTAAAACAAGTTCAAAAACATCAATAAGACTGCACCAAAAAGTTGTCCATGGAGAGACTTTAAATTTTGCAGGTTTAAACTTTTGTTGCCAAGACTGCCCAAAAAAATTCAAAACAAGAGAGGAAAGAGACAAACATATATTTAGCCATGAAAAAAGAGTAAAAACTAAAAACTGTTGAGCCCTATAATTTTTGTATTCTTTTTGAATACAAATTTTTGAAAACTTACTTTCCGGCCTTGCTACCTTTTTCCTACTTTCTAGTCCTGTAGTGTCCTATTGAAAGTGTTGAAATCTTATCATCCAGTATTACCCTCTTGTCGTCATCCGCGCTGAGAGCAACTTTGTTCATATGGATTGTGTGGATTTCGTGTTGGTAGCTCCTGAAGGTGTTCATTCCTTTCATTAATTTTTTCCCGGAGAACAAACAGTTGTAGTAATCTTGGAACCGGATTTCCTTAATGGCACTTCTTTTGATACCTTTACACTTGTTTTCCTCAATGACCTCAAACTCTCCTGTTACCTTGTTTTTCTTCTTAGACATCCTTGTGGAATAGGACTTTGCCTTCAACCCCACAAACCCACCAATTTGGTCAGCCTTAGTCTCAAATTTCATCATCCCAAGCACCTTTTTGTTTACCCCACAGGGAATTCCACTTGGGTGGGAATCCGGGAAGTTACTGGTGTCGAAGTGGGTAGCAACATCTCCGGATATATCTTTAAACAAGTCTTCAGTTCTAATTTTGTAACAGAGACTGTCTGTGTCTGTAAACAGAAGTTGGGCATTTTTACCATACTTTGGCAAAACATAGTCATAATGAAACCCATACATAGAATTCTTTGAATAGTCTAGAATACTTGCCCCTGTGTAGATTGGTTTGTCTAGCCTAACATGAGTCTTTTTCATATGGATTGCACCAAGAGTTGGGCTAAAGATGTTAATAGACTTGTAATTGGGTTTTCTTACCAGTTTTTCATGTTGGTCTGCCCATGAGACCAGTCTAATGTCTACCCTGTTCCTAACATCTTCCATGGTTTTGCCATAGACAGAGTTGTTCATTAGTTTGTAGTTATTTTTGTCGAAGAGGTTTGTTGCCTCTGTTCTTAACCTATTGTTAAGTTCAATGTAGGGTTTCATCCAGGCTTTTTCTACATATGAAATCCCCCTGTATATTTTTTTAAGTACCAACCCATGATCCATACACTGTTTTAGAGTCCTGTAATGAAGAATATAATTTTTCTTCCCATTAAGGTTAGGAAGGAGTTTAACAACCCCATTAATGTTAACCTTTTCAGGAGCAAAAGGGTAATCATTATGCAGGTCATGGAGCTCGTCCGGATACCCAAGATCTACTTCCAGATGACAACCAGTTCCTTTGGATCCGTCTTCCGTGGTTACAAGATGATCCTGCCAGTTCTCAAGTTCCTTTTCTGTCATCCACTTAAAACTATTAATTGGCAATGCCTTTGTCATTGCAAGACCATACAGGTTGTTCCTATCCCAGTAAGGAATGAAGGAACTCTCCTCCTCTGGGTTGTACTCCTCCATGTACTTGTTATTGGCACTTGCATACCTGTGGGTAATTAATGAGGTCCCTCCTCGGATGCCATTCTCAAAGAACAAATACATGTCCGGATCTGTTAGTGCCTCTAATTCCTGTTTAGTCATTTTCATTAGGGCACAGTTGGAAAGCCCAGGACCAGTATAAAACCACATAGGGTCTAACCCGTATGTGTCCTTGCTTGTTTTTCTATAGTTTTGGATTACATCGCTGAGGAGGGTTACATCTAGTTTCATGTAAATATCGTTGTAGTCTCTCATATTCTTACAGTCAAATGCCTTCCAAACAGCTTGAGCATGTTTGTAATCCTTGTCCGAAATATGCTCCCCACTAAGTTTTGAAAAGAATTCCTTCTTTTCTGGCAGTTTTGGGTAGTCCAGTTTTTCCAACCCAGTCATAAACTCATAAGGGTAAACACCCTTCTTTTTTAACAGGTCAATATGTTCCTTTGGATGGTCTGCAAAAAACTTCTCGGTGTAGACAAAGGAGTCAGGACCCAGGATCTCAACAAGAGAAGACAAAGACCCAGGCATAAATTTTATGCTATCTAGGAATCTTAATTCCAATGGCACCCACTTAATTTTAAACCCTTCATTTGCCTTTTTCTTCTTATGCCACCCACCATTCATCCAAATTTTTTTATTAAAGCTTATGTACTCCTCGTCTGTTTTCGGAATACAACCCAAGACCCCATCTGAGAGACCCAAACTTTTTATACAGATATGAGCATCATAGTTCATATTGTTATGGGCCAGGATAGGAATATGTCTGGCACTTGACATTGCATAATTACAGCTGTTATGAGCTGGACCCCGGTACTTACCATTTAGGTGGTCATGGTCCCTAACCCTGTCCTTTCCAAGTTCTTTTCCACAGACATAACACTCTTTCGCAAGTTTAAATTCTTCTTCTTCTTCTTGGCTAATAATAATTGGCTTTGGGTTTTTCAAATATGTTTCCCAAAGATCCTTGACTGTTTCTTCCAAAGCTAACACAAACATTTTTGCTATGTCTTCGTCCTTGTTTTGCATGGTATATCTTACAAGCTTCCCTGGGTAAACACTAGGGTCGGAACAAATGACCTGGAAACAATACCCACTTGGGGTATGTTTTTGGTAAGTCTTTGTAAAGCTTTTTTCTTTGGATGGCTCTACTGTGGAAACCTGTTCCAAGAAACACTCAAAGTCAAAGACAATAATGAAGGGAACATCCTGCATTTTCTTGTAGTCTTTTGCACTCCACTTAATAGTATTATTTTCCTTTGTTGGAAATATTTGAACCTGGGCTTCATGTTGACGGCAGAACTTTGTATGTTCCTTCATTTTTTCCTCTGTGCTAAAGTGGTTTACACAATAGTCGCAAAAGAATTTTTTATGTTGTTTGTTGTCTGACTGGGTGGAGAGAAGTTTGCTCTTATTTTTTATGGCACTGTAATGTCCATCCCACCAAAACAGGTTTACAACATTTGGAAACTTTGATCTGCTAATTTGTAGCTGGCAGACTCTGTTAATTTTTTCTTCCCAGGTAAAAACATTTACATTAATGTTATTCATTTTTTCGAATCTTGAGATCTTGTTGATCTCCATAGGGAATTCAAGTCCTGTAGTGTTATATTTCTTACCCCACTCTATGACATCTTTTCCTACTCTTTCTAAATTCTTTAGGGTACTGTCCTCCTTAAGTTTTTCTGCTATTGAAATAGAATGTAAGAAACATTTCTTGTCCTTATTCTTTGGATTTATAATGGCCTTCTTTTCCTCTACTTTTTTAGGTAAAGGGGCATGGCCTTCTCCCCCATTTAGTGGCTGGTATTTTGAAATGGAGATATGGAGGTTCTCAACATTTTTAATTACCCAACCAGAACCAATCTTTTGTTGGGCACCCAAGTGTTTAAGCATCTCATTTTTTGCCTTTAAATAAAACTCTCTAACATCTTCTTCAGTCCCCATTGGGTACATGCTGGAAGTAAAATAAAACTCCTCAACATCTTCCCAACCGGACTCATAGTCGTATTTGGCCAGGTTACACACAAGTGTAGTTTTTACTTTTTTCCACCCATTAATTCCATTAATTAGGTCTTCCACCTTTTGGGTTGTGTCTCTTAAGAAAAGAACAGGATCAAAATAACCTTGACCCGAAATTTCATACAAAAGGGACTTCCCATCTGCAAAGGATTTAATTAACTTAGGCTCTGCTTTCATAAGCTTCTTGTAGTCCTTAGCCTTCTTCTTGAAAATTCTGTTCAGCTTATTACCAAGAACTTTCCTGGTTTTGGCAGTTTTCTTGTCCCCTCGCCATTTCTTTTCCCACCTTATGTTTTCCAACCTTTTTTCTTCTGTTCTTACTATCCTTCTTTCGATGGTTGCCTTTTTCCTGACCCTCTTTCTTTCCAACATCTCTTGTCTTTTCTCTTCCAGCTTTGCTTCCTTCCTTAGTCTTTTTTCTTCCTTCTTTTTTAACCTTAGGTCTTTCTCCTCTTGTAATTTTGCTAGTCTCCCAGGTTTGAAAGGGTTCATTTCCCGGTCCCTTTTAAGTTGCCTTCGCTTCCTGAGTCTGGCATTTTCTCTTTTTTTAATTATTTCGGGGGTGTCTGGTTTTTTAACTTTGTTAACTTTGTTAACTTTGTTACTCTCCATTTATTATACATAAAAAACTTCATAAAAAAAATTATTCCTATAAACCAGGCTCTTAAACTTTTAAAATTTTCTATGAAACTATCATAGAAAATATTTTTTTCCTCTAGACCCTACTAACAACCTGTTCCTTGCCATTGTAAAGAACAGTCCTACCATTCCTTATTGAGAACGGAATACAACCAGGGTTTTTCCCAATGCTTGAAGCTGCTTTGTAAATACTATGGAATTTTGTCTTGTTCCCTTCCAAGTCTGTAAAAACAATCTCAACAGGAGTTTTTATCTGCTCCCTGTTACACTTGTCAAATGTCTCATTTCTAATCTCAGGCAACCCAAGATTTACACAAAGACTTTTCATTGTCATTTTGTGCACCCCTTTGAGTCCAATTTTTCTTGCCAAATTAGCAATCTCAGATTTAGAATGGTGGCCAATAGGGTTTTCAGTTTTAATTTTTTGAATTTTTTCTGTTATTTTTCTTCTTTCCTGCATTCTAAGTTTAAACATCTCCATTATTTATTAATGGTGTTTTTTCTTCTTCTTTTTTCTTTTGTTCCTGTAGTTTTCTTCTGTCCCGCATTTTTTTCCCAAACCTTTCTTTCTTTCTTCTGTAACGGTCTTCTTCTTGTTTTTTGAAATACCTTTCTTCTATTCCATTTTTAATTTGAATTTCATAGCCATCCGACATGTCATTAAATTCTTCTAACTTTTTTTGTAAAAATTTTACAGTTTCTTTAGAACTTAGTTGTGGTATATAACATTTTTCTCTTATTTTTTCAATAATTTGGGCCCCAAAGTTAATCCTTACCAGATGGTAGAAAATAGGTTGTTTTTTTTTCTTTCGGTCTTCCATTTTTTGGAAATTTTCTTCATATTTTGTAAGTATTGGTTCTAAAATTTCAGCCCATACCCAGCTGGTTTTAGGATCTCTACATATTGGAAAGTTCATCTCTTTTATTTATTCTTCTTCTTTTTTATTTTCCTTTAAACCAGTTTTCAATTCGCCACCAGGTTCCAAAAAAGGTTCCAAAAGAGGTTCCACAACAACCCCAACAGGACTGTAATTTTTAACAACTTTGTTAGTCCAACCTATTTGAATATTTCCTTCCATAGTCAAATCCTCTCTGCCAAAACTTAACCCAAATTGGAACCCCTTTCTTGAAATATGGTTTTTGTTAAATTTTTTTCTTTGGGTGCTTTTGCTGTTTCCCATTTTTATTTTCTAAAATTTTTTCTCTGTGGGTAACTTTAATATGCAACCATAGTGCTGTTTCAGTTTTTAAGTTGAAACCACAAATTCCACACTTAACTGTCATCTTTTATTTAATTTTCCTAACCCAAAAAGATTAGGAAAAGTTTGAAACCAAAAGTTTAACAAGTAACAACTCAACTGTTATCGGAATCAACAACACCGCCACCAGAGACATCTTCGCCAGAATTCTCATCAGCCTGTACATTTATTGGACCATCTTTTACCCAAACATGTTTCGCAACAGTTACACCACCACTTAACAATCCAATCATTGGAATGTAGGGGGAAATCTTTGTTACCAAAAGTTTGACATCATCGCAGAAAAGTTTGTTTGAGGATAGTTCTTTGTCTAGTTCCCCATTGTTGTTAACTAGTTCTAAGACTTCCATTAAGTTTGAAAATTTTGAAATTAAAGTTTCTGTTAACAGGTTGTTTACTCGATCTTGTTGTGCGGTTTCATATGTTAGCTTAATTTTTTCAAGTGCGGTTGCAGAAGCTTTTTTCAGGTATGCTTCTGAATATTTAATCTTCTTTTCAAAAGAAAGTTTAATAAGGTCTTCCCTAATGTTTAATGTTTGCGTTTTGTCTTCAAGTTCTTCAGTGTTCATTTATTACTACCGTATTTTTCTTTGTAAGCATTGTAAATTATGTAAGTAAGTCCTATCGCAAGGACCCACAAATTTTTCGCCAACCATGCTATTCCTTTTGCTCCCCAAGATAGTGCTGTAGCTAGGATACTAACAAGTGGAGCCAATAATGGTAGAGCTGTCTTTGCAAGTTTTGCCAAAGCTTTTGCCAAGGCTCCTGTTGCTTTTGCTGCGGTTACAACACCAGCTTTTGTAGCCAACACTACTGTTGTTATGATCCCTGCAATGGAAATACCAATGGCCGCTGTTGTTCCCATATTTTCTTTTGCCCATACTTTGAATTTTTCAAACCGTGTTAGGATATTTTTATCAAGTAATTCTTTTGTTGAATCTAATACTGGAGCTTTGTTATATTTTAGTCTAACCCAGTCTGCCTTTAGAGCACATGTGTCGGAAACATATTTGTAAAACTGTTTTAGGTCTGGATCATCTTCCTTTATACTTTCATCGTTCCAAAACTTTTTGTTAGTTTCAACAGAGTCTAGGTTTTCTAGGTTGTCTACAGCCAGAACGCCGCCAAGGCTCCTAAGTGCGGTATCATGTTCATTTTTTTGTTTATCATTTTTTAGTATTTCAGCATCAATATGATCTTTTCTTATTGTTACTTCATCACCTAACTGATCAGCTACATTTTCAACAATTCTTTCAACATTTTCTTCAAAGTCTGGTTCGTATCTTCCGGCTTTTCTTGGTAGGTTCTTTTCTGTTTCATAGGCTGCAGTTTTACTATGTTCTATTTTTGCTTCTTTGTACAAATTATTAAATTTATTAAAATTAATTTTGCTTGCTTTTGGGTTGGGTACAAAGGTTTCTCTTTTTTCGTTCCAGATTAGAACTTTTTCTCCTCTGAAAGTAAGTCCTGAATATTTTTTGTCTTTAAAAGTTGGTTTACTATATTTAAGTAACTCTGTGCTTGCATTTCCGTCTTTTTTGTATATACTATGGTTTTCTTCTCCAAAAAATTTGTAAAAATCTTTGGCTTCCTTAAGTTTTACTTTTTCTCTTTCCTTTGCTATTTTTGTTACAAATTCATTAAGAATTTGCTCAAATTCATCAGCTTTTACCATGTAATGACGATCTGTAATTTTTCTCAGTTCCACCTTTAAATTTGTTATATCCTCTAACCATTCATCCCCACTTTTTCTTTTTTCAAGTTCATTAAAAGATAGTAAAAGCTTCTTATATCTATCTCGGTCTTCTTTTTTTGAAAATGAGGTTTCTAATATTTCTTCATCATCGTAATCTTGCCGTGCCGTTCGTTCTTGTTCTTCAAAATCCTGGGCTGGCTGTTCTCCCTGCTCCCCCATGTCATTCATTGGAATATTTTCTTCTTCCATTTATTTAACCCTGGGAACCAATAACCTTAACCAACTCCTCACCATAAAATTTTCCTAAAATATCCTCATCAGAGTCCCGAATTCTATACATGACTGGATCTCCCCTAAAAACAGCTGACACCGTAAAAATTTCATTAGTAAAATTTGGATCATATCCTTTTGAAAAATTTTTTCTATACTTTTGTATTCTTACATGATCCCCAGTTTTAAATTTAGGTTTTACACTGCCTTCAAGAGGAGGAATTCCATACAGTGTAAAAAAGATCTCATCCTGGTTTCCATCATTTACATCTTTTGGTTTCATCTTAATTGTGCTATGTTTTGTGTTATTATAACTTGCTGTAAATTTGTCAAGGGTGTTTAACCATTTTTTATTCCCTGTAAATGTAAAATATTTCCACATCCTGGTTTTTAATGTCCGGTTAAATCTTTCTACAACAGCTGCCTTACGTTCTGATCTTGTGGAGAAATAGTGGATGTCAAAAGATTTTAAGAGGGTTTTTACCCCAACATTGTAAAATTCCTTTCCATTATCAAATTGGCCTGTTTCTGGGTATTTGCCAAATCTTTTCTTAAATTCTTCTAACATTTTGGAGACTCCAGGGACCATGCTTTTAGTGTCCTTCCTGTGGACTGGGATTGCGAAACCAAATCTGCTTAGGATTTCTATCCCGGTTAGGATCCATTTTTGGTCTTTGTTTACAGAGCCAAATTTTGCCATGTCAACAAGATCCATTTGAAGTTGGTCTGCAAGATTTTTTACAAATGTTTTTTGAAATTTTCTAGGTTTCCTAATAGGCTTGTGCAAAGTAAACACCCTTTGGTTGTGCAACCATTCTTTGACTTGTTTTCTTGAAACTTCGACACCTTGTTCCAATGCTGTTTGGTAAAGTTTTTCCATAGATTGGTAACCTGTTACAGGATTGTAGTAGATGTCTCGAAGCTCAAGGTCTATTAACAAGAGTTCTTCATTCATTTTTTATTTAAATAAAATGCTTAAGACCAAGTTTTTACAAGAATTTCCGAATGCTGACTTAGGGAAATTTAAGTTTTCTAAGAAAATTTTCTTCCGAAAAGGGGAATTTTCCCTTGACATTGAGACCAATGATTTTAAAAGGAACAAAAATTATACCCAATATTTACACTGGCCCAAAGGGTGGGGGATCCATGGGACTGTTCAACCCTTTGAGAAGCAACCAAAATGTTCTGTAAATTTTAACAAAGTAATTTTGTATGTTAACAAGACTGAGAGCTTCATCCTAGACTTAGACCCAGTTGACTTAACATTCTTGGAACCTAAAATCCCAAGAAACCCTGACTTGAATGAATTTCTTTCGGTCCCATATTTTACCGCCATTGCAGCCTCTTATGTTGCAACCTATTTGTGTGGGATCTCGGACCAACATTTTAAGAATGGTTTTGAAAGATTTAGGTCTTCTTTTTTGACTAGTATTTCCCATTACCATTATGTTTTTCAAGTTAGAAGATTTTTGAAACACCCAGAAAAGTTAAGGAGATATTTGACTGAAGATGTTGTAAAAATTTTGCAACATAACCCCAACGATGTTTGGACCCAGAAAATAAGTAATTCTACCCAGAGTGCAAAAGATTTTACCCAATACATGAAAGACCTAGAGTATGAGGTTAGGTATGTAAAACTGGAAAGGAAAAGCTATGGAAAAGTAAACATATATGAGGAATTACTTTCAACCTCCGGAAGACACCCAGATGACTTCAAACATTTTGTCCCAAAGACTAGCAATGGTCTTACTAAAATTGGACAAAAGCTTTTCCAACAATCTTTGGAATCCTTTGTCTACTGTATTCTTGGTGCCCAGGCGAAGACAAGGTGGGTCATTGTAGGGCAAGGGGCTAAGAGTTTACAAACACAAGAAGTCTTCAAAAAGTTAATGGATGACACAATAGCCCAAGATGATGTTACCATTAGTATTAGTAACATGAGGCAGGCCATTAAGTCTACAAATGTTGTTCTAAATTTTGCCGTCTCTCCTGGGTTGATCTTGATCCCTAGCGACTTGAAAATTTTAATAAATCCTGTTGTTGGGTTTAATAATGTTCTTACTTTGGCTACTGAAAAGATGGTTCTTGGGTTTAATAGGGATTTGAACTTGGAAAGGAAGAGGAGATCTTTGGGGGATGAGGAAGAAAGAGGGGATTCCCCAGTTGCGAAAAATTTGCTCGCTGACTTCGCTGGCGCTTCGTCGGACGCTTCGCGGAAAACAAAAACTTCCCAAAAAATTTTACCAACCCAAATGTGGAAAAGAACTTACAAACAAGGGCATCTCATCAAACCAGAAGTTAAACCACAAGACAATAACAGATTGCCAGAAGTCTTTGGGGCTTCCATAACTTTGGTTTATGTAATTTTTAAAATAATAACATACCTATAATAAAAGGAAAGAATGAATAACAAGTTTAACATTAAAATTTCCCCAACTTTGAAAAAATTCTTGGAAAAACATAGCAAACCAACTTTTACCAGCAAATGTTGCAATGAAAGATTGGAAGAGGATGGCACCTGTATTTTTTGCCCGGGATGTGGTGTTGTTACAGGGACTTTCATTACCAAAAGAAGTTACCACAATACTAATGCAAAGCTTACAGGAAGACCAACTGAGCCACCCACTGTTAAAAATTTAAAGAAAGATTATTACAATCTGTTGCCAGTCTGTAACCTGGTCCCACCAAAGGCATTTATGGAAAAGAGTAAGTACCTAACCTGTTTGGACAGGTGTTTGTGCAAGTGTAAGGAAGAGTCTTGTGTGTGTGTTTGCCCATTACAGAATCCCATTAAGGACTGGAAAGTTCAAAAACCATTGGTTCTTAGGGTCATTGAACAGTTTGACCAAAATTTAGAAGAACTTAGGAACAAAGGAAAAATTAAAACCAGACCTAACAAAAAATATATACTAATGGCAATTCTTTCGGTGTGTCAGCCTGAAATTTTGGAGGAAATGAAAATACCAAATTTTAGGAATCCTAAAAAGACTTTTGGGAAAATAGAGGAAATTTTAAACTACAACAAAAATGAAGAAAAGGAAAATCGTCCCATGACTCAAATGGAAATATGTATGTATTTGACTGCAAGAATGTAAAAGTTTAATATTTTGTAACTCAAAAAAGTTACAAAAGAAAATTTCTCTCGTCTTTGGCTTCGCTAGCGCTTCGCTTGGCTCGGCTCCGCTTCGCTCCGCTCCTAGACAAACCTAGACAACAACCACCCAAACCCTGACCCAGACAAAGTAACAGCTATAATTTGGTACTTTTCCATCTCCTCACTTGGTTGGTAAAAATCTTCAATCCTTGGTTCAACTTGAGCTGTTTGCATAATTCTATGAAGTTCATTAAAGGCTTTGGAAGTATCCTGCATATTGTAACCTGCAGTCCGGATCTCATCCTGGAGTTCTCTCTGTCTGTCTTTTCTCTTGATCTCATTTTCGAAAAATTTTTCATGGGCTTTTTGTAATTCTTCGGTTGCCAGGTTATGTCTTTTTGCCTCTTTTGCAAAACCATCTTTGTTAAAAGATTGGAACAAGTAACCAGCACCTGCAAAGGCGATGGCATTAAATAATCCTCCTGCTACCATTGAAGCCATTTATTAAAATTTCTTATTTTAGAATAAGAGATTTTTTTCTTGGGGTTTCAAGTTTTCTTCCTTTCCTAATCCTCCTCTTCAAATTCCTCTTCAAGTTTCTCAACAACCTGCTCTACCTTTGGCAACGCAACTGCGCTACTCATAAGCCTTCTCCTGGTTGACTCTATTTCTTTAACATTTGTCTCAATGACCTTCATTTGGAGAGAAATAACATTCCCAACAAATATATTCTCAAACCTAATGGCCGCTTGGACATGACACCTTTTGTTAAGGTAGGAAACTGGCTCCACTTCTTGGCCTGCCTCTTCTGGGTCATCCACATTTTCCATCTCGTAGAAAATAGTCTTGATCTGGTCATCCTTTTTGTTGTATAAAACCTTTGCATATAAAGTTTGGGGGTAATCCCGGACTGGTTGGTATTTACCATCCTTTACCTCATTCTTTACATACAAACAACCTGCTATTTTTTTCAGGTCTCTTTTCTCCAGGTTGTACTTCCCCAGTTTCATTTTGTTCTCAACACAATAGTCTTTGCATTTTTCGACTATCTGGTTGAAAACATCCAGGAACTTCTCTTGGTAGGGTGTTGCATTTAACCTGCCGTTTTCGTCCTTGTCTTGTAACACGATCGCCACAGTGTAACCTTTTTGCCCAAACTTCTCGTTGCACTTTTGAAGTCCCCATGAAAAGCACTTGTCTGTTTTAATGATCAGGGGAGTTAGTTTGCCATCTGGACCTTTGGTTCTGATGTTAATTCTTTTGAAGTTGACTGTTCCATTGTTGAAAGATTTTTCATTAGGTTCGGAAAGAAAAACATTATTAATGTTGAAAGTTTCAATGTTAGTTACCATTCTTTATTATGGTGGTATTTTTCTTAAAGAATTTTTCAATTCCCATCTCCAACCTTCTTGGGCAAATAACCCTTGTCTTGGGCCATTTTAACTGAAAATAATCCGACAGAGACAGCCACACCAAGTTTCGCGGTTTCTTTAATACTGGCTGGTGCAGCAAGGGACTGGCCTAGGACTTTTTTGAAAACCATGCTTGTTCCAACAGCTGCAAGTGTAATTAGTGCTGCTTGATACAAGTCATTTAAAACTTCGTTCTTATTCATTTATTAAGGGCGGTGTTAACATTAAAAACTTTTAAAATTTCAATGACTTCAATGTATTTTCTTAGAGCTGTAATTAGATTGTTTAACACCACTTTAAAATTTCCCAAGTTTTGGTTCTCATTGGTTTTCAAAGTTTCCCTAAGAACTAACAGATCATTTAGAAGAGGAATAATAACTTTTGGGGTCATAATTTTTATTTTGTAGTTAAAAAAACTACAAAATTTTTTTCTTATTTTTTCTTGTTTTCGTTAAAGGAAAGAATTTCTAATAATCTTGTTAAAAGATTGTTTACTTTAACCAAGTCATTTATAGCTTTTACCATATTTTCTGAAAAATAATCAGTTTCATTTTTAAGTAATTTTTTTTGCTCTCTTTTAAAATAATTTGTTACATCCCCGAGCATTTTCATATTATGTACAATATCATTGTCCATCCTTTTATTATAATTCTTTCTCTTCCTTTGGACACAAAAACACTTCAAGCATAATTTCCCCAACATCTTTGTCAGTCTCAAATTTAAGCTCATTGTAAATTCCATTGTCTAACATCGCTACAGAATTTATATTTTCAAACTTTTCAACAGATCCTTTCAAAATTTGTTTTGTTGTAATTGGAAGAATAACAGCTGTTCTGTCTCTTTTCCCAGAAAATGATGTCTTTGTTCCATCAATCATGTTGCAGGTTATGCATACAAATCTCATTCCAAGATTTATGTTAGCTGGGTTTGGACTGACTAGGCTGGCTCCTTTTTTAATTGTGGCTGTTTCAGGGTAGCCAAGTAGTGGGCCAAGTTTTAGCAATGAGAGGTTTTCTGTTGGGAAAAGTTTAACTTTGTAATTGAAGGGCAGGAGTTCAGTTTTTATTCCATTTTCCTTTAGCCTAATCATGATCATACCAATGGTCCAGTAGCCATTTTGGAAGGTAATTTTGTGGGGCCCATGGCGGATGAATGTTTCTTCTGTTATGTTGTTGAAGTTCCAGAACACTGTTGCATTTTTTACCACCATTTTTGTATCCTCAATTATTAGGGGGTCTTCAAATTTTATGGTTGTTACCCCATTTTTTATTAACAATCTTAGGTTCCTCATTTATTCAAAGCAGTTGGAGCTGAAGATAATCTCATGGTTGTAAGGATGGACTAAGTTAATTTCCAGTCTTGAATATTTTTGAGATTTTAATGTTTCTTTTATTTTTTTCTCTTCTTCTTTTGAGATGTCTAGGTAATCATCTAAAATAATTTGCATATCTTTTCTGTTCGGGTTGTAGAAAGTAACAAGTTTTGAAATATTTTCCCGGTATGGTTTTGCAATACTATTCATTTGCTGGGTAAGGACCGCTGTGCTAATGTCCATATGTCTGGCACTAAAACCAAGTTTGACAAATTCACTTGTCCTGTTTTTAATAGCCTGACCAGAAGCACAGTCATCTAAGATTATTAGACTTGGGGTCCCTTTGCAATAGTCCACAACATATTTTAGAAAATCTTCGGACTCATCTTGGTCGCATGGGATTACAAAAAATCTTGGGTCATTCAGGTGTTCCCATTCTAGGTATGTTTTGTTCCATTCGAAAGTTGGACAGATTAGGAAAATGTTTTCAAACTGTTTTGGTGTTTCTTCTAGCATTTTTAACAAGTAGTGGGATTTTCCACAACTTGTCATTCCGACGATTATCATGTTGAAGGGTTTCATTTTTTATTTTGGAAGTCTAGTAGTTAACACTCTGGAATTCTCCTCCTTGAACTTTCAACAGCCCATCTGAGAGGATGAAAACATGGCATCTAAGGTCTGTTGTTGTTGCCTTTTTCTTAATTTCTAACATGATCCCAGACTGTGTAGTCAGGAGTCTTGTACCATCTCCATAAACATCATTGTCATTAATGGATCTCAAGTCAACCACAAGTGCAAACTTCTCATCTGTAAAGAACTCTTCTGCCTGGATGGTAGGGTAATCAGTCTGTCTGAAAAGTCTCTCTGCCTCTTCAAACAGTCTTCTTTTTGGGATTCCTTGGGAGTAAATACTATTTGGAATTCCCTCAATGGTTACCTTAACCCTTTCAATGTTAGGGAAAACATACTCTTCGGAACCGGATCTGGATGCCTTTGTAAACAACATTACAACAGCTTTCATGCTCTTTCTTGGCAGGTTAATGGTCTCATTGATCAGTGTTGTTGCAGCAGCCCATGGAGAAGTTTTCATCAGGGTAACATGTTCAAAGGAAAGTGCCCTGCCTACTTGGTAGGAGGATTCAATCTCTCCTACTAGTTGGAAGTTTGTAATGGTCTCATACTCAAGCTCGATGTTTTCAAGCGAGTAACCAGCCACAGATTGACTATTTTGGGCTTTCATTATGTCTGTTCCTTTTGGGAGTGTAATTATATACTGCAAGTCATTTGCCATACTGTGGGGAGCATAGAGTCCATGGTCTTTTAGAATTTTACCTAATGGGATCCTCTGTTTTGTACCATAGACAGCGGCATAAGAGTCGGAACTTGCATCATCGGATTTTGAAATGAGTTTTCGTTGGTTCTCGGATGCAATGCCATCCTCAATCATGTTAGCTCTTTCATGCTTGTCCATCCACAAGTCTTTATAAGTTCCAAGAAGACTTTCTCCTGTGTTGTCATAGACTTTCTCACCGGCAAATCTGACTTCCAAGCGTTCTTGGAGTTGTCTTGCCAGGTTGTTGTTAAACCAAGATTTGGTGTTTTTGTTCTTAAAGTCAAACAAGAGAAACATCTTGTCTGGGACTAGGGTAGCTCCAGGTTTAAGTTTTGGAATGTGGACATAAATTACTTCCCCTTCATTAGCCGAATTGGGGTTAAAAGTAATTACATTTCTGGATCTTTCTCCGGTTATTGAACTTTTATGTAACCGGTTGTAACCAGGAATGAGTTTAACTTCTCTTTCGGTATTCATTTATTACTACATAAAAAAAAATTTCTATCCCCCTTGAGGATAGAAGTTTTAAAATTTGTCGACTCCGTCTTCCGCTTCGCTTAAAGATCATATTTAGAAAGATCTTTGTATGTTGTTTTTGACTTCTTTAGTGGGGGTTTTTCTTCCTTTGCCTCAGTCCATTTACTGTATGCAATGTAAGTTAACACTAGGGTGCAACAATTTCCAAGAATGGTGCCAGTGTATGTAATCATAGAATTTGTACTCATTTCTTCTGGTTCTTCTTCTGGGATTGGGGCTAAGGATTGTTTTTTCTTTAGTTTTGCGGCTCTGCTTAGTTGGGCTAGTTTTTTTCCTTGGGCTACTCTTTTGGGGTTTTTAACCCTGGGAGGTGGGGTTTTGGTAATAGTTTGTATTTCGGGTTCGGGTTTTGTTTCCTTTGTTGGTTCCATTTATTTGTTAGAGTTTGTTTAAGTTTGTTCAAAGTTTGTTCAAATTTGTTTAAAATAATGGAAATAGCTAGTTCAAAGTTTGTTCAAATTTGTTTAAAATGATGGAATAGCTAGTTGGTAGAACTAGTTTAAAGTTTGTTCAAATTTGTTTAAAATTGTGGAATAGCTAGTTGGTTGAGCTAGTTCAAATTTGTTCAAAATGTTTTTAAGCTAGTTCAAAAAGAATCATACACCCCTATTCTTGTTAACATTTTTACCAAGTCCTCATTTGGGTGTAGGAAATTACAAATATTTTTATGGTCAGTGTTGTAATATATTTCCTCATTTCCAAATTTGGCAACAGCTTTAACCAAATTACATTTTTCTCCAAGTTTGCAAACCTTTGGCTTTGCTCCACTTCGCTCCGCTTCAACATTCTCCATTTATTTAATTAATTTTTAACAAGTTAAGCTCAACATCCCAAACATCAAAGAACAAATATGTATAATAATCTCCAAAAGAGTCGGAAACACAATGTATAGACACTTTGTTTCCTTTAATTAATGTTGCAATTCCTTCGCAAAAAATAATGTGGGGGACTTTTTCAGAGTAAGTTTGACCCATTGTTAAAGTCCTTAGATCGCTAATTATGTTTGTCCTGTCATCAACATCTCCATGGTAAAGGTTTGTAGTCAGGTGTAAAAAAGAATTATAAGTTGGTCCGTCATACCAACCTGATTTTTTAGACTGTTGGTCTATTTGGTGCCCATTTGGTTGTAGTGTAAACCAGTATTTTATTAAAAATTTCCCAGAACTGGTTGCTGTAAAAGTTAATAATGTGCTGTTGTTGTTTGTGTTATCCCAGACCCCAGCTTTGTGGCTTGTCTTGCCACCCCTCTTTCTATGTTTCTCAATTTGGGTAAAATTTCCTGCCTGCCCTGTTGCACCTGTAACTCCCCGAAGTCCTCTAAGACCTCTAAGACCAGTTGATCCTTTTGGCCCAGGGAGTCCTTGGGGACCTTGGTCGCCTTGGTCACCTTTGGATCCTTTGTCGCCTTTGTCTCCTTTTGTGCCTTGGGGTCCTTGGGGGCCTTGAGAACCAGTATTCCCAGTGGAGCCTTTGGACCCTGTTGGACCCTGGGCTCCTTGGGGGCCTTGAGGGCCTTGTGGTCCTTGTGGTCCTGTCGCCCCTGTGTTACCTTTGTTACCTTTTGCCCCATCATCACCTGGGTCTCCCTTTTCCCCTTTTTGGGCTGCAGTCCCTGCCATTCCTTTGTCCCCTTTGTCGCCTTTGTCGCCTTTTGATCCTTGGGTACCATGGTCTCCCTTGTCGCCTTTGGGACCTTGGGGACCTGTTGGGCCAGATGTTCCTTGGAGGCCTTGAAGACCCTCTAGGCCTTGGGGTCCTCTTGGGCCTTGGCGACCAATTTGACCTGGTGGACCATTGGCACCTTTGGGACCAGTGGAACCTTTAAGACCATCCAAGCCTTGGGGACCTCTTGGACCTTGGCGGCCTATTTGGCCTGGGGGACCATCATGTCCAGTTGGGCCTGTTGGACCAGTGGCTCCTTGGTCTCCTTGGGGTCCTTGGTCTCCTTGGGGGCCTTGGTCTCCTTGAGGGCCTGCATCGCCTTGGGATCCGGTTCCATAGCCGGTCATGTCTGAGTCGTCATAAAATCCATAGTAGTAGCTCATGTTTATTTATATAAAGTTTCCATATTCTTTCATCATTTCTTTGTTAATTTTTACAATGTCGGCAGAAGATAATGGGCCATGGACAACTTTAATTCCATAAATTTTTCCTTTTAAAATTGAATTACTACTAGTGGAAGCGGTTTTGTACCTCTCATTAAAAAATACAGAACAATATGGGTTGCCTAAAAATCTCAAATCCGTTGTAAAGTCTGTTCCTGCAGCCTTAACACCATTGAGGTAAACACTTCCCCCAGTCCCCAACCAATGGCAGGAAATAATATGTTTGCTTAAAATACTGTGGGAGGCTTTCATTGGAAAAGTTAAATAAGAAGAACCTTGGATCCCACCAACACAAATTTTAGAATAGGAGTATGATTTAAAGGCAAGAAATTTGTCGTAGTCTCCATTGTCATTCCCAATAAGATAACACCAAGTATCGGGGTCTGAAGTGTCAACCACTGAGCAGACTACAAAGACAGAAACATCTCCCCAACCAAATTCTGGACAAACGAAACACATGTAGTTTTTTCCTTTGTTTTCAATGTAGTCTTTTCCTGGACCAGTGGGATCTGAACCAAATGTAGGAGCAACGGAACTGTTATTTTGCCAAAGGACAGAGTTTCCACTCCGTGCCCGGGTTATTCTTTTTACCCCACTGACTGTTTCAAAGGTTTTGTCTGCTTTTGTTATGTTAAGGTCAAAAACGGTTTTGTAGTTTCCCTCATGGCCTAGGTTTTTAATTTGTTTCTCAATGTCTTTAATCTTCTTGTCTGTGTCGTCATGCATAGCTGAGTGCTGTCGTCTTCCATAACCATAGAAATAACTCATTGTTTATTTATGGTTAGAATGTTTGAATGCCCACATGTAACTATAACCAAAATTGGGTTAAACTAAAATTTCTATTCTTTTAGAATAAAATTTTTTTTTCTTTTTCTTTTTAAATTTTGACCCTAACTCTAGAGTCAATTAACTCCACCACACAAAAAATTCTTGGTCTTCATAATATTTTAGCTCCTTGGGGTCCCAATTAAGAACCAACTCTGAAATATTTCTATACCAAGCAATTTGGTCCCCATATTTGTTGAAAATTTTATAGCCTTCTTCTAGTGGGTATTCTAGGAATCCTTCGGGCCATTCATTATTGTCAAAGTAGTTCTGTTCTTTTATGGTCCATACTTCCCATATTTTTGTGGCTTCTTCATCAGTTACTGTTTCAAAGACTGGTACTTCAGGTGCTTGAATTTCTACTTCTTCTTCAGTTTCAAATGATACTGTTTTAATTTCAGACATTCTTTTATTTCTTCTAAAAATTTGACCCTTTAAATTCAATTCCTATAAACCAAAATACCACCACCAACCACCATCCAACCACCACCCACCACTTCCCCAACATAAACCCAGCTCCGCTTCTCTTCGCCTTCGGGCGAAAAGACTTAGGGAAATCCTTAGGGAAATCCTTGTCAAAATTCTTGTCGAAATTTTTGGGGCTCAGGTTTGGAAATTCTTGTCGAAAAATTTTTGGGGGCTCAGGTTTTAAAATTCTTGGTCAGCGGAATGGAAATTCTTGGGGCTCAGGTTGGAAAAAATTCTTGGTCAGCGGTGGTTGGGAAAAATTCTTTGGAACCAGGGTGGGGTGGGGAGTTTTTTGGAAATGGAGGGCTCAATGCCCTAGACAGGGCGGCTCCCGGGCACCCCCAAGGGGGGTTTACTGGCGCCACGATGTCTAGGCCAACTGAGCCAGGATCGGCCTTTATACACTACTTGTAATACACACTCAAACGACGGAATCACTGCTGAGCGATTTCTCATGAGGAAAATTCAAAACAAATAAACGTCTTCGATCACTTCGAAAAGTGACCGATAGTCATGCCTATTCTGTGGCTGTGTAGCACATCGCTGATCAACCATATAAGCAACTTACTTAGAAAACCTACCAACACCTTGGCCAAAGTCAAAGCTGGGTGCAAAATCGAGAACGAAACATCAACAGCTTATACAAAGCCGATAGAAAATGCCTCACCTGCATGGGATGGTGTGTTAATGAATCGCAGTGAAATGTTTATTTAAGACCTCGAAATCTGCAAACTATTTCAAAACTTCTCCAAAATATACGAGCCGAGAAGCACAAAGAAGGTTTGTTCATGAAGACAGAATCGACGATTTGCGAAGTAGACGGAAATATGCATGCTGTGTTTACATCAGTACATTTATAAATAGAGAAGGAATCTTGACCAGAATATTAGCACTAGTGAATGCCTAAGTAGACGTCTTGTCAGTTAAAAATAAAAATCCAGTCAGAATTGGTACGTTTCGGAGGTAGCATATTGACGAATTTAGGACCTTTGTACTTAACTGAGAATTGTCTAATATTTGTTCTACACAAAGGCAAATGAAAATATTCTGCTGATCTAGTACACTGGAAAAATCAGAACCTTTCCGTACAATGTAAATAGTTTGGAAATAGTTGGGATATACACTGTAAATGTCAATTTCCAATTACATGCAACATTGACACACTATGGAAATTTGCCTTTAGTTTGGAACTTATCTGGAACTTATCTGGAAATTTTATTCTATTTCAATCACTTTTTTGTAAATAGTATGTAAATACTTTGGAAATCTATTGATACAGTTTGGAAATTACTTGGAAATTATCCCTAAATCAGTATGGATCTTGTTTGGAAATATATCGTTATTGATTGGAAATATCGCTACTGTTTGGAAATTGTTTGGAAATTTATCGCTACTGTTTGGAAATTGTTTGGAAATTTATCGCTACTGTTTGGAAATTGTTTGGAAATTTATCACTACTGTTTGGAAATTGTTTGGAAATTTATCGAAATTGTTTGGAAATTTATCGCTACTGTTTGGAAATTGTTTGGAAATTTATCGTTACTGTTTGGAAATTGTTTGGAAATTTATCACTACTGTTTGGAAATTGTTTGGAAATTTATCGCTACTGTTTGGAAATTGTTTGGAAATTTATCGTCACTGTTTGGAAATTGTTTGGAAATTTATCGCTACTGTTTGGAAATTGTTTGGAAATTTATCGCTACTGTTTGGAAATTGCTTGGAAATTTATCGCTACTGTTTGGAAATTGTTTGGAAATTTATCACTACTGTTTGGAAATTGTTTGAAAATTTATCGAAACTGTTTGGAAATTGTTTGGAAATTTAGCGTTACTGTTTGGAAATTGTTTGGAAATTTATCGCTACTGTTTGGAAATTGTTTGGAAATTTATCGCTATTGTTTGGAAATTGTTTGGAAATTTATCGCTACTGTTTGGAAATTGTTTGGAAATTTATCGCTTCTGTTTGGAAATTGTTTGGAAATTTATCGCTACTGTTTGGAAATTGTTTGGAAATTTATCGCTACTGTTTGGAAATTGTTTGGAAATTTATCGCTACTGTTTGGAAATTGTTTGGAAATTTATCGCTATTGTTTGGAAATTGTTTGGAAATTTATCGCTACTGTTTGGAAATTGTTTGGAAATTTATCGCTTCTGTTTGGAAATTGTTTGGAAATTTATCGCTACTGTTTGGAAATTGTTTGGAAATTTATCGTTACTGTTTGGAAATTGGCTGGAAATTTATCGCTTCTGTTTGGAAATTGTTTGGAAATTTATCGCTACTGTTAGGATATTGTTTGGAAATTTATGGCTACTGTTTGGAAATTTATCGCTACTGTTTGGAAATTGTTTGGAAATTTATTGTTACTGTTTGGAAATTGTTTGGAAATTTATCGAAAATATTTGGAAATTGTTTTGAAATTTAAAGCTACTGTTTGGAGATTGCTTGAAAGATATTATCGTTGTTTATCGGAAGTTTCTAAAACAAATAAAAAAACAAACAACTTGCTATTTCCTTCTCGCAAGAGCTCTAGTGAACTCTTAACCTCTTATGTCACCCCCATGATGGTGTGACACCATGTGTGACACACTCTAACCGCTGACATTATTGTCAGAAATTGTAGACTCATGCTTCAACAAGTTGACGATTATTTGTTGAAAGTTCCGATCACAGAATGGTATGCGCGAGGCGACATGCGCGAGGACATTAAAACGTCAAGGGTTCCGACGCGAGTTGATTCTGTGGTTTCAATATTCGTTCAACCTGTGGTTCAACGAAACTTTGAACGAAACGGTCCAAATGGTAAGTAATGTGGTACTTGTTACTTGTATGCCTTTGCTTACTTGTTAATACTGTAACTTATCTACGGTAATTAAACCCTCATTCAACGAAATGGTATTTAAACTGTCAACTTTATTTTCAGCAAAGATGATATACATGTATTTCCACTATAAATTAACAAATGGCGTGTGAATATAACATAAAAACTAATATAAGTTAACTTAAGCTTACCGTTTAATAAAATGGAATTGAATAAAGCCTACTAAGTACTGTTTGTTAAATTATTTATTGTTTAGAACAAACAATAAATATTTTAACAAAAGGCTTTATTCAATTTCATTTTATTAAAGGACATTTTATACGTTTAACTAAATATAAGTAACTTGATCCTTTATACAATCTAAAAAAAGTTACTATAACAATATTGTTAAAACTTCTGCACCACAAACTCAAAGAGAATCTGAGAAAATGTGACTATGTGAGCGTAAATTATTTTTGAATATTGACAGACGACAGTACAGTGTCACTGTCGGTGTGTTAACTTGATAGATTCACGTAAGTTACATCTTTACATGTAAGTGCATGAGTAAACATGAGTTTTAAAATTTAGCTTTTATGAAGATTTCAGTTCTTGGCAGAGGTAACTACAGACTGCAGTGAGGTAGAGGAACCCCTCAGGTTATAATCAGTGATGTTCTTCTTACTTATTCTGCAACTCCTAGCCAAACCATTGAGAACTTTGTAGATTTGTTCAATTGGCTTTTGATTTTCCTCATTGAGTCTCATGAGTGACATGTACCCACCCTAATGCATTTACGCTTGTAAGCCAGAAGTATCAAAACCCGTGCAAATCATTGCTGAAGTTTTATAGAGTTTACATACATGTACATGTAAATGTATTTGAAAATCCCTGAACGAGAAAACCCCATACCTCACTGCAGTAAACTTTATTGCACTATTTATTTATATTTAAATGGCCCCTTTCATTCTAATGCACACAATTGAGTTAATGACTCATGAAAGTATTGAACCATGTTAGCTTTGCACAAATGGATCAAATACAATTGTAAGTCAATTCATTTGATTGCATGCATCAAAAGGATAAAAATCAGGGCAAAAATTGCCTTAGTTTGTAAATGGATCTTGAAGGCACTTTTGTTGATTACCAAAATTATCCCTATTTTTAAAATAATTATTAGGACATGTACAGTAAGTACAAAACACCATTCATATGCATATTTACTGTACTTTGATTGGCTGGAAATGTATCCAGTCTATTTACTTCCCTTGCAAATATACAGTATCAGAGGAATCGTTAGAAAATAATTGCCAGGTTTTTTAATGAAAACCTTATTAAGCCATTAAGGTCTTCATTAAAGTGCCTAATTTATCAGGGTTGAGAATTTTACATCTTTAGGATAGTTGGAACCTCCTGAAAAGAAATGTAACACATCTTCCTTTTATAAAATTTCATATTCATGCACTTTTTTTGCTGGTAAAGTTGATGGAAGTGACGTCAAAGCAAGAATTTGTCTATATATAAAACCACTTTACAGATTCCCCCTTTGACGTCACTTTTGTCAACTTTAACAGCAAAAAAGTCCATGAAGATGAAATTTTGGAAAGGGAAGATATATTACATTTCTTCTCAGTAGGTTCCAAACATCCTAAATATGTAATAATCCCAACCCTGATAGAGGCACTTTAAGGCTTGCAAGGTCATTTGTGTATAGCACTGTCAATTCATCAGACTGTATGCTACATGTGATTAGAAAGAGCTATTAATTTGTAGAATACAATAATTATAGCTTGTATTTTATTTTTTGATAAACACAAACCAGTAATAGTAGATGAAGGTAGTTGTGAATTTTTTAAGTAAAACTATTTCATTCGGCTTCAGCCGGGGCAATTTAACTCAAAGAGTTTTTAGCAGATTTTACTCAAATTGTGAAAATTTGTTTTTCACAAACCACTGTCTGCAAGTTCTGATCTGTGAAGTTTTGATTATTCTATTGACAACTAAAACGTTGAAAATGCTGTTTTTCGACTTACATTTGTACAAAATAAGTCAAAATAAAAAAAGAGCATATATATGGGCAATAAATATAAAAATGCTGACACCGGTTTATATAAAATATTGTGAGTATTCAATTCTAAAAATTTGAGTAAAATCTCCCAAAAACTGTGAGTTGAATCTCCAACAGTGAAACTGTATGTTTATAGTTAAAAACATCACAACTATTAATATTGGTTTGTGTAATCTAAAAATAAAATACATCATTGTATTCTACCAGGGCTGGAAATGTTCCTAATTTTTTTACCTGTCTATGGTGACAGGCTGTGCATTTTTTACCTGTCTCCTCCATTGTTCAACATGGACAATTTTTAATTTTCGTCACTACACATTTTATTGTTATGTGCATAACGATATATTATACGTTTGATGTTCAATGCAGACCGGGTTATGCTACTTAGTCATAAACACAACGACATAAAGAAAATATTGTGTTAATTGATAAATGAAATAAATAAAACAATATATTCATTATGTCATTGTGTTAATGGCTGAGTAGTGGAAGTTGAACGTTGTGTGTAAAATACAGTATATTTAATATCTGTGTCTGTGCACATAACAATGAAATGCGTACTAAGGCTATAAAGTAAATAAGGTATTTAATAGATAAAATATTCCTCAACCTGTCACAGGCAAGTAATTGTTACGCGTGTCCCTTGTGGAAATCACCTGGAATTGACAAGTAGACCAGCAGCATGTTTTTTTGTACAGTACTTTACCTCCATGTTTTACATGTACCTTTCCTTTTTTGATGTTAGTTCTGGGCTATTGAACTGTATTGGTTTGTTGACATTGACTTGAACCACTCTTATTTTTAAACAAGATGCAAGACAAGTTTCTGCAAGACAATATGCAAGACAAGATGAAAGACAAGATGCAAGACAAGTTGTAAGACAAGCTGTAAGACAAGATACAAGACAAGATACAAGACAAGACAAGACAAGACAAGACAAGACAAGACAAGACAAGACAAGACAAGACAAGACAAGACAAGACAAGACAAGACAAGACAAGACAAGACAAGACAAGACAAGACAAAATGCAAGACAAGAGAAGATGCAAGAGAAGATGCAAGAGAAGATGCAAGACCAGATGCAAGGACCAGATACAAGACCAGATGCAAGGCAAGATGCAAGAGACAAGATGCAAGGCAAGATGCAAGACATGATGCAAGACAAGATGCAAGACAAGATGCAAGACAAGATGCAAGACAAGATGCAAGACAAGATGCAAGACAATTTAAGATGCAAAACAAGATGCAAGACAAGATGCATGATGCAAGACAAAACAAAACAAAACAAAACAAAACAAAACAAAACAAAACAAAACAAAACAAAACAAAACAAAACAAAACAAAACAAAACAAAACAAAACAAAACAAAACAAAACAAAACAAAACAAAACAAAACAAAACAAAACCAGATGCAAGACAAGACAAGACAATATATAGACATCATCTATGAAAATAGGTATAGTATATAGTAGTGCATATTAAAATAGATATAAATTGTTCTTTTCTACTTACTTGTCTATACTTGTAAATATCTTTTTGTCTCTATGTTTGGTGGTCTATAGTTAAACTCTGGTCTAGAAATAACACATGAAAAGTTATGATACAAAATAAATATACTTGCAAAGTTACGATGCATTAATTTGAATCAATCCAAATTACAATGCAAATGCATAACAATACCTGAGAAGTAAATCAGGCAAAGTGAGGTGACCTGCAAGGCAAGTGCCAAGGCAAAATGAGGCAAGACAAAACAATTAAGGCAAGGGAAGGAAGGCAGTCCTTTAAAACTATAAACTGTTTTACCAAATACCAGACTCTGCCAGATAGCAGAATTTTACTGGATACTGCCCACTGGGCACCAATTTATATGCCCAGATCTGGCACATCTCTAAAAACTTTACAATACTTATACTACAGAACAATAGTATATAGTATATAGTTCTATAATTTATAAATAAGTCACATTCAAAATATACATATTTTTCTACCTGCTTGTTAAATAGTTAGTAGAATAAAATTATATCTTTCTGTCTTTTTGTTTGTTTGGTTTTTTAGATTATACTCTAACCTAAAAAAATAATGAAAAATTAAGATTTTGAAATAGAGAGACCTGCAAAGTTGCAGTAATATTTTCAAAATAATGTATTTCAATGCAATACACTCCAATACAATACATGTAATACAATGCAATGCAATGTAATACAAAACAATGCAAAACAACGCAATGTGACACAGTCCACGTTACAATGAAATAAATGTTAATACACTGCAAAACTATACAATACCAAACTTTATAACACTCCAATACAATGCCATAACAATAAAAAACAATGCAGTACAGTACAATACAGTACAGTACAAATAAAATACAGTGTAGTGAAGTACAGTGTAGTGCAGTGCAGTGCAGTGCAATACAGTGCAGTGCAGTGCAGTGCAGTGCACGGTGCAGTGCACGGTGCAGTGCACGGTGCAGTGCACGGTGCAGTGCACGGTGCAGTGCATGGTGCAGTGCACAGTGCAGTGCAGTGCAATGCAGTGCAGTGCAGTGCAGTGCAGTGCAGTGCAGTGCAGTGCAGTGCAGTGCAGTGCAGTGCAGTGCAGTGCAGTGCAGTGCAATACAGTGCAGTGCAGTGCAATATTATAAAGTACAATGTTATAGTACAATATTATAAAAATTATTTATTCAATTATAAATAGGTATTAAATAGGTATGAGTTAAGCAGCACTTAAATGATAAATGCTTGAAAAATTACTACATAATACAATATTACAATGCAACACAACACAACACAATACAACACAACACAACACAACACAACACAACACAACACAACACAACACAACACAACACAACACAACACAACACAACACAACACAACACAACACAACACAACACAACACAACACAACACAATACAATACAATACAATGTAATACACAATATAACACTCTGCAATAAAATGCAAAGAGAATGTTTATACCTTTTAATATACTGTAAAACTATACAAAATAATAAAAGAAATATTTACAATACTGCAATACATTCAAGCAAAACATTTGAATATAATTCAATACAGTACAATATTATAAATATCATCTTAAATAATGCATCAGCTATAAAAAGTATCATATAGGTATGGGATTAGCTGCACTTAAAAATAAACAATTTTTTTTCTTTCTACTTACTTGTTTTGTTTAGTTGGTAGAATATCTTTCTGTCTTTATGTTTGGTGTTCTATAGTTAAGCTCTGGCCAAAAAAAATATTGAAAAGACAGCCTTTGATATATAAACCTTTATTTATAAAATAAAGAGTTGCAAAGAGTAACCACAAAATGTTTTAACTTAAAAAATACATTTATAAAATACAAAAACTAGTAACAATTTAACTTGTTTTTACATGGCAAACTTAGATATTTGATGTATGGATCAAACACTGTCAAAATTTATATTTCTCGAAGACTTCGAAGATACAAACGCTATTTATCCCGTTGTGGAATACTGGAATTTAATCCAAGATACAGAATACTATTACTGATAGTTCACACTCATTCAGTTTACTAACCTCTTTATCAAAGTAACGTGATTTCTTCAACTTTTTGGCGTCGTTTGTCTTGATCAAACTTCGTTTTCTGTTTTTGTTTGTAGAGTGCCGTCAGCCCATCACTGCAGTGTTTAACAAGCTTTTTTGATGTCAAAAACCCACATATTCAGACAGATAGTACGGGATAAACAACAGAGGTTTCCTAAGGCACCACTTTTATGACAAATGACGGCGTTTTTTGTAGATGTTCACTATAAAAAGTTGGATTTATTCCTTGTGTCCATTTAGACTAAACCAATCCGCCATCTTGCTTCAATTAGTGTGTTTTAGCGGGAAAATTCTTGAGATATGATTGGCCAATAAAACTATGAACAAGGCTCCGACTTTAATCCGACGACTTCCGATGACGCATCCAACTGCCGCAAAAAGTATTTATAGCATATTTTTTAGCATACTTTTTCATATTTAGGCAAATGCCTTTGTGTAGACGTTTGTTGTGTATAAGCATATTTTAAGCATTCGTGTTTTTCTTGTTGACAAGGGGGTGCCCTAGGATACAGGCTATATAGGGTATCCTCTTGGTAGGATATGTTACAATTTTTGTCATTTTAAGTCTAGAACATAGGGTTATATTTTTTTTTGGTCGAACAAAAAGCATGTTTTCGGTTTTTGTAATCTGAATGAACAAGGCACCGTTGATTATTTGTCATTGATTAATTAATTAATAAATTTGATTGATCGATGATTGACTAATTGTTTAATTAATAAATTGTTTGAATGAATGAATGAATGAATGATTGATTGATTGACTAATTTATTTATTGATTAATTGATTGATTAATTGATTGATTGAGTTTTATTCAATTTTACGCTATATATTAATTGCAACGGTGGGAAAGTTGCGCAAATTTAACTACAAATTTACTTTTTAAATTGACATGAGGAAATTCAATAGTAAAATTTTGCAAAGTTACAAAACCGCAAAATGTATTTAGCACTTATAATAGCTAATAAAAATTGGCCGTGCATATATTTAATTAAAACTGCCAGATCTATTTTGGTTTGAATTTTTTCAAGAGCACCAAGTAACTAAAGACAAAAAAATTAAACTGACAAAGAACTACAGTAATCAATTGTTTGTGAGACCACAAACATGTATAATAAACATATATCTCATTTAATGGTTGAACTCATTATACAGGCAGGTAATTACTCGTTGTGTCGATGCTTCAACGCTAACAACGGCGGCGATTGCGCATACCATCAGGCGCCACAAAACACATTGTTAGTTCTATGAGGTACCAGTAAATAAGTGTTTTCTCAGAGGCCGCGAAGCGTTTTTCGTGTTTTTTTTTTTAATATTATAAAGAATGACTATATATCCTGGGGGAAAGTGGGGGGGGGGGGCAATGGTCTCGCTTGCCCCCCCCCCCCCCCCCTCAGTTCCGCAGCGCCTGCTTCATACAGTCACTCAATATATAACAAAATATATGTCATTTCCCTTGTTGAACTTTTACTGAAATTTCCAAACAATGTTAACGACTATATGTTTATGTTAAATTTCTATTGATCTCTAATTTCCAAACAATTTCCAAAGTACATTTCCAAACTAATTAAATAATAAAAAAATCTTAAAATTAACATACTATGGAAATTCATTGACCTCAACTTCCAAACAATTTCCATATAAACTTTGGAAATATTTCCAAAGAATTTCCAAAGAATTTCCAGTTTAACTATGGAAATTTTTATTGAAATATTTTTTTCAATTTCCAAACAATTTCCAAAGTAAATTTCCAAACTAACTGAATGACGGTAAAAAACACTAAAAATTTACATACTATGATTCTTTGGAAATAATAATTTACATACTAAGTTAGTTTGGAAATAATTTACCAACAATGGAAATAGTAAGCAAATCACAATTTACATTCTATTTACATTGTATGAAAAGGTTCTGATTTTTCCAGTGGTATGGTGTGAATGCGTTTGGTTATTTGTAATAAACATAGCCTATTGTTGAACCCTTTTGGTAAAAATAGAGTAAAATGCTTTGTCTGCTTTTCACACTTCGCTTGCACGGAGTCAATGTTTTTAAATGGCGGAAAATTTTTCCAAATATATTATACTTTTAATATAAAATGCATGTTAAAAAACTTATGACTCTATATATGATCTATAATAGTATTCCTTCAAAATATTTAAGTAAAATTTGTAACGATAATGGTGTTCATATTTCAATAAAATTTGTGACTATATAAACGGTTCTCCTTCATATATTTCAATAAAATTTGTGACTATAAGGGTTCTCCGTCAAATTTTAATAAAATTTGAGACGATAATGCTTTTCCTTCATATTTTAATAAAACTTGTGACTATTGGGGAGCACGGGTGGCGTGTGCTGTTACAGTTGGACGGGATTAGTATTGGATGGGTGACCGTCTGGGAATAACCCCGTTCTCGAACTTGAATTTCATGTGAGTAGAGTTTAGTTGGTCTAATATACAGTGTGTATCAAAAAAACCTGAACCCTTAGAAAACAACCTATTGTAGTAGTTTGAAAGCCCTAAGCACTTCGCTGAACCCACAGATGCGTAAACCACGCGGTCTTATACACCTGGGAAATTAAGATAATTTGAAGTGTATGCATGGTGAAAGACATGTATTTAAAAGCTTTTTCGCCTCACTATACCGGATAGCTTTTGTGCCGGCACGAAAACCATACCGGATAGGCCTTCTGTTCACACACAAAACGCCTGTTCCAGCACAATTTCTGTGCCAGCACGCCGTTGCGCCGCTCCGATCTCGAAAGAGGTACATCTTGTATCGGATAGCTTTTTGTGCCGTTTTAGCTCCAGTGAACGGAGATCGAAATCGTTTCGGAAGTATATTAATAGAATAGAGCGTGGTGATTGGTTGGATCACAGGGTTATATCGTATTCGGCACGAAACGGCACATTATTATGCCGTCTGTTCACACTATACCGGATAGGTTTTCGTGCCTTATATATACTATAAGTGGGCTTACCTCAAATGTTGCAAATGTTGATGGTCGCTACTGTCAGTTTCACGCTGGGCGATCTTCAGGCCGTAGTATATTCGCTCTATCTTTACGGTATTGAGCACTTTTCGACATTTCGTGAACAACACTTTGTTTGTTTGAATATATATATATATATATATATATATATATATATATATATATATATACAAACGCAACGAAAACCAAAGTGTTCTCGGCGCTAACTTGATACGGAAAATATTACTGCTGTATTTTGTCAATAGTCGGTCCTTTAAAAGCAGTGATGAAACGTTTTGTCAGATAATTATCATCATTATTTACCTGATGAGCACTGAGCAGCTAAACCAACGTTACAAGTGACGGTATCCTGTGGAGTTTATCACACAGAGAACTGTCTGATTAACCAGTCTAGCTAAACGTTCGATGACGATAAATTTTAATAATATACGTTACAACCGTTAATCTCTGGCGTTCACAATTATTCATCGAAGTGGAGGTGAATATTCCCTAGAAATAAATTGTCTGAAAACGCGGTAAAGTCTTTTGTTCTGTGCTTTTGTTCATGTTTATGCACTTTTCACGCTTGCTGACATGTTGTATTTTTAGTATATAATGAATCAGCCAAAGCAGCGTTGTTGCTTAAATATTAATGATGTCAAACTAAAGACTTGTGTACTTTCAGGATATCATAAAATAGGTTACAGCTCAATGTTAGCCGCTTTGATGTTCACATGGCCACAGTTAATATGTAATATTTATAAACCGCGCAGGAGGGCTTTATCGGATATAAAACACGAGGCGATAGCCTCGTGTTTTATATCCGATAAAGCCCGTACTGCAAGGTTTTTAAATGGCTTCTAAAAAGAATCACTTCATACGTTCATTGGCGTAGTAATTTTGAAAATTAAGCTTATCTCAGCCGTTAAAAACCAGCGAGAAACTTAGAGCGAGTCTATATCACATATATAGATCCGATACGCTCATGATTTTTCTTTGTGTTTTGCTCATGAATTATTAATGAATTTTAGAAATATATATATATGTAATATTTATAAACCGCGCAGGAGGGCTTTATCGGATATAAAACACGAGGCGATAGCCGAGTGTTTTAGAGCCGATAAAGCCCGTACTGCAAGGTTTATAAATGGCTTCTAAAAAGAATCACTTCATACGTTCATTGGCGTAGTAATTTTGAAAATTAAGCTTATCTCAGCCGTTAAAAACCAGCGAGAAACTTAGAGCGAGTCTATATCACATATATAGATCCGATACGCTCATGATTTTTCTTTGTGTTTTCCTCATGAATTATTAATGAATTTTAGAAATATATATATATATATATATATATACAAACGCAACGAAAACCAAAATGTTCTCGGCGCTAACTTGATACGGAAAATATTACTGCTGTATTTTGTCAATGGTCGGTCGTTTAAAAGCAGTGATGAAACGTTTTCTCAGATAATTATCATCATTATTTACCTGATGAGCAGCTAAACTGCTAAACCAACGTTACAAATGACGGTATCCTGTGGGTGGAGTTTATCACAAAGAGAACTGCATATCTGATTAACCAGTCTAGCTAAACGTTTGATGAAGAGAAATTTTAATATACGTTACAACCGTCAATCTCTGGCGTTCTCAACGAAATTTTCCCACGTTCCTAAGACTGCAATTAACAATAGTTCTTATTTGACAATATTCGATTTTTAGCTTGAAAGTTGCTTATCATATAGAGTATGGTGGATCATCGAGTTTGAATTCGAGTGCAAGATACAGTTCGGGAATAATCTATACTGACTATATACAAGGTAAACGCACATACGCACTAATCGCTAATCGTCGGCTGCACGCGGTTAGCGTATAGGACATACTTTCCTATTAACTGAAAGTGCAGTCAGTAGGAGAAGTTATCAGACCAAGGTCTTGTCATAAACAACACAGGTCTGATATTTTCCCGTAATGAAGCTTCCCGAGGTTAATAAGAGGTTTATTGTATTGATTTTTAAATGACATGCAATGCATATACCGATATACGTATAACGTGACACAGAATCCACATTTTCAATGTCGTTGTTCTGTTATTGTTATTGGGATTTGCTGTTGGGATAGTAAAACTCACTTTCACGTTGTTCATTGTACGTGATTAAAGGCATAATTTACTGAATTTTCTAACGTTTGGGGCTCTCAAAGTTTCCTTTCATTGGTCTTTTTGTAAACAAAATGTCTGACGAAATTCGTAATCCAAACCGATATTTGTCGACTCGAGTACAGACCGAACAAACGAGGTGAATAAGTAGTTCATTATATGATCACAAATCTTGCAAACGTTAATAATAAACTAAAAACCAAAAATTATTGCCACAAGTCCCAGCATCCACTATAATGTTACCCTTACAAATGCTCTCCAGCTGTTTGTAATATTGTAACTTTGCTTTATTTGAATCAGCCTCTTTGACATCTGTTGATACAGATAACTCTACGTTAAAATTGTCCCCATTTACACCAAATGAATAACATGTGTGTGATAAGTTTTATGTGGTGTAGTGCATGACTGTGCTGCATGACTAAAGGCCCTGTTAAATCTCCCATATTTAATCTCTCATGAGTCATGTTGTTTCTCCTTGACCTTGATGTGTTTACAAGAAGACTGAAATTTTCGATCTGGTCGAAACGAATGGCTGAAGTCAATCCACGCAGTGGAGTGGATTCACTTGAGATTCAAACAAGGATCGACTTGAATGTCTCCAATCTGATTTGACTTGAAAATGACTTGATACCCATGAGTGAAGTTGGGGCGTGTCGTGTTAAATGGCAGATATTGAGGGAAGCACAGAAAATAGTGTTCCAAGCAGATGGGATTCTCCATGTAAACATGTGCCCAGATTGACGTTTTTCGATCCGATTACTTGGACTGTCATGCAATCTGCTTCATGTAAACAGGGCCTTAGTTACATCTCATATGCAAGCGCTGCCATGCGCATGCACTAATTAAAAGCACATATGTGATTCGTAACCTTAGCAGTCCCCATCCGAATTTCAGTTGCTCAATGGCCGTTAGAACATATAATCGGTCATTGGAACTCTGTCTGGGGCTCAAAAATCTTTTCTGACTAGCTGAGCCTGACGAACGTCTACCGAACGTCTGTTATGATGTATTGCATGCAGCGGATACAAATCTTTTCTCGGCAAAACTGTTATTCTAATCGCGTAGTATAAGACCCAATTTTAATAATATATTTTTCACATAACAGCGTTAATTTCTAAACCCTGAATAGAAAATTAGAAATAGTGCATTTAGTAAACTATTTTTGGACTTTTCATGGCTCGTAGGCTAATTTGTATAGATCACTTGCACTTATTATTTGCTTGGTGGAAGACAAATCTTTTCAACAATTTCTAATAAAAAAAGAAATAGACCAATACTAAAGAACTCAAGTACCTGCATGAAGAACGAGAATACAATAAAACACTATAGCTATATAGAGGACACTCCGAGACTGAATACCTCCGCCAGCGAGTTATTATATATGCAGATGCTTATAATATGATCAAGTCGGTTTTCTTCGACATACCGCGGTTTATATGCACGTTATAACTTCCCAACCTTATATTAACCTCGCAATAACAATAGAACCTCGTCCGACATGCTTTTTCCTATTTAATTCTTTAGAAAACCTCCTTGATCATGTTCGCCCTCGGGTTATATATCGCTAGTAAAATTTTGGTTAGGTGCTTAACAGACCTTTCCCCTTAACGAGTAAAATCGTCTGAGGTTAGCCAGAGTAAAATACAAAAGGGACACCGCGGTGGTGAAAGGGTTAATGAGATAGTTTTTAACCCTTTCACCACCAGACCTTTTCCCTTGACGAGTAAAATCGTCTGAGGTTAGCCAGAGTAAAATACTAAATGGTTAAGCTACCCTTAAAGTGAATCGAGTCATCCGGCTAACAAGGTTGCTCACAAGACCAACACATATATAAATATAATGCTCGATTGTATATAACTGGTACAGGCATTACGTAAAAAAGTTGGGAAATCTTGCGATCATATTACTATGAAATTCTCATCTAATTCTCAAACAAAATTTAATGGATTTTGGTCTGTGGCAAACGTTTCCTCAAAGTCACATCAAAACACTTTTTGTAGAGGTAAAAACATAACCTCCAATTATGAATAATAATTTAAACCCAATTCCGCTTTCTTAATAATGTAGGTGAACATATACCTGTAGTTTGTATACATAGTATTCTAAGTACGGTCTACTCAGCGGCTTATATAGATTAAAACAAGTATAGCCACATTGACCGTGACACAGTGCATGTTTCTAAGACTATAAGAACGCACGCGACTTACTTATTTATTTATTTATACGATTTGTCTTTCCTAAAATTAATTCGAAGTTTAATTATAACTTGAATTCTGATATAAACCCGAAGTTATACGTTCATCCCCTAAAAATTATAGGCATTAAAAGTAGTTACCCACAGTTTAATATAGCCTGCGTAGCAGGCGTTACTGGATTGGGGGACTGGGAAGAGGGCTCAGAAGTAACGCCTGCAGTGGAGCTCTTTGGTTTTGTCAAGCACCCCCAAATGAAATATGATCTCGAGCGGCCAATGTCTGAAGCCTAAATTAACTGTTTGTATTAATTGTAATATTTCAAAATCCATGGCATTTAATTCAGTAACATTTCGCGTAAATTATTATTTCAATAATTATCTTTGTATAAAAAACAATTATAGTACAAGGGAGTTAAAAGACTGAGAGTTGGTCGCAAATCTGTGGAAGGGATAAATTAATATTAACGGAATATGTCTGCAGTGTCCGACCGGGTATCTGCTCACAAATATTTCTCAAACTGTGGCCTGAAAATTTATAAAATTAGGTGTGAATGGTAGAGTAACCCTGTTTCTATCAATGGCAACGAATATTCATGAAGAGAACAGTAATGACAGCGAGTGTTTACCAAAATAAAACAGTTGAGTGAAAGGTAACCATTATTGAACGGAAATGTCTGCGGCGTTTAATATAGTTTAATATAGCAGATGGCAAATTAGCCTGCGTAGCAGGCGTTACTGGATTGGGGGACTGGGGAGAGGGCTGAGAAGTAACGCCTGCAGTGGAGCTCTTTGGTTTTGTAAAACCCGTTCGCTGACGAACGGGATTTTAATTATTGATTACGCCGAATGTGATTCGCTTAGCGCCCATAATCTGTCAATCAAGAAGGTTTAGTAAGTAAAATTAATAATTTCAATTCTATGGTTTTCAAACAAAGCTGAAACGATTTATATCAAAGGAAATATCTAAACAGCATCTTGCAGTGCTTTTGCGATTTGATCAAATGAAAATGCTGAGTGTCAGCCTCCTCGACTCCCATACCATTCAAGTAAGTTTTATATCTAAAACCTCCATGCAAGAGTTTGGAATATATCTTAATAATAGGAAGTTCCTGAATTTGATTTTGAAAGCGAACACTGTGAGACGCTTTGCTTTCATATGTCTCTGTCAGTCATAAAATTTCTGAAAATATTTGTGAGCGAACACCGTGGGACGCCGCAGACATTTCCGTTTAATAATGGTAACCTTTCACTCAACTGTTTTATTTTGGTAAACACTCGCTATCATTACTGTTCTCTTCATGAATATTCGTTGCCATTGATAGAAACAGGGTTACTCTACCATTCACACCTAATTTCATAAATTTCCAGGCCACAGTTTGAGAAATATTTGTGAGCAGACACCGTGGGACGCCGCAGACATTTCCGTTAAATAATCACTACTATTTATATACCTTTCACAACTGTTTTATTTCGGTAAACACTCGCTGCCATTACTGTTTTTTTCATGAATATTCGTTACCATTGATAGAAACAGGATTACTCTACCATTCACACCTAATTTCATACATTTCCAGTCCACAGTTTGAGAAATATTTGCGAGCAGACACCGTCGAACACTGCAGACATATTCCGTTAATATTAATTTATCCCTTCCACAGATTTGCGACCAACTCTCAGTCTTTTAACTCCCTTGTACTATAATTGTTTTTTATACAAAGAGAATTATTGAAATAATAATTTACGCGAAATTTTACTGAATTAAATGCCATGGATTTTGAAATATTACAATTAATACAAACAGTTAATTTAATAGCTTCAGACATTGGCCGCTCGAGACCATATTTCATTTGGGGGTGTTTGACAAAACCAAAGAGCTCCACTGCAGGCGTTACTTCTCAGCCCTCTCCCCAGTCCCCCAATCCAGTAACGCCTGCTACGCAGGCTAATGGCAAATGTGTTACAGTAGCTTCTCAGTAGCGTTTGTCGTTTGCAACGCATGTCGTTTTATACACAACGCATATTTTTTTAGACAGATCATTGTAATTGTCAGCTGTAACAACGTCTGGCATTCCACCTGAAACGTCAATTGAGAACGCAATTGTTGTAAGTAGTACTGACACAATAACTGTTGCCGCTAAACGATCAGCTGAGCCGTTGTAAGATTAATATATTTTCCTATCAAGGCCATACTTGTATACAATAGCGTATGAGGTCTGAGTTAGTGTGCATGCTTATAGAAGATGTTTCTACTCTTTCTATGTCACTTGACTGGCCCTTTGGCTTTGTACAAAATACAAAAAAAGTTTGTGGTTCAGCTGCCGGCCGGCCAACACATTGTTCATTCGTAAAAAAATGACAAATTATGGTTTCACCTGGGATTTGAAACATAAACACGAATTATTACCTTCACGTGCAGTAATCGTTAGTTCGCGAATAAACAAAGTTCAAAGAGCTCTATTAACGCTTAAAATACTCAGAACAGATGCCGACGAATATGCTGTGCCAAAGATAGGTGACACTTGACCAAACATACTCTGGAAAAAAAATAACATTGCAGAGTAATTATGATCCCACTCGATGAGAATTGACAATCAGTAACTTAGACTGAACATTCACATATGGTGAATGTACACCGAACAATAACAGCAGAGAAATATGTCTGCGAATGCGTAAGCGCTCTGCCGGAAGTAGAGCTTTCGCGGGTTTCCAAAGATAATTCAAATGTAAACAGATACGCTCAGGAAAAGCTTTGCTATTTAATATCATTATTTTTCGGCCTTCTAAATTGTACGGTGCTTCGACAAAAGCTACGTGCATTGTTTGCAAAATAAATAACAAATAAAACTGAGTACTCCGGAACACTGTGCGGGAACATTCCGAAATAGAGCGAATTATCGGTTCTAGAACACATAAACCTGTGTCCCAGTCAACACATCTGCTCTAGATAACATAAGATGGCGGACCAACTTAGTTCTATTATCCCAATACTGACTGTTTTCGTCGTTCGTTCGCTCGTTCGTTCGGGCACGACTGCATCCTTTAAAAATTATGATAACATGAAAATTGTCTAAATTTACATGGAAGAACTAAAAACTAAGGTGATTTCACAACTGAAATACAGCTACGGAGCTACCAGGAACGAGTGTTCAAATATTAGACATTTTCAATCTATATTTGACTTTCATGCACAATAATATAACTGCTTACGCTGGCACAATTTTAAACATGCCTTGACACTTATATGAGCAGTTATTAGCTTCATATCAGGAAGTACGTGTTTCGATACACTGGTATACTGTAGGTACCAAGGTCCGAAGCAGCCATTGTGAAAACAACACCACCGAGGTTGTGTTCTGAAACGTCACATCTGCCCCACGTCGAAAGTTGGGGCAACCAGAACACTTCAGAACAATCGCGTTACAAACAATATCTACATGTGTATCTAAATAAATTTTTACCTAATTTGAATATAAATATGTAACTATTGAAGTCGTCGATATAACTGTAGCTGTGACTAACAACAACGTTGAAATTCTAGATTCTCTCAAGTTTGGAATGTTTTGTCGACGTCGATGGACAACCGTTGTTGTTGTCTTTTATGGTTTTTCCGTGAGTCTTGTTAATCTCGTGGGCGAAATAGATGGAAAAGAGGTAGGCATCTTTTGATAGTAGCTGTTTAGTTGTATAGAATAACGGAAACGTCTTTTAAGGTTGCTGCATGTAGACCTTCAAACCATAACATTTTAATTTTTTTCATTCGCTGAAAGTGAAGGATTTTTTGTCATAAGTCATACTCTTATGAACCAACTCCAATGGTTAGCTACGTATGTAGTGGAAGTGTGACAGAAGGCATATAGAGTCAAATTAAGACATTGTTGGAAGAATATAGATCTCTGGCACTTGACGTCAAAGCGGTGGATCTGTAAAACAACTTCAATTCAAAGTTGCAACGTTCAACAAAGCAATAAAGGCTGGCGCACACGCTACGATTTTAGTCGGCCGATTTTTATCGGCTGGTCAAGCGATAAAAAGTGTTGTTTACCATGCATAAATGTGTGACAGTTACATGTATAAAAAGCTCACATCTTTAGGAACTGCAGCCACCATTTTTACGATTATCAAATTAAATAACTTCAGGAAGTAATATATCATACACGAGGAGGAGTGTTTCACCAGGATATACAAAAACGGGGACGTTTGTTGAAAACCGAGGCGAAGCCGAGGATTTTGAACAAACTTCGAGGTGTTTGGGTATCCTGATGAAACACTCCCCGAGTGTATGATATAGCATCTCAAACAAACCAGTATTTTAAGAGAATATTTTACGACGAAAATCGTGGGACTAAAATCTCATAATAATACCGCACACGTAACAATTTTGATCGTAAGCCGATAAAGATCGGTCGACTAAAATCGAAGCGCGTGCGTCAGGCTTAAGCAATCCTCCACAAAGGAACAAGTGAAAATGGCATGCAAAAGCGATTGCCAACTATAGAATAGATGCACAATCCCTTGGTAGAAAAATGATCTTCTAAAATTGAAATTTTCATTATTGATTCACTCTATTGAACAGCGGAATTTTGAAGTTGTCATCCCGATCAGCCTAAACGGTTGATCGGGATGACAACTTCAAAATTCCGCCGTGTGGAAAGGCTCTGTGCTTTAGGTAGTAGTTAAAATATGAGCGGCCGATCTTTATGGGCATTTACAATGGCGAGCCGAAGGCGAGTCATTGTAGATGCCCATAAAGATCGGACGCGAATTATCAAATTCTAAGTGTACGTGATGAATACTTTTTTTAAGAGTTGTAAGAAACGTTAGATAAGATTGAGCCGCTAGTGTCTAATAACTTTGATAAAACATTGATGTTTTATTAATCAATGTTTGAACAGTATTGAATAAAACGCTGAAGCGTGAGAAGAGTTAGCGCCAAACAGATGAAGCCTGTTGACTCTGATAAACGCCTGAGTCAACAGGTCGAACGTTAATCAATAAATAATGGCGTTACCACAAATTTTCGCTTCTATTAGAACTATGTATTCTACTCTGGTTAACGCCAGACAACTTTACGCGTCAATTGGATAGTCCCCGGACTGGACAGGATTAAACAATTACATCAGTAATATGTACTGCACTGTTGAACACAAATATACTGACGCGAAGTTTAACTATAACTGCATTGGCAAAAATGCTCTATATCCAAAGTCAGAAGACAAGACAGTAAATACAATTTAAAAATAAACATGAACAACAAACAAATTTCGAATATATAACTGTTTTGTTGAACACTCTTAATGTTTAATACTTGATATTTCCTCGTCTTTTAGAACTTGAACACGACGAGATCGGAAAACAACACTACCTCTAATAATCCTTTTACAATCATTAATGCCATTGGCCTTGGGGAATGTGCGATTGGGATCATCGCGAATGGCTTGCTTCTGATTGTCATTATTCGCAATCCCTTGAATAACCTTCGCAGATCAAGCTGGATCACCATCACCAATCTGGCAATGGCAGATTTCATAACTAGCGTAACAACGATCCCGTTCTGCCGCAAACCAAGTGAAGTTTTCGATCCCAACGACAAAAGCCAACTTGACAGAAGGTCGGCCAACGCTTTTCTCTACGTCGGCTACACTGCGTCCTTCTTCATGCTCTTGGTCTTCGCCATAGAAAGATACATAGCTGTCAAATACCCATTACAAACCAGTAGCATCCTGACGAAGAAGCGAGTTTGTCTGGCGTGCTTTATATGTTGGGTCGCAGCAATAATAATAGGCGGTGTTTGTTTCTACGAATCAAAAGAGCATGATACGAAAATCTGGGTTTCGATATATTTACTCTTGGAAATTGTTGTCGTTTTGCTGCTTGCAATTAAAGTCTTTTTGATAAAGCGAATTCTGATGGCTAGTCAAGGCTTGGAGACGAGCAACAGAAGGAATGCGCAAAGAAAAGATATCGTAATAACATTGGTAATACTTATCTTTGTCTTATTGGTCACAGCTTTTCCGTATTTCATAGGAAAGCAGATAGAAAATATTAGTTATGATAACCCACAATTACCTCTTGGGCAGATGGCTATTGATTTCCCATACTACTATTTCCCGGTCGCTAACCTAAACTTTATCGTTAATCCATTTATTTACGCATGGCGTCTAGCAGAATACCGCTACGCATTCATTGCGTTTTTAACAGGAAAATTCCACGAAGGATCACAAATAGAGGGGTTGACTAATAGCAATCAAAGGTCTACAAAGAAGTCTGTTATTAAAGAGTCAAGACTTTAAAAATCGTTCACATATCATAGTCTATAGAATTATACATAGTCTGAAAGCCTGCATGCTTTTGTCAGCTGACAAAAGTCTTTGTTCTATGTTTTTGTTCAGTTTGTGCACTTTCGCGTTTACTGAATGCATTGTATTTTTTTATAACGAAGCAGTCATTCAACAGCAGCGTTTGAGGTTAATGTTGTTTAATTAGAGAACACGTAACGGGAAACGGCAGAGAATACGTAACGAATTTTCCCCCCGCTAACAAAATATCCAACAACACAACTAAATAATGCAACGCTCACTGCCCTTGTGGCAGTTTGCGCACTCTGGCCCAATACCACTTCACGGTATCTAGATGTGCGCACGTCCAGTATTGTCCCACAGCGGCTGTTACCGGCAGTTACTGGGGGATAAATAAAATGGCGTTCTCACATTTAGATGGGTTCCAAGCTACACTGATGAGCTGTAGTGAAAACACGTGTCTGTAGATTGAACTATATATATATATATATATATATATATATATATATATACAAACAAACAAAGTGTTGTTCGCGAAATGTCGAAAAGTGCTCAATACCGTAAAGATAGAGCGAATATACTATAAGTGGGCTTACGTCAAATGTTGATGGTCGCTACTGTCAGTTTCACGCGATCTTCAGGCGGTCTTCAGAGCCGCCTGAAGATCGCCCAGCGTGAAACTGACAGTAGCGACCATCAACATTTGAGGTAAGCCCACTTATAGTATATATATATATTTAACAATTAGACGAGACCGAGTTTTCTACGAGCGGGTATAAATTTACCAACAAATGTTAAATTTCGGACATCTCATTGGTCCCGTACAGTAACTGATGGAAAAGTAAAGTTTTCTTGCATAATTTAGCATGGGTTTTCATGTACAATATTGAAACAATATATATCCACTCATTTGATGTGTAAAACTTTCAATTTAGCATATAGTTTACATCACGAAATCTTGTCAACAGCAAGTGTAATTTTGAAATGTGTTTTGTTTGCAGTTATTTCGTTTTAAACGAACACAGATAAACAATTTAACGATCTTACCATTAATAATTTCCATTCTAACCATTTTGTAGCCGTTTTTTGTTTTCTGTAGAATTTATTGCTTCGCCTAAATGTTCAATTCCTTCTTTCACTTGCCCACTCCGTTATAATTTCGGCGCCATTGTTGCTTAAGGTGGCAACATACAGTTTCTTGAAAAATGGAAAATACAAGTTTGAGAGTCCAAAACACGTGATTAAACAATTCGGAAGAAGAATAAAACTAAATGTTATGCACAGTTAAACAGTCTGACAATCAAAAACTGTTACCAAATAAATAGCAACAGTTGTTGCTATGGCAACAATGACGTTTCAAAATGGCTGCCAATTACCCTTCAAACTAGTTTAATTCGAAAAAAACTTTGGTGACCCCCAATTTTTTTTTCATTAAAAGTTTTCTTGAAGTATGAGTAATCAATAGGCCGATTTTAGAAAAATTCTGTATAACGAATTTTTTTAAAAATTAACAAACATGATTTTCCCGGGAAAAAAATTATTCGTTTTACAGATTTGTTTTTAAATCGGCCTATTGATTACTCATACTTCAAGAAAAGTTTTAATGGAAAACAAATTGGGGTCACCAAAGTTTGTTTCGAATTAAATTAGTTTGAAGGGTAATTGGCAGCCATTTTGAAACGTCATTGTTGCCATAGCAACAACTGTTGCTATTTATTTGGTAACAGTTTTTGATTGTCAGACTGTTTAACTATGCATAACATTTAGTTTTGTTCTTTTTTCGAATTGTTTATGCACGTGTTTTGGACTCTCAAACTTGTATTTTCCATTTTTCAAGAAACTGTGTGGAGCCACCTTAACAGAATAACCGCTGGCTCCAATGATCATTGCTCGTGCTACACTACGCATTTTGTCATTGGTCAATTTCGTTAAAAGAATGACTTTCATTGGTTTATCCAAGAGGTTTATATTATACACTTGCCCGAGGGTGACATTGAAGCCTGCAAGGGACCGTAAAACTCGATGTTTCTCGAGGCAAAAGTCAACAAGCGTTTTGTTATATACCAAAGACTTTTAAAATACAAAATACCAAACTGACTCGAAACTTGTAAAAGCCAAGAAGACTTACCAAAACACTTTGACTTTGTGATCGTATTTCAATTCAACTGAACAAATACACCAGACTCAACAAGTACAAAGAACAGCTTTAAATTTATCCAGATTTTCTTCAGACCTTCTTTGAAGATATGTATAGATATTCTTTCCTTTGGAAAATGGACTATTTCGTCCGAAACAAGCTCGAAACAGCTCTTGTTTTCAAAATGTTCTGAAAAGTCCAAAGTTCTTGATCTGATGCAATAATCATTGTGTATTCACGTGAACAACGCATGATTAAAGCTGACGTCAGAGGGAAATATTGCACTGTTTCCTTCTTCGTTGTTGACGTCAGAGAGAAACATTGCACTGTTTCCTTCTTCGTTGTTGACGTCAGAGGGAAAAGTGCAATGTTTCCCTCGGCAGAAAGAAACATTGAGTTTGTTGAACAACACGTGACCATGATTTGATCAATAGGATTTCATCTTTGGCAAACGAAAATTGGTATATAACAACACCAATTATAAACTCCTGCAATAGCCAATGAAATTCGAGGATTTGCATTATAAACTTCTAAATTTATGCTATATATATATATATATATATATATTAAGTAACGCTATGTTCTTGATTTTGGATATTTAGTTGTGTTGTGGAAATTCAAAGTAGTTTGGAACATTAATGCAATGTAATGTAATGTAATGTAATGTAATGTAATTATCACGATCGTATTTTGAACGAGCTTTAATAGCTCATAGGCTAAACCGTGGTTAAATAAATTATTCTTTTGTATTCAGTTCACAGTTCTTTATTGACCTTTATTGCCCCTTATTAATTCAATAATTCTGAGGCGGATTCGTGTTTGACTGTATGCGACCTAGACTTGCCACAATTCGACCACTCCAGAGGGAGCGAGCGACGCAGTCGCGAGCGGTCGACTTGTTTCACTTGCAGGGATTTAAATCTAATTAAAAATTCTGGCGCGAAATTCTGTATTATAATTATCTTATATATTATAATTATCCTATCTTGTAAAATTCATTAATAATTCATGAGGTTTTTGTCCAATCCAGAAGCAGAAATGGATCACAAGGACACCCTTGTAAATCCGATACAACCACAGCAGCAGAACTTCTTAGCTGAATTAGTATTCTGTATCAATGATACAGAATACTAATAGAGTTATTAGTATTCTGTATCAGATGTTATCAAATTCATTAATAATGCATGATGAAAATTCAAAAGAAATGAATGTTTAATCAGCATCTTTAAATACGGATAAAACATTAATTAATAAAACATCAATGTTTTATCAAAGTTAATACGCATAGTGGCTCAAATTCAGCTTTTTCTGAGTTAAAATGATCTTATTTAACCTTTTCTACGACTCTTAAACAAAGTGTTCATCATTTTACACTTACAATTTGATAAGTAAATTATTGTAAATGCCCATAAAGATCGGCCGCTCATATTTTAACTATTACATACAGAATACTAATAAGCTGTTATTAGTATTCTGTATCAGATGATACAGAATACTAATAAGCTTTATTAGTATTCTGTATCAGATACAGAACACTAACAACTCTATTAGTATTCTGTATCATTTGATAGCCACAATTTACTAACATGACAACAACCACGAAACATAATTATCGTTCACAACATAACTTGATATTTTATCGCGCACACAAACTCTCATTACAATCGTATTACCAACTGAACAAATCAACCTAAATTTTTCCCAAATGTTCTCTTGAAGTCAGCCATTTAACTAATTTCTCGAGTTCATAATAAAACTAATTTTACAATTATTAAACGTCGCATAACCTGCTACATTCTCCACAGCATTATACTAGCACTTGAACGATACTAGAGTATGTAGTAAAGACTCAGCTGTATTTCCTCCAAGCAATTTCTGTTTCCACAACTCCGACTCTTCTTCAGTCACCTCACTTCTCTCCGCCTTCTTCGTTGCCGGTGATATGCCCATCTTGTTGGATTCCCTCATTTCGGCATCCATTGCATTACGAAGCGTTGAAGATCTGTCAATGGAAACAAGAAAAAAACCCTGATAATTAATCCATATTCCTATAGTATTCCATGACAATTTCCCCATTTACGTACACAAAAAAATATTCAACCTCTCATATTTCGCTTACCTTCTTTCGCCCTTCGCTAAAATATATTGACGCTCTCTTCTCCATTCATGTGCTGCACATGTCTATTAATACCACAAAGAATGAGATATAGTGTTCTCGGCGGATATACCTATATATCGCCTAAACGATTCACAACTTTGCCAGCAAACTTCGTTAGCCAGATGTTGAGTGATAGAGCAGACATTTCTTCAATATTCACCGTTAAATCTTGAACGTCTTCTAACCTCTTGTATATTCGAACCGAAATGATTCATTCTTTGCTATTTTATTCGTACGCGCCCTCTGCCCTCTTCGAATATTTTCATGGCCCATTTTGTGTTGTTTCTTGTATTTTGAGGAATACTCTCTTCTAACCACGTAGCCTCTTCCTCTACACTTTTCGGGTTTCGAAAACGAGAATCAAACTCTCTTCTTCGACTGACGAAGGGGATCCAATAACCGGTTTTTCAATAAATTTCCATAACATCCATTGCATTGTACCTTAACCCAGGAGAATACGCTCATGCACTACTGACTAGCTACTCAAAATACAGTGGCTTGCATATTAATTACCAAACAACGTTTAAAAATAGTTCCACCGATACACCATTCTTCCAGCAACTTTAACTGAAAATTTCATGTTCTTTCAAGTAAACATCCAATCGCATAGTCCAACTAAATATTCCAACATGCATGAATTTCACAAGCTATTTATATCCTGTATATCCGATACAATACGGTCGCTCATGTTGTAAATAGTACTTATAAATTCTGTATTATATTATTAAAAATTCTGTATTGTAATTATCAAGAAATAACTTCACCAGATCAACTCAAAACCTTCGAATAATCTTATCTGTCGTCACTAAAGTCGCTTCCGCGTCGAGGAAAACAATGACGTCGTCACAGGTGGGAAAACTCGCCTGTAAAATTTGGCGCGCTGCAAGTGACAAAAGTCCTTTCCACCGCCAAACCGTAGCGCGTCATAAAGGGGACTGGAAAGGACTTTGGAAAGTCTATATGCGACCCAGATGGACTCAAATCTTTTCGTTGGGTTTTATTTATTTGGAAGCCACGCTTTCAGCATAAATCTCCTCTCTATTCAGAACAATGAGCCACATGCAATAAGTGACCTTATCAGTATACTAAATACAATCTAAATTGAAACTAGCAGAAACGGTATGTATAATACAACGATCGTCTGAAAAGACTAATCTGCTACCATGCATACTGGCACGAACTAAAAGATCTTATTCTTTATTTTAAAGGTCGCATAGGTCACTATAATTTTGCTATTAACAGTTTTTTGCAGCCCAATATTTAGTCAGAATCACTATATTGTATATAAACATTTCAAAACTATAGATGTACTATATAGTTCTCAAGTGCTGTACTAAAGTACTAAACTCTCTCATGCTAGTTACTTTAACCGGGAAACGCCAAGAGTAAAGTTCCTTCATTATGTATGTATCGCATATATATATTTATAAACTATCAACGCTTGTGCTCACCTAAAATTTAAACATATCTAAAGTCAGTGCACAAACTTGATCTAATTGAAGAAATACAAAATGATTTTCTGTGCTCTGATCCAATTTTTAGCTTTTCAAACGTCGAGCAACTTCCCATGTGTTTGGATCAGAGTATCCTGCACGGAAAACCATTTGGTATTTGTTTTATAAAATAACTGACTTTAAAAAACGGTATATTTAGTCAACAAAAACATGGTAAAAATACAAATTCTCGAAATTTCTCAACTACCAATCACTCATTTCCTCATTTTCTTTGCTGACTGAACAACCAATCACATGCAGACTTATTTCTAACACTTTGATTGATGACGTTTGCAATGAACAGGCGAAATGGAGAAACTGACAAGCTGAAACATGTTTTGGCTTTGTTTTGCCAAATAAAAGAGACAAAATTAGGTAAAAAATGTAAACTTTGAATATTGAAAACAGTGAAAAGTATTTTGCAACTACCTTAACCAGCCATCTCAGCGTTTGGATCATGTTTTAAAACATCGTTGACCGTAAAAAGCTACTCTGCATGACACGATCTAAAACTCCGAAAAAGAAAGCTAGCCTTTTCATCGGGAATATTTTGGATTTATGCCGAGAGCTCGTGGACATTTTGCTCTCTATCGATAGTTTTTTCTTTTACCAAGTGAGTTTACCAGGCAAGAACACAAGAGGTATTTATTTACAATTTTATTTCGTCGCTTTTAAAACGTGAACTGATCACACCTTTTCGCTGTGTTTCATTAGCATTAATCACCGTGTTTTTCTACGCTATAAATAAACAAAAAGAAGGCAAGTGCAAGGCCATGAACTGTGAAAAGCTTCAACAAAAAGAACAAGTTCAACAAATGCTTATTAAAGTAGTTCCTCAGTAATTCTTCCAGAAATGAAAAGTTGCTGAAACTCCCCAGTATTAAAGTTTGTGATATATGTAATATGTTCATAGTAAAATTACAAAAAAAGTTGGGATTACCGAACTCGTAATAAACCAATAATTAAGTTAGTATCTTCTTGTCAAAGTTATTATTAGCCGATTTAGCCTCCTTAGTGATATTTTTATGTGTTTTCGTCACTAACTCTTGGATACATCTTGAATTAATATTGCAGAATTATGCCCAGAAAAGCTGCGCAATGCGAAACTGAGGAATTACCTTAACTTGAGTTAAGCATTTGTGGAACTTGTTCATTTTGTTTAAGCTTCTCACAGTTCTAGCCCTTACACATGCCTTCTTATTGTTTATTTATGGCTATAATACATTGTATATTTCAAACTTTTTTTACTTTTATAAATACGACAAAAGTGCTTTCGATTTTAGTGTTTAGATCATCTGATCCTGCACGGTTAATGACCAATCAGAGCTTGCGTAGTATAAATGTTATTTCAATCCCAAATACCATTACTCAGACATTACCGTGAAATAAAAACAAAGAAAAGAAGTGCATTAGAATATAAATGAAAGGCGGTCCCCAAAATTTTCGTTCACTAGCTTCGCGAATACTCTCGTTGTCGGCCGTGACAACTGCAAGATCTGCCACAGAGAGCCCAACTCTGACGCCTGTGATGGTCCTTCCTCTTTTTTTTTTTTATTTATTACTCGGGCTACCTATGGTAGAACGAGTCTAGGTTTCGGCTCCGTTTATTATTTTTTCGCCACACAAAATTGCATTATTGCATCATCCCGTCAGGCCATGCGAAACTGTAAACTGTGTAAAGGCATGTTGCGTGCTCGGTTTTTTCGAGTTCCGTTTTGCCTTTGATCGAGTTGGGTTGATGTGTTTTCCGACGGCAGGGGCGGATTTAGCATACATCAGACCGGTCACGCGACTGACGTAAAAAATCACCAGAATAATTGCACAATCACACAATATTTTAATCTCGACAGTCTTCTAGAAAATGTTATGCCGTGACTCCAAAGCTTGGCAGACTGATTAGGCTTCAAATTCGCTTTTATTGTAATTTGCGAGTCAGCAAACACCGGGCAGGGATGACCGGTGGTCAGCGTTCGCTTTGAGAGTTTTGACCGGTTTGCGGAGAGATCTGATTGGTGTTTGATCAATTTGACCGATCTGCACCATGGCAACCACTTTTTTGACCGATTTGCCTCAAACCTGATTGGCTGTCGCGTTGATTTTGGGCTTTTTGACCGATCTGCACCATGGCAACCGATTGCTGACTCAGCTGAGGTACCGAGTAATTTATTCATTGAAGCCTGAAGGCTTCTTACTGTGTTCGTGGTTTCAGTCATACGAGTTCTGTATAAGCGTTTTCGAATGAGTTTTAGCTGCTTTAACAGCAATGATGAAGAAATACTGTCATACTGTGAACAATCTACGATGATTTGTCATCTAGATTACACAGTCATCGATTTATTTCAAGCGAGGAACATTTTAATAGACGCGATTGAAAGCGTCTGAATTTTGGCGCCGCGCGGAGTCATTTATTCCCCTACTGCTATAAGGTAAGACTGGTAAGTTAAGGTCGTCTTAGTTTCATTTCAAATATACAAACAATCTAGTGTCGAATATATGTGTTTTTGTCCAGTCTCAATATCGTATTATTTATCATTTTGCGTCCTAGTGAAGTCTGAGTTCAGAGTTCAGACATATTTATTCAGCAAGGCGGCATTAGCATATTTCACGCTTGCCAGGAGCTCTTATATATGAATTTGAAAGGATCAAATTGAACTTTAAGCCAAGGTTTAGTTCAACGTTAAATTGGATCTTTCTTTTCATGATTTTGAAATGAATAACTGTTTTCAAATTATGGTTAGTCTCGCTATCTTGCTTTGATAAGATATATTTTAACAGCGCGTTCGAGAAATATGACCCCAGGTTTATCTAATTAGCTTATATCAATGTTACAGTTAAGAAATAGAAAACATTTTCCGTGTTTACATACAGTTATAGAAACACGAGTGGAAGTTTGGGAGAACGAGAAATTAAAGTGGGAACACGAGCCCGCAGGGCGAGTGTTTCCACGCCATTTCGAGTTCTCCCAAACTTTCACGAGTGTTTCTATAACTGTATGTAAACACGGAAAATGTTTTCTATTTCTTTTATAAAATAACACAGTGAAAACAAGAAAAACATTGAAATAAGATTCGTTTATTAAAATCATGAAAAGTTAAATTCTCCTTACTCGCACAAGAAACGTCATTGGCTGTTCACATGATCACAAAATATTCCTCGAGCTCTCGGCATGAGGTTTGAATAGACGAAAAGCTATTCGTACGCAACAAGCACACGTTTTCGGCTTGAAATACAACACAATTTAATGAAAAAGGACAAATAATGAAGTCTTCTGAAATCGGAGATATGATACAAAGAAAAACGTAGTGATCAGCGACGGAGAGAAAGTGGTTCGTCGTCGTTAACTTCACGGCGTGGATTATTAACACAGACGTTTACGGTGGCAATCGAACAACCAGAAAACATGTTGGTGAAGCTGGATCCCCCGTAGAAGGAATTGGTCTGAGCCATCGAAGTTGCTTCTGAAAACATTGGGGCCTGTTGTTGAGACATACGAAGCTGAAGGTTGGCAGTTGAAGGTTCGAGAGATCTGGACAAGACATCGCTGCTTTGCTGAAGCTGCGCTGAGGAAGGACGAGCGTTGTAGCTCTTTAATGACTGTTCATTTCGATGACCAGATATAGCCATAATATGCCGATTTTCCAGACCTGCATTGGACCACAGGGTAATTGCGGTGGCTCTCACACAATGGTTGGTGTATTTCATTGACAGCCGCGCTTCCTCGCTGATTTCTTTCATCATAACCGCCAATTTGTTTACGCCAAGCGGGCGATTTTCGTACCAAATTGAGTCGTCTGGAGACCACTTTCGCTTTGGAAACTGGTAGAATGCTGTACACATCGGGTTGAGCTTAGATATGTACAACTGTAAAGCGTTGAAGCCATCACTTGGGTCGTCGGATGCTTTATACATCCTGCCTTCCTTCTCAAAACTTTCGGTGTCGCCAATTCCACCTGGATGATTCTTTGACGACTCGTCGTGGGTCATGGTCGCATACGGTCGATTATTTTCATCCACAAGAAGCTTAAAACTGGAAGCTGTTAGGTTTCGTTGGCCTTCTCGCCCTCTTCGGCACCAGTATAGAGTTGTGTGAAACCAAACGTTTCTCAAAAGACCAAGAGGAGTCGAAGGGGAGATTACGGGATGGATTTTTAGCTTATGCAGATCTGGCGTCGTTATGCAAGGTTTGTGCTCTACGTTTTGTTTACCCTGTTGCTTTAAATTTCTAATTTTTACGTCGAGCATCATGTTCGACTTCTTGAAAACTGGGTTTTTAGAAAACTTTATTCCCCTGTTGTAAGGGGGGAAATTGAGATGGCGTTCAATTCCGCTTCGCAGGTTTAAAAGTGTTGATTTTCCGTAGTCTTCTCCTTCTTTGTTTCTGACTTCTGCATAGAAGACTCTCAGGTTTTTGTCAAGTTCTTCGTCGGTTTGCTCATGAAGCTCTTTTTCAATTTTTCTTTCTAGATCCCATTCTGAAAGAAAAGTACTTTCAATTAAGAAACTGAACTCGTACCCTTGACAGCCTTCAAAGTCCAAAACAAACTCACCTTTGTAAACCGATATAGCGTACACGGTGTTGTATTTCGTCCTTTTAGACTGTGCAGCTTCTAATAAATTGTCCAATTCGTTGGTTTCTAGACTAGCAAAACGTTCTCGTTTTTCTCCTTGTTGACTGCCACAGGGCTCATTTGTATTTGACATATTTTATTTAGTTTTTAAAAAAACTTTTGCGGACGGTCATTTTAACTTTACAAACGGCGGGAAATTGCCATGTTTACATACAGTTATAGAAACACAGCTTTCGGCCAATCAGCGCACAGGACGTATACATGTTATTTTATAATAGTCGGTAGATAACATATAATTTATTAAATTAGAGAAAATTACACACTACAAGGTCTTTGAGACAATGAATATTTAGTTAATTTTAGAAGGCATGCATTTTTGGGTGTTTGCGCCTTTCTCGTTTGGCAAATATTTTAGTTAGCTTTGTAAAAATATACATGCTGAACATCCAATTTGGACAAATGTTTTGTAAACATAATAAAATGTGCCTTTAAAAATATGTTTTAAAAGTTTCAAAATTTTGCTCAAATGTGCTGTCAAATCGTGGGAAATGCCGTTTTAGAGACCCCAATTTCAAAAATTTTCACCGGGGCCATGGACCACAACTTTGACTGACGTTTTCAAAATCCTAAATCCGCCCCTGGACGGTATTGGTGAATTCATTAGTATTGTTGCTGACAAGGTTTATCCATGAAGACAGAATAGACGAATTTATTACAGACGCGAAAAAATGCCGTGTTGACATCAGTACCTAGGAAGTTTGACTTAGACTAGAGACACAAGAAAGGGCCACAGTATATCAAAGAACATATACTATCTCCTTGTTTGAATAGCTTTCCCTTTTGCAAGCGACCGAGTTATATAGTTGATCAGTTAAAGCGGCTGACAATTCACAATTGTCTTCATCATGTCAATCGTCTTAAACATGCTTACAAATGCTTTACAATGTTTACAACTGCACACGCCGGCGATCGCGGTAGACCTAGTACGTAAAAGATGACGAGCTATTTCAAAACAGGTTGGCCCTGGCCTTGCTGCTTTATATAGTCCGACAACTACAAAATGCAAGTATAATAATAAGCACCGAATAGAGCAAATACCGGTAAGATATCAATATGTGAATTGTTCAGTGCGTAGGTGTCGCGTGTCGTATTTGGAAACGTGTGTTTCAAAACATGTTTAAATATTTTCTGTTTGTCCGAATTTAAATAAATTCTATAATCAAAATGATCGCTTGATTCTGCCGAATCCGACACTATAGGTTTTGTCTGCTAAATATATTAGATCCGTAGTTTAATTTTCAGAAAAACGGCCTTGTTTACATTTATATTACATCAGCAAACCTTCGGCGCTTCCCAGATTCTATTTGTGAAAATCTATACAAATATGCAATGCATCGCCATTGCCATGTAGTCTTGCTAGAGTACGCACAGGCTACGCGAAGCTTTCAGAAATCAGTAGCCCGAGTGAACGCCTGAGCAGGCGTCTTGTTATATCGAGCTTCTGATTGAAAACCGAGGCCGCTGAAAGCTGAGACGATTAAACACGCAGTGCAATAAGGCCTGCGTTCCACGCTCCATTCCGCTCACATTGTAACGGTCTTTGTCGTAGTAATTTGAGCTCGAACAAATTGACGTTGGCGGAACACCCGCGGTGTGATAAAACACGCGATTTTCCCGCACTGCGTGTTTAGTCGTATCAGCTTTCAGTGAGCGTCACGCGCCATCACATGGCACAGAAGCCCAACAGCTGTTTCGAGTTTCAAATTACCGCGCGCTGCAATTTGCATAGATTGGGCCCATGCGCACTTCACGCTATCTGAATGTATTTCACCGATGCTGTCCCACATGCGGTTGTCACCGACGATCGCATGTGTATAAGTAATTGATGAAATTCATTCAGATTGTTCCAAGCTACACTGATGAGCTGTCGGCTTACACAACTGTTAAGCGGCCTCGGTTTTCAGTCAGAAGCTCAATATAATAAAACAAGAAAAGAGGAAGGACCATCACAGGCGTCAGAGTTGGGCGCCCTGTGGATCTGCAAGGCGCTCCCCAAAGCGCTCCAATCCCACCACTTCTTGCGTGCTTCGGTTTCTAATCGCGCCGCTTGCATGGGTACAAAGCAGTTCAACGTTTTAAACCAACATAAACCATACTAGTCCCAGCTTCTCCCAGCTGGAGCACCGAAAAAGATCATATTTATAAAAGCACCGATTTATAAAAGGAATATAGGGACGAGAATGAACACAAACAACAATATAGAAGTGTTGTTTTGAGAAATGTTCGCCGTTCGGTAACATTTATAACTTTTTTATGGGGGGAGGGGCGTATACGCGAATCCCCAATCAAGTATACGACTCCACTATAGTGTTCGGCCCTGTTTACATGAAGCGGATTGAGTTTTCAAGTCAAGCCACCCCCCCCCCCCCCCCCCCCCCCCCCCACCCCAATGTTGTTTCTCCTTGTTGTGTTTACATGAAGAAGATTGAAAGTTTTCGATCTGATCAAAACGAATGGCTGAAGTCAATTCACACAGTGGAGTGGATTGAATTGAGATTCAAGCAAGAATCGACTTGAATGTCTCCAATCTGATTCATCTAAACACGGTTTGACTTGAAAATGACTTGATACGCATGAGTGAAGTGAAGTGCGTGTTGCAAACATGGCGGACTTTGAGGAAAGCCCGGAAAATAGTGTTGAAAAACCGCTTAGAAAAAGCAAAAGCAGATCAGGTCCATGTAAACCTGTGCCCGGATTGACCAAAACAGACGCTTTTACATGTGCTGTTACCATGGCAACTAAGAAAAGACCCCCAATGGAGTAATAAATAGCACTTGCGCGGGACATGATTGAAAGAAAAGTGAAGTCATTTGAAAGAAAAAAATAGATTTAATGTGAAGTCGATATGTGTATCCAAATAGTAAACCACAAAAAATTAAAAAAATACATATATTTACACGAAAAAATTATTTTGTTTGTTACTGTGCCAAAATCCAAATTAAAAATCAGAATTTTCAAAGGTATATATTTTCAATATATGAGATTTTGGAGGTTTACATTTTAGAGATAGCTACATTGATCAAATCCTGAAAATTTCATGTCAATAGGACAAATATTGAATGTTGCAGAGTGTCCCAAGCCTGGTTTGAGCTGTTTTGAGAAAGTCGAGTTTAAAGTTTTGAATAACGTTTAGCAATAAAAAAATTACACATTACTAACCAAATAAAGTCAAACATTAGCTATAAAAATCCTTTTGAATAGGTTTTTCCTTCTTTTTCTTGATTTTTGTCTGATTGCCTTTTCCTTTAACCCCTGAGGACCTTTCTTCGTGTTTTGTTCTTGTCGCCAGGTTTGTAGTTTGACTTCTTTATACGAAGGCTATCGGCTTGTTGAACCCCAGCAAAACAAAAGGCTCCTGGACTTATTCCAAGAGTTTGTAGAACTTTAATTGTGGCTTTGGCACCAATATTAAAGTGAGCCACAGCATCATACACTCCTAATTGAAATTCATTTGTTCCAACAAACACTGTTTTAGGAATTCGATTCCAAATCATCCCATTGAACGACTCGTTTTGGTTTTGGGTCTCCCCATCAAGGCATTTTCTCAAGAGGTCATCTTCACTAAGGCGAGCATAGACAGGTTTAACCTCAGCAATAACTGGCAGAGGTAAACCTTTGCCATGTTTGTATGTGCTGGTTTTGTTAGCATGGTCCCTCTTGTAACCACACCAACTATTTTCACCATCGGGACAATAGGAATGCAAGGGCCGTTTGTCTGTCGAAGCACAGTGAAACAAAGTAGCGAGCAGATTGCTTTTCATTTCAGCCAAATTACCACTATTACTTCTAATAGGAATACCATAGTAGTTTTGACGTTTGTCTATCATGCTGTCAGTTAATTTTCCTTTTCCACCTAGTCCTTTTTTCTCTTTCTTTAGCTTCCGCAATGTTGTCCCAAGGCGTTTTTGGACATGTCCAACACATTATTTCTTTTCTATAACCACACCATAATCTTCTTTGTAGATATTTTGAACAGCACTAAAACTCTTGCCGTCTCCATCTCCATAAAATTCATTATATTGAAGATTATGAGTGCTGACTGATCGGTGAAAATTCGCTTAGCTCCTTCGGGTTCCATAGCAGGTGCGGATCCTCAATAATTTGCCGAGTATTTTGGTGCATGCTCTGTTTTCCAAAGTCTATTTTCCACTGTGTCATCTTCACCTTCCTGCTTCCTGCACTGTTTACAAACCTTGCTCAATGGCTCTACATCGAGAACTTTTCCCGTTTCCATGGAAATTGCAGCAACATAGCCATGTAAGGAGGAGAAACCTCTTCTCTGCCATGTTTCATCGCAGGATACAGCAGTCTTCACAATTTCTTCACCATTCTGGCTTTTGGAATTGTGGATTTCCTTGGAAGCATCATTGGTTGAAATTTCAGCAACATCTTTTACAGCCCGTAGAATGGCTTTTGTATGGCTGGCATATGGCTTTGTTCCAACTGGTGGTGGCATGTTCATTGTGGTGCAAAAACGTTTCATTGCTGACAGTCCACAACCAATTGATCTCATTGCATATACCATTCTTCGGTTGACTTGGAAGAAATGGCCCACTCTTTCTGATGTATAAAATGTTTCAGTCCATCCACAGGAATTACACCGAAGAGAAAGACATGATGCACATCCCATACATTGGGTAATATCATCAACCAATGTTAATTGACAGTCAAGGCATTCTTTGCATGGTGGCATCTTGAACATGGTGCTCAGAATTGCCATATCCATAATGCGATATCCACTTACTTGTTGGAGAATCCAACAGGAATTGGTGAATCATTAGTTGCGCCAATTTTTCGGGCAGACGCTGATTGCGACGTCGTAGGGGCTTCCTCTGGTCTTTCATCTTAGGCAGGAAGTACATTTCCCTGATCACTTGTATTTCCAGTTTCTCTACTTTGATAGCGATTCTCACTCAGCTTTGCGCACTTTGGGCTTGAATGTTGATTCCCATAAAATGTACGTTTCTTTGCAAGTGCTCTCCCCATTTAGAAATAGTATATACGGTTAAAACTAACAGTATAAAAGAAGCTTTTCGAAAGTGAATACAAGATGGACACTGTGAAAGAAGAAACACGCTTTTGCCATTGATAACCGTCTTGTACTTGGTTTAATTTAGAATGAAATGGCTTAAAATCGTAATTGACTCAGGGAGGGGTGGCTGAGTATTCATTTGGGACAAAAAATCATTACGTAAATGGTCCAATGCTCGCAATATAACAATAACATCTCGTTGCTATGGTGGTTGCTAAGTGACAAAATTACAGGCAAGCAGCTATTTTCCAATATTTATCTATTTTCCGTCAAGCAAATCAAAAAATTAACACCAGAAAACGAAAAAGCAATGATTAATGATGTATAATATGACTGTGTTGAAAATTTGATTTTTTTAAAAAATTTTCGTCCAAAACCACCTTAATAATGTTAACATCAATTATGTATGGTATACATCCTTTTAATATTAAAGTTAGGATACGTAATTTTCATCATATGACGCCAAATTCTTTTCAATTTTTCTTTTGAATTCTTTTCAATTTCGTTTATATTAGCTTTCGTATATATTTTAAATAGAATTCAAAAGGCTGAAAATGATTTCAAGTGCAACACATACATGTCATATGATAACCCAGCGTCGAGTATTCCTTTGTCGATGCGTATTAAAAAATACATACAAATGTCAATATGACAAAATTAAGCAAACCAGTCACTCGTCGCCTTTCCGACGACTAAAAATTAAGCAAGAAGTACTAGACGTGCGTGGTGCTGTAGTTCTGAAGCGTAATTATTAATAATCAAGAAGATTAACGGTTCTCTCAAGCTTGAAATGCTTTCTCAACATCGATTTACAACCCTCGTTGTTGTATTTTATGAACTTGCCGTCAGTCTTGTCAACCTTGTGGACAAAATAGACGGAGAAAAGGTAAATACATCGTCTATATATATCCTTTGATAACCGTTGAACATATTTTAAAGGTGCGATTACGAAGTCGTAGAGTAGTCATGCAGTTGTAGGGTAGTTAACAAATCCTAGTTAGAAGAGATAGATATGCTAGCTCGTATGAGAGAATTGAGTGTAAGGGGGTGATTACACATGGACCGGGCTGGCCCAGTTAACCGGGCTATAGCCCGCGTTTCGGTTACATGGCGAGCGGACTAGCCCAGTATCCCTTTAGCGGATTTGGACCCCCCCTTTTAAACATTTTTTATACCCAAGACAACCCAGAAAACGATGAATATGTTACATTCATTAATTTTCATATCCAAAGCCAGTTATAAACTCCACATGCAGTCGAGCTTATTGTGTTGCAATAGAGCGTTTTCACTCACGTGATCCGTGGCCCCATTGGGGTGGTGAAACAATACGAAATATTTGAATAAGAAAGAGCTAATTCCCATGCCGTACACCAATATGGCCGCCATTTCATTGTTTTGGTACACCAATATGGCCGCCGTGACGTCAGATGAAAACACTCTATAGCGAATAGAAAACATTGTGGGCAACATTTTCATAGTTCGAAAATTTGGTTCGTTGACGTACATGCATCAAATAAAATTCTATTGCCAATAACATTATCTAAATTCAAAAATCTTAACACTATTATTAAACTGAGTAAGTACTACAAAAAACTAGAAAGTTACCAAATGGAAAATATGTATACAACTACAAGGATAAATAAACATCGCTAAAAAATGTATATACATAATTAGTTCTGTTAAGAAAGTTTCAACTGGTATAATCGTTTATGGCCAAATAAGTAAATATCCCGCCTGGTATATCCATTGCAACTGAATTATATCTTATTTATTCTATACGCTGTTAGCTCGATCGTATAAATCACCAGCGTTCTTCACCATGCTATGTAGAGCGTGGAGATCGCTTTTACTAACTCTGGTAGTGGTTTCTATTTTACGGTTTGTGTTATAATAAAAGTGACAAAAAAACTTCAGACTGTTCGCTATTATGAATTTCGTTTATATTATTGTGTTCACAATACATATACATTTAACTTTTGGAGGGGGGTCCAAATCCGCCAACGGGGGTCCAAATCTACTAGTAGATTTGTACCGGGGGTCCAAATTTAGGGGGATCCAAATTAACTGGGACACCGGGATGAAAATGTCCATGTAATGCCAATGGTTTCGTCCTGGGCTGAAAAACTGTCGAACTCGCTTCGATACGCGTTCGCTTACTTGACTGCACATGTGAATAAATACTGCTGAAAAGAACTGACATAGAACATCAAAACTTGTTCGTGTGTTTCGAGATCACAGCGAAGACTTAATAAATTAATTAGTCTTCGCGAGGTTAGCTAAGACTATATCAATCTTTTTATTAACGATGGGCTTACAAAAGATTGCGTCAACATAAATAATAACTAAAGTGTAAAACTAACGTAACTTTACCCTTATTTATTATATGGCTGGGTTTGATTTCCGGTCCGTACGCAAAACGGCGCATGCTGATTGGTTCCTGAGAGGTCGGGATATTGACCTCCGGTCTGTGTCCGGGTCAATACGCTTTTTTCTCGGCCCTGCAAGTTTTGGCGAGAACATTTCTGAGTTGATTTGAATACAAATAAAAGAGAACTGGTTATCTTTATTCAATTATTCTGAACAATAAAATGTGCTAGAACATTGCTGCTGGTTTTCTTTAAAGCTGTTTATCTAAAAACAAGACAAATAAAGGCCGTAAACAAGTAAACAAGTAAACTTTACACCAGTAAACAAGAAGGCCAAGTAGCGACACGAAAAACTTAACAGGTAAGGTAAACAGCATACTGCGAAGACAAAAACAACGCTCAAAACTTAAAAATGGAATGAACCAATAGCCATATAATAAATTCCTTATTAACCTCGTTTGCTCGATCTGTACGGGAAAGTATTTGCCCTCGATTTTATCGCACAAACCTCAATCCTTCGTCGCTCGGTCTGTACGAAAACCTCGGGCAAATACTTTCCCGCACAGATCTCGCACTCGGTTAATAAGTCCTTATTATACTTGATAATTGGGAATTTCGGCCTGAAAGCATCCACGTCAATCCAGAACTCATCCCAGTCAACCTGGCCAGTCCAGACCTTGTAATCACCCCCTAAATGTTCTTTTAGCTATTTCACTGAGAAAAATTTCTGAATTCCCAAGCGAACTCAAATCCACAACTTTCTGATCGCCGGTGAGACGCTATAACCATTGCGCAGTACTGGCAATCAGATGCTTTAATTCAACGTAGATTGAGTTCGATGTATGACATGCATATATGTCATTATTAAACTATGTGCATCATATCATCAAGTATGATCATATATGTTAATTTTGTAATGCATCTCATATCCGAGCTAGCATATCTGTTTCTTCCCTAATAATATACGTGAAAAAATATCTCGACTGTGATTGGCTGATTCCAGTGCAGTTAATCCCAAACAACAGTGCAGAAATCTGTAATCACAGTGCAAAAATCTGTAATCACAGTGCAGAAATCTGTAATCACAGTGCAAAAATCTGTAATCACAGTGCAAAAATCTGTAATCACAGTGCAAAAATCTGTAATCACAGTGCAAAAATCTGTAATCACAGTGCAAAAATCTGTAATCACAGTGCAAAAATCTGTTATCACTAAGAACCAATCAAATTGATTGTACAGCGGATTTTTCTCGACTCAAAACAAACAAAGATGGCGGCCAAGATTCGGCGGTTTTGGGGATAATTTGTTCAAATTTGAAGCTAGTTATGCTTTAATATTGCCAAGTGAAGTACCTACAAGAAGACCAGAAGCTTCTTTATGCCTCGAGTAAACTTTTTCAAGTAGTAAAGGAAGCGAAGCGTTTTTTAACGAATAAATATGCGAGGAGTGGACGCCGTGAAACATGCGTACGTTAAAATGTTAGTACAGTTGTTTTGAACATTTTTTCATGTATATTATTAATAAGTAATAGCATGGTTTCTCGTGCAATTTGGAAAAACATGCACTCGTGAGTTTTTCAAATACTTCAAATAGCACTCGTCCTTCGGACTCGTGCTATTTTGACAGTATTTGAAAAACTCACTCGTGCATGTTTTTTTCCAAATTGCACTCGAAACCATGCTATTACCTATACTTAACAACCTGATTACGACATTAACATATATTATCATAGCAGTATAGTGCAGTAGCTCAATAGTTATAGCGTCTAACACTCTAACCAGCAATCAGAAGATTGTGAGTTCGAGTCCCGTTTATAAATTTAGAAATTTTTCTAAGTAAAATAGCTCGAAGAACATTTACACTCAAATCCTAGAGAGTAGACAAAACTCAAGCGTTGACTTGCTCAACGGCACGCTTGCCTGAGTGCGTTTAATCGATAATAGTTTGGCATGATGCAGGATTAGTTACTTTCGACGAGCGCTGTCAAAGACTGTTGGTTGTTTAGGATAAGCGACCAGACGTCGTTCAAATACAGGGCTTCATGTAGTCATGCACTTTTAAAATAACATTTATATTACGCAAGCTAAGTTTGGTCAAAAACCGTGCAGGGTCAGAGTATCCAAACACGGAAATCGGAAGCACTTTCATCGTATTTAATATAAAAGCAAAAAAGGTTAAAATAAACAACGTATTATAGTCAAAAATAAACAAAAAGGGAATGTGTAAGGGCTTGAACTGTGAGAAAAAACAAACAAGCTCAACATTAATGCTTAACTCGTAGAAAAAACACGGTGATTTGTGCTTATGAAAACACAGCAAAAAGGTGTGATCAGTTCACGTTTCAATAGCGACTTAACGAAATAAAATTGTGTATAAATATCTCTAGCTTGTATTCTTGCTTGATAAACTCACTTGGTAAAAAAACCCAACTATCCACGAGCTTTCAACATAAATCCAAACTGAATATTCCCGATGAAAAAGCTGCATGCTTTTCTTTTTCGGGGTTTTAGATCGTTTCATGCACACTGAGTAGCTGTTCAGAGTTGACATTTTTACCTATTTTTTTCTCTTTAATTCGGCAAACAAAGCCAAAACATGTTTCGGCTTGTCAGCTTCTTCCTTTCGCCGGCTCATTTGAAACGTCATTAAAGTGTTAGCAACGAAATGTGATTGGTTGTTGAGTCACTAAAATGCTAGTAGAAGAAGTATGATCGGTAGTTGACGAATTTCGAGAGAATTCGTATTTTCATCATGTTTTTTTTGCTAAATATACCGTTTTTTAAAGGGCAATAGCACTAAAAATTAAGTTTGTCTAATTTGAAAGAACTCATAAAATTGTAATAGAAGATCCTTTACAAATTTTTCTATCTCTCTTCGTTTTCAAGATATTTAAATTTGTTTGATATGTAAATGAGATGGTCTCTGAAGTCAGGTGTGGGGTAAACTTTTTTCACATGTAGCAAAATCAGTTATATCTCTAAGTTCGTTCAGCGAAATCATTTGAAACTGCGCACATAAAAACTCCTTGCGATGCTGAACATTTCATGTTAGATATGTAAGTGATTTTGCTCTGTATGAAAATATTTTACCCCACTCCTGACGTCAGAGACCATCTCATTTACACACCAAACAAATTGAAATATCTTGAAAACGCAGAAAAATACGAAAAAGTTGTAAAGGATCTTCTATTACAATTTTATGAGTTCTTTCAAATTAGACAAACTTAATTTTTAATGCCAATCCCATTTAACTGCAGTTGTTTTCTAAAAGAAATACCAAATGATTTTCCGCGCAGGATACTCGGATCCAAACAATTGCACGACTTTCGAAAAGCTAAAAACACTCGCCTGGCGGCTCGTGTTTTGGTTACGCTTTTCTCAAGTCTTGCAACATCCCGCGCGTGTTTGCATCAGAGTATCCTACAACGATAATATCATTTGGTTTTTCTTGAACTTTAAACCAGAAAGAAATTATGAAAGGGAAATTACAATAATTACAATTCTCGCGAATTGCCACTTCTCATATACACTGGGATAGCGTGAAAGCAAAAGATGAAAATCTAGGCCAGCACAAGACCTGACCACCGAATCAAAACAGATTAATATAGGATAGCGGTTTCAGCTGGATATAAATTACACTGGGACGCAGCGTAATACACTTCTGTTCATATCACCTGCAACTCTAAGTGATTTGAACAACGTTTGCATCGAAACGCTGCGTAGTAGTATGACCAAACCCCTATTATCCGATACGAGAGGCGATTGTGCATGCAACGGTGAGTTGAATACAGCAGAGTTTGCAGATTAAGATTAAGATCATAAGATTACATTTCTTTATATCTTTATTTAAGGAGTTTGTTTTGTCCTTTTGTCTCCAATTATCGGCCACTAGGTAATCGCTATTAAGACGAGCCTATTGTATTCGGGTTGTCAAAACAACGAGACGTTGCCCCATCCCGCCTAACTGGATATCCCGGCTTGACGAAACAATTTTCACCATATATAAAATGCCCTGTTCCGCATAACCGGGACAATATGATACGGTTTTAGTATTTATTCTTATTTTTAAGCTGTTTATTCGATACAAATGAGTGATAACGGTTAGTAAGGGGACAGCAGCTCTTCATACTACCATTTGCAATCAACCGTTAAACGTGAGCGTTTTTCCGCGTTTGTTTGCGTTTGAAACGTTCACGTTGGGCGTAACTTGTTTGTTATTTGAAAGCTGTAAACCAGCTGGTTTGTACCCTGCGAGCAGAGCCTTGTTTTCCTTATTTCTTCGCTGAGAAAGAGGAAGAAAAGAAGGCTCGGCTGTATTCGTGACTGGTTTCCATTGCGCATGCATGTCAGTTGCTTGGTTACAAATCAGGGCGGAAAACAAAACAAGAATTGGTTAAACGGGTCTTAAACGGGTTACTAATTCGTCCTAAATCTTGGACGAATCCAAACACGAATACAGCAGAGCCTTCTTTTCTTCCTTTCTCTCAGCGAAGAAATATGGAAAAGAAGGCTCTGCTCGCAGGGTAACTGATTTGAACCATGAATGCATTGACAATCTTTGACAAGTCCCGCCCACATGTTTGACAAACGTGAGAGCATAGTTTTCGAGTGTATTTTACACGTACATTACAAATCGGCGAAGCCGAAATCGTTCGATTTTTATTGGAAAGGTGGAGTTTACCGTCAGCCGATCACGGTGAGGATAGAGCAGCTGTCGATCTTTGTTTTGGCGTCGAAAAGTTGGCTGGTCAGTCTTAAACAGGTCAGTTCGAGTCGATCACGAATTACACTTCAAGCTAATATTTATATGTGTACATAAGTTTAAACTTTTACCGGGCAGATTACCAGGTCTCCGGTTGACGAGTATAAAATCGACTGTTGTTAGATAGAGTAAAATTAATAAGTTGCCAAACGGCAACTATGCCCGGTAACAGAGTTAAATTGATTAAAAGTTACGGAATTGTATCTTAATTCTGTTGGAAATATGTTCCATACTCTGTCGATAAAAGAGTTTTGCAAAGTGTGTGTTTTACATTAGTCACGATGTTAACATATATAATTCAGAATATATATCACAACTTCCCTTTTGAGCAGGAACTGAAAGCATAATTATTATGGAAGAGTACAATTCTCACCACTTCGACGAGGTTGTGTAAACAACATGAGTAAATGATCTGGCTTAGATCAAAGCAAAACCAAACGCGTGTTTGCGAAAACCCACGCCGAGATATGAACCGAGTTCTCTCACCCATAATTTTTCTTGTCAAACAACACCTTTTCTTGTTAACAACGCCAGCGCGTCCTTACAAACGGGAAACGAGAAAATACTAATAGTCTGGCATTCAGGTTAATAATAATAATAACTAGAAATACATGAACGCAACAACCCTTCACCCGCTTTTACATGCTTTTTTGAAACACCCCCTTGATTAGAATAAGCACTCCTGATATACAGCCAATACAAAAACAAACAGATATAAAAACAAATGATATTAAATCCTTTGGATATTAAATTATAGAATTTATGGATAGCTCGATAGGACGACAAAACTGATTTAAATCATTTAATGAAAGTTGAACATATCAAAGCAAAACTTAGATTTCATTATTAAATTCTGGTTGTAAAAAATATATTGTTTTTAGGAGGTTTCAAAAGGGATTAATTTTAGCAAGCCTTTAAATGACTTCTTTATGCATGTACATTTTGCAAAGGCAGAATTAAAAAACAGCTCAAAAATTACATTTATAATAGAGTCTGAGATAAAAACAATTCAATAGACATTACCAGAAATTTGGGACATTTTGCGGCCACGTTCGTAGCCAGTGGTTCCTCCCATGATAATAATATACAGTAAATATTTTGCGAAAATGCAAACGGCTGCTATCAAAGTAAACAAACATGGTTGCAGGCTGCTCGAAAGAGAAGAGACCTCCGTGGCTTCGTCGTTTGTCCTTCTCGCAGCTCAACTCCACGTTTAGACATAATGGCCTCCTGCTGATAGACGAAATCGGAGTTTCGACTGTGCATACAATCTGAGTCGGGATAAAACGTAGTTCGTTTATAACATGAGGCTGAAGCAGCCGCAGTAAACATAACATTTCTGATTTCAGAAACCTTTTAATGCTTAGGTATTCTATAAGGGTAAAATTTGCTTCTCTATTATCCTTGACAATAATCCTAAACGTAGTGTCTAAAAATAATGAACTCAAAACATGAAAAAATAGTCCCAGCCTATGTTATCTTCCCGTTATGCTTTAATAGACACGATGTAATTTGCATAGGGGCCCAAATTGAAAAGGAAACTAATTTGCATGTGGGCCTAAATAAAACTACGATTTGGTGTATTGCTCAAACACACTGTAAAACCAAGAAAGTTTAAAGGCTTTGAGAACCGCAATGTTGTTAGATACGGAGATATTTACGAGTTATATTAGCAGTTCGAACATTGCTAAATACATAGCAAGCTCCGCACTTTGCATCGTTCGCAAGGAAAGTGGTTTATTTGGCAGATTTGTGTCGCATGTTTAGCAGGATTACTATGGCTTACATAACAGAATGAGTCAAATAAGCAGCGTAAATAAATCGATGTTGGGAACCGGCTGTGTATTTCGGTAAGCGAACATTTTTTGTTTTAACGTTTCCTTACTTAACTCTTAACCGGAATCGAGCTCCGCAACTGAGAAGTCTATGTCCCTAGTAGGATAAATTTTAAAATTTACGATTTTACTGTATTATTCCTTATACGATTTGGCCGTCATGTTTAATGGCCTATATGCGCCCGCCCCAAATTTCTGGTAATGAATCGGATTCCAGAAAGAAGAATTAAACAGACAACGTTTCAGTCGAAAATTTGGAAACACAGCCAAGAAAACCGACAAAGTACATGAGTATTTTTAATAATAAAAAGTGCATGCACGTCCACCACGGTTAATATAAGCCTTAAAGGTAGTGTTTTAAGTTAGCTTTAGTTAAGCTGACTTATGGTTTGGACGAGCAAAGGGAAAGCACGAAAACGTGAAGCTGCATATTGTTTTAGGACATAAGGACAAAATACAAATCCCCTACCGTTAACTTTAAAATGATTTTGAGACCACTGAGTGACCACAAACACTGCAATTCAGATCGAGTTTTTGTTTAACCATACGGCGTTTGGTGTCTTCAGGTTCTCTGGTTTCGCTTCAAGATATATTAAACCGGCTGTTTGTATCCTTTTCTTCGTTGTTCTCTTTTAATTTAAGTTTCGAACAGGCGCCATTTCGTTGAACGAAAGCAAAAATATTCCTGACAGATTTAGTTTTCTGCATCGCTAGTCAACTATTCTTACCGCGTGACACCGTACCAAACCTCTATATATAAATAAACTATTTCCGAGATTACGTCTCCCTCGCTTTTTCTCCACGCGTGTAAAATGGACTCCACGCATGTCGAGATTAGCACCCTCACCGGGCTACGCCCTACGCCCGGGCTCGGGGATAATAATAATAATAATAATAATAATAATAATAATAATAATAATAATAATAATAATAATAATAATAATAATAATAATAATAATAATAATAATTAATAATAATAATCTTTATTTAAGCTGTTAGATCCCTTCAGTTATACAAAACTGGTATTAATGGAATGAACAGTGTTTACGGAAAGTTATAAAGAAACTACTAAAAACTACACTAAAGACTACAATTATGGGAATTTACATCGCAATAAAAAAGATATGTAAAAGGTGTTTGTTTAAAAATATTTATAGAGGTTATATCTCTGATATTTATTGGCAGAGAGTTCCAATCTTTCGCTCATGAACATTGTTTTACCCATTTTGCTTTTTACTTTCGGTAGATGTAGCATTGTTTTGTCTCGAAGTTCCCTATTTCGTAGGGTACTTCTTAATTTAGAAACACCTAAAAGTTGTTAAGACAACCTAAATGGTTCAAAATTTTAAAAATTATTATAAATCTAAAAAAATCGTCTCCTACTGTATATAGAGATAAATGTTTGCTACGCATTTTCTGGGTGCATTTTTTTCTTCCTTCTTGTAAAATAATCCTCGTGTTCATAGCTCAAATTCCAGGTTGGTGTCTGGCGCGGGATAACCCACAATTAACCCCATGCCTCAGATGGCAATCGAATCTCATCGACACAAATGCATTGGTGGTCCTAGTAAGCTGGCTAGGATGACGACAGATACGAGCAGAGGAATTGCTAGTCAATCAACGACCGTCTCAGTCACACAGATGGCAGACGAAACTCCTAGTTCAGTTCAATGGCATTCTGTAAGTTGGAGCTTGTACTGAAGTCAATTCAATTCAATTCAACTCAACTCAATTCAATTCAATTCAAGAATGGTCCACACAGCTGCCAAAGAAGGTAAGGGGAAACCACTTTGGCCATTATTCCCAAGATTAATATAGACATCACCAGGCAAGCTAGTGATGTCGCGTCCGGCAGGAGTAGAAGCAAGGCTACTCAGGTGGTTATCAAGCGAAACCCTTGCTGGATTGGGACATGGAATGTAAGATAACTAACGCGGATAATGTAAGATACTAACGCGGATAGGAGAGGCCAGATTGGCGTCATAATGTCAAGAAAGAAGAAATGGATTGGACACAACTTGAGAACAGAAGGGTTGATGAAGGATGGAATAGAAGGAGGAATGTGTGGTAAACGTCCACGAGGGAGACCCAGCATAGGAATGTTACACTGATGAACTGAAGAACCAACAACCATACGCAATAATGAAGGAAAGGGCATTAAACAGGAGGAGTTGGAGGGAGAACCTGCCATCTGGCAGAACATCAATGATGATGATTAGAGTGAAATGACACTAATGAAATGCTTCTTCAGATTTTTTATGTTTGCTAAATAATCCACTAACATAATCTTTGCGAAATACAAAATTACACTACTGCATTTGATTAAGAAGAAATCTTGACACCATAAAATAATATGCAATTTAGACAAAAATCCAATTTTCTGAAAAACTGTACGTGCAAACCTCCTAATTTTTGGATATGTTGTACTTTAGTCACTGGCAAATACCGTTTAGTTTCACATGTGTTTGTAAAAATTCGAGAGCTATAGTAAAACGACCCGGCAATTCGACAGTTCAAGACGGGACCGACGATCATTTATAAACACCGTAGCGACTCGCAAGAAAGAACTGGCAATTCCTCTAGGAGAAAGCTTATTTTTTTATACTTCCTTTGGCATATACATGTATACGGTTGTAAGTATACATCTGTATAATTGAGCAAAAAGGGTAAAAACTAAAACATTACAGAACGCTTAAACATCATGATTCATCAAATCGCTTTCCTCATCGCCATGTTGTTAAAATATTCAGCCGTGTGCTATTTTTTAGAAAGAGACTGGGTCGAACCTAAAGACTAACATATGTGCATATGCGCAGACAAATTGCAGCTATGTTGTAGAGTAATAAATTGGTTGACGACTTGACGTAATGCTATCTCTCCCTGGAATAACTACCATCCTTAATTTACATATTGAATTCATGCATTTAATTAAGTAGTTTCCCTAATGTTGATCCTAAGCGCAGTAAAGATGCAATTTTTTTATGTACTGCGCATTCCACAATTTCTTCCTGACATTACACTCTATAAAGACCCGGAACAACTACGATAGGGTCATGACTAATTCATTGCTGGCATCTTTGTTTTGCATCTACAGTCGCCAAATCGTAAGCTACAGTAAGTAGTACGCTCGCTTTTGAAATAGACTGTTGTTCTCTTACCTCAGGAAATACATTCTCTCATTCTTGTTTATCGCTGTGAGAAAGGTATTCATCACGGGCGAATTGTTGATCTGGAAACTTAGGAGCCTGGCAAAGTAGAATATAATAGAAGACGTGATTAGTTAAAAAGCTAAAAACATAATACATTTTTATCATTACGGTATTCTGATCAACCTTTGAAGAATAATTCAATATCTACATATTGAATTAAACTGCAACACATACTCTATGGCATAGCAAAATAAAAAAAAACCCAACGAATTCTTATTATATAATATGCAATTTTGACTTTTTTTAAATATCCAGTTTTTAGTAGCATCCTTCTTGTGGCAAAGCTTTGAAACATATTATACTGCACAAATGGTTAAGGGTGAAGTAATACGAGCAACAAATTGCTGCAACATTAATTGTTGCGTTGCAAGTTGAATAGCGTTGTTATACGTATTACCACCCACCTCAAACATTGTCACACAACAATGACTTTGTTGCAAGTTGAATCAGCATGTTACAGCAAGTAGAGCTGGAGTCTACCCTTCTCAAATTACAACAAAATCAAGGTTGCGTGACAATGTTAATGGTGGGTTGTAAATACGTGCAACAACGCTTTTCAACTTGCATGCAAAGGAAACAAAGTTGCGTTGAAAGTTGAAGGAAAATGTTGCCCGTATTACCTCATCTTAAGTAATGTATTGCTTGGAGGAACAAGAACAGCTTATCTATATAACTATATGTAATATTGTACTTACTATATGTAATTATGTAAAGGCCGACAATGAGGACTAGACCGGGTTTTCAAGTACGAGGAATCCGTTCCAGACCAAGGCGAAGCCGAGGCCCTTGGCGTCATATTATTTTCTAGTCCTTGGACTGGAAATAACATTTCTAATCCTCTTCCCAGTACTTCCCTGGTATTTCAAGTCCTTTCACGTGGTGGAATTCAGCGCTTGTGATTATCTCATGAATTATTAATGAGTTCGCTGCGCTCGCTCGGTCCGTACTAAAAACGTCGATCCGGTATTCACTACTACAGATCTCATGCTCGGTCAATAAGTAGTAAATATATACTGCAAACCCGAAATCATGTTTTAAGATATTTAATCTTGTTTTAAGACAAACTATCTTGTCAAGAAAACACAGTAGGATTACTATCTTGCAGACCGGACAAGAAAATCTGAAGACAAGTATCTTTTTCTGAAAACACGTTTTTAGGGATTTTCAGCGTATATATTCACGTTTCCCTCTGACGAAGGGCAGAAGGTTGCAAGTTCGACCCCTGTCGGGGCTCAGAAATATTTCTCTGGGTATTTGAGCTTGACAAACGTCTACCGACGGTGTGAAACATTGAAGTTATTAAACATCGTGTAACCCAAATTTAGCCAATGAGGTTGTGGTTTAAATAACACCGGACCACAACTTGACCAATGAGATTTTGTTTTTGGCAAGCAAAAGTCTTTAATTGGTTACATAAAACAAAGTGTGATCCCGACAAGTATTATTTACATTTTATATTTTATATTTTTTGTTTTTCAGAACTTGAACAATACAAAAGCGCGAAACCGTATGGATTATCCTTCGTTTGCAATCCCTAATGCCATTAGCCTTGGAGAGTGTGTGATTGGAATCATCGCAAATGGCTTGCTTCTGATTGTCATTATTCGCAATCCCTTGAATAACCTTCACAGGTCAAGTTGGATCACCATCACTAATCTGGCAATGGCAGATTTCTTAACTAGCGTAACATCGATCCCGTTCTGCCGCAAAACAAGTGAAGTATTCGATCGCAACGACAAAAGCCAACTTGACCTAAAGTCAGCCAATGCTTTTATCTACGTCGGCTACTCTGCATCTTTCTTCATGCTCTTAGTCTTCGCCATAGAAAGATACATAGCTGTCAAATACCCATTACAAACCAGTAGCATCCTGACGAAGAAGCGAGTTTGTCTGGCGTGCTTTATATGTTGGGTCGCAGCAATAATAATAGGCGGTGTTTGTTTCTACGAATCAAAAGAGCATGATACGAAAATCTGGGTTTCGATATTTCTTCTCTTGGAAATCGTTGTCGTTTTGCTGGTTGCAATTAAAGTCTTTTTGATAAAGCGAATCCTGATGGCCAGTCAAGGCTTGGAGACGAGCAACAGAAGGAATGCGCAAAGTAAAGATATCGTAACGACATTGGTAATACTTATCTTTGTCTTATTGGTCACAGCTTTTCCGTATTTCATAGGAAAGCAGATAGAAATTATTAATCGTGACAACCCTCAATTACCTCTTGGACCAATAGCCAGGCATTTCCCATACTACTATTTCCCCATCGCTTGCCTAAACTTTATTGTCAATCCATTCGTTTACGCATGGATTCTACCCGAATACCGCTGTGCATTCGTTGCGTTTTTCACAAGAAATTCCTCCACCGTTCATACAAGATCACCAACGAGAGAGACAAGATTTTAAAAACATTCAAGCAAAAACAATTTGACATTTTGTATTCTCATTCAAAGGTTAATATGCGAGTGTGTAAGTAGTAGTAGTAGTAGTAGTAGTAGTAGTAGTAGTAGTAGTAGTAGTAGTAGTAGTAGTAGTAGTAGTAGTAGTAGTAGTAGTAGTAGTAGTAGTAGTAGTAGTAGTGGTAGTAGTAGTGGTAGTAGTAGTAGTAGTAGTAGTGGTAGTAGTAGCAGTAGTAGTAGTAGTGGTAGTAGTAGTGGTAGTAGTAGTGGTAGCAGTAGTAGTAGTAGTAGTAGTAGTAGTAGTAGCAGTAGCAGTAGTAGTAGCAGTAGCAGTAGTGGTAGTAGCAGTAGTAGTAGTAGTAGTAGTAGTAGTAGTAGTAGTAGTAGTAGTAGTAGTAGTAGTAGTAGTAGTAGTAGTAGTGGTAGTAGTAGTGGTAGTAGTAGTAGTAGTGGTAGTAGTAGTGGTAGTAGTAGTAGTAGTGGTAGTAGTAGTGGTAGTGGTAGTGGTGGTGGTAGTAGTAGTGGTAGTAGTAGTGGTAGTAGTAGTAGTAGTAGTAGTAGTAGTAGTAGTAGTAGTAGTAGTAGTAGTAGTAGTAGTAGTAGTAGTAGTAGTAGTAGTAGTAGTAGTAGCTTTAATGAAAATAAAGTAAATGAATTACATTGTGGTCTCATAAGAGTTGTAACGCCTAGTAGCCTACCGGGTAAGTTACATACCACATAAAATGAAGACAGATTTAAAGTTCAACTAAGACCTAAACGTTCTAGTCTGATTTTCTACTCACTGTTCAAAACATGTCTCATAATATTTACTGCCGAGTATATAATAATCTTCTGCATTTCTAACAATAAATGTCGGGATGATTGCTCCTGTATTCCAGGTATCTTCCTTAGTTCGTCTTCCAAACTCTTACCGAGTATCCCAGTCGCACCTACAACAATTGGTACAATTTTCCATTTTTGCCAGCCACGTAACTTACTCGGTTCCATAGCCAATTTCACATACTTAGTTCGTTTTTCTTCCAGCTTCTTTTTCAAATTCTGGTCCAGACATATCCCTATTTCTACTATGATTCCTTCCATTGTCCGCTTGTTCTCAAACAGTAAATCTGGTCTCGTATGTTCCAAAGAACGATCCGTACTAAAAGTATGATCCCATAATACTATCCACTCCTCATTCTCCAAAACGCATTGTACAACTTGTCTTTTAATAATCCAAGGCCCCAACAAGCTTTAATATAGATAGTTCTCTGTTTAATCACAGATCCCAACAGTCCTTTACACGAAGCAATCAGATGTGCAATGTTTTCTTTCGGTTCACCACAAAGGCGACACTTATCTACAGCATGCTGTAGTTCAATTGCTTTTTGGTAGTATCTAGTCCACATTACACCATCTTGAATGGCCATTAATGCTGCTTCTGTGTTTGACCGAATCCGTCCATCCTTCAGCCACAGCCAACTTTCTTTACCACATTTTGATCTTGCATATTTTTCCAGAGTTGTCCGTGAAGACGTTTTCCGTTTAGTGTTTCCATTCGTTTGGTCCTTGTTTTCTTCTTTATAACATTGCTTGCCTTCTTCGATTTCATCACTTCATTATTTATGGTGAGGCAAACATCATCTGCTACAGCACCGTCAACCCCATATCGGTTTAGTATCGTCACGGCATCCTTCATTCTAGTTCCTTGTAATCTTTATTCCAGTTATTAATTTTTATTTATTTTATTTATTTTTTTATTGTTTATTCCATAAATGTCCTTGGTTGCACATATCTAAAACCTTAGAGTTATTCATACATTTATAAATCATTAACGCGTCTTTAATCTTAAGTACATCAGCAAGAGGTAGGCATATCATTTTATTATTTTCAGAGATGGTGATACATGTTCAAATTTCTTCTTTCCACTCATGATTCTAGCGAAAAAATGTTGCACATTTTGTAATCTTAAATGTTTCAAGATGCAAGGCCCAAGTTATATTTCTGATCTTTTTACTCCTCGACTTATAAACATACAACCTACGTAGTTCCGGTCTCAATGTCAATCAAACTTCTTATAATAATCTATGTATGCATAACTCGTTTATTTATATTATATCACATATCTAGAACCAACTGCCAACTTCTGCTAAATCAGCTACTTCTATGTCCGAATTTCGTTCACAAATTAAGGGAATGAGTTTTTCGGCTGCCAATACAACAAGTGCTTATAGACCGTACGGTGTAATTCAATTATTATCATTGTAAATATAGCTTCTTCATAATTATCTTTAGTATAAATACACAGTTGATTATAGAAAATCTCGTGCGCTGGTTGGTCGAGCTACTTCGGATTAATCCCCGATAATCACCCACAGCGTTTATTCAAAAATGGCCGCCAGGCGGTTTGTCAATGACAGAAGAGGAAATTAACAATTACAAAGAAAATGCTGTTCGTAAAAGTACAAAAATGTGTATTTATACTAAAACAATTATCCGCCTCAGGGGCTCACTGAATATCGGTGAATAATAACTTCGACTCCGTCTCGGTTATTATTCGCCGATATCCACGTCGCCTTCGGCAAATAATTTTGAAAAATATTGTTCTTAGTTTATAACCGATTTTGTTATATTTGTTTACGATTGACCCAAGCGATCCCAGTGTAAATGGCATAAAAGTGCTTCCCGTTTTACACTTAAGTGGTCGCAAGCATCTGTCGGATAGCTTTGCGAGGCACAACACTGTCGACTAGTAAAAATGACTTTGTTCGACTAAATCCAACAAATAGAATAAGTTGGTTATTGCTTTAAAATACGCAAAAACCTCGATTGACTATATTATAAATTACAACGGGTTAAATGCATTATAGTAATTACTTTTAATTCGAGGTATTATTTGGGGGAGGAGGTGCTTATTTGGGGGCGGCGCAAATTTGGAGGCAGCGTTTATTTAGGGGGTTGTGCTAATTTGGGGGCGGCGGCGCTTATTTGGAAGTGATGCTTATTTAGGGGGCGGTGCTTATTTGGGGCGGCGCTTAATTGTGTAAATACGGTATGCATAATAGGAAAGCAGGGGGCCAACTTGAACTTTGTCGTCCCAAATAAAATTAAAGTAGTTTGTGTACTACATACATTGGTAATAAAATCGACTGCTGATGTTGTGTTGTCTTGCCGAAATATTTTCAAACGTTGTTCATATATTTAGCCGCTTATTAGATTAACCCAACAAGCAAATGTAGCTCGAATTAAACAGGCTTGCGAAGAGTCAAAATCTTCGAAGATACCACTATGAGGTAAAAACAGGTGTTACGAAACATGCACTTTGCCTTAGTGTTAAGTGTATATTTGCTTGCCTCATCAGTTTTCAAATCATTAGGTTCAAGGTCTAAGTGATATGTCAGTTTGACATCTAGTCAACTCAAAAAAGAAAAAAAATCAATTTTAGGATGCAAATCCTACGGGAGCCGTTTTCATGACACTTCATACCACACTATTGCCTCCGTCTCGGTAACTAACCTACACTTAATTACACGTGATTAACCCATTCCTGCCTGAGTCCGTCAAAAACAGCCTCGTTGTTTTACTATGTTAATGCCAGACGATTTTACTCGTCAAAGACAAAACTCCCCCAGACATCCCAGGCAGCAATGACTTAATTGTATCTTCTCTGATTTCTACTGAATGATCATTGCATGCCCATGGAGCCCATGTCCACAGATTTAAGGGCTAAAATGATGCTGAAATGTTTAAAATTGACACTATTGGAACAGCAATTAGGCATTTACTTCCAAATTTGTGGTTTGAAAAGATAGAAGAGAGAAGAAATAAATGGAAGTTTACCTATACTTGGAAAATATATGTTGTTAAGTTCGCTGAGTGGAAATGGGAAAGGTCAGTTTTTGAAATCGCGCTGAAAGTGTTTGATATAGTTAGTGATATTCACAATTCTATAATTGCGCTGCTCTAACGAGTTAGTTGGGCAGCGCTGCTAGCTTTCAGGCAGCCCTAGATTCTGCCTGCGAGTTTGTCCGACCGTCCGTCCGTCCGTCCGTTCGTTCGTTCGTTCGTCCGTTCGTTCGTTCGTTCGTTCGTTCGTTCGTTCGTTCGTTCGTTCGATCGTTCGTTCGTTCGTTCGAGAAATCTTACTCACAAAATACTACAATTGGTCGGTTTGTGGCAAATCTACGTAAAGACAAATAAGCAGAATATTCGAGTGTTTAACAAAGATTCGTTTATTGGATCACAAAGAGAATTATACATGTTTAAATATTTTGACATCTATATACATTCACTGAATTATATTCGTTAACTAGGTCATAAACCGAAAGTCCAAGAATCGGAATTAGCAGTTTTTTGCTTATACTTTTCCATTTTTTCTTCAACAAGGATATTTAACATCCCACTGGCAATTAGGAGGCAAATAGTCTTGATACTTCTTGATCTTTTGCAAGAAATCCACTGGCCCAATGCTCTCTTTCATCCATCCTCTTCTAAGTTTCGGACCACGGTTTGCTTCCTTCATTATTGGCAGAGCCAAACAAACGCACAGACCCAGCAACAGCAAAAGACCAACGCTAGACTTCTTCCAGACCATCTTTCGTTGAGTTTTTACGGTGGGCAAGTCTGAATACCAAATTGACAGTATTGGAGATTATTTTAGACGCTCTCTTACACCCTTCGACGATAGCGGGGACTCTCGTAATGAAGCAGCAAACTTTGGGGGCTTTCATATTACTTGGGTCCCTGTCACTTGCAGCACTTAAAGCTATGTAAATAGAACGCAAATGCAAAATTTCCGACAAACAAACAAACTAATAACCCGAAAGGCGTTTATGTTGCATTTTTCGGAACTGGTCCCGGTTTGGTCTTATAATGTATATATTCTACACTCGAAATTTTCCTTCACCAAAATTACCTACAGTGGTCTATCCAGTTTAATCGAGTGAAATGCTAAATATTACTTGTAATATACCCAAAACTAATAACTCGTCGTTTAGCATTTATTGCACCTCTATGGAGAACAGTATAGTCTTTAGATATAACAGTTAGTACAGTACCAATAAGGTTAGCTTATGAATTACCGAAAATTACGAACACGATGGTGAAACGGGTTGCATGCATCAGTCATATTATAGATGTCGTGTATTAGGGCATTTAAACTAGCTTTGTCAAAATGGCGTCTTTCGAAGAAAGCGGTAATCTTGCAGGGATATGATAATTTTGAAACTGGTGTTGATTAGTCACACCACGAATGTCATGTATTAGGGCATTCAAACTATAGCTTTGTCAAAATGGCGTCTTCCGAAGAAGCGGTAATCTTGCAAGGGCTCATTTTGAAACAGGTGCTGATTAATTACACCATGCATGCATTAGTTTCAAAGTAACTTGATGAATATAGCGGATTTGAGCTTTCAAGAACGGCGGTAATCTTACAAATTATTTTAAACGTACAAACACTACATTCAAATTAGCTTGATCAAAATGGCGGCTTCGAGCTTTCAAGAACGACGAGAATTTTACAAAGAATCATTTTGAAACACATTGCTGATTATTCACACCATGCATGAGTGAGATGTACTTAGTATACATTCAAACTAGCTTCATCAAAATGGCCGCTTTGAGCTTTCGAAAACAGCGGAAATCTTTCAAAAGGATCATGGGTCTCAGGGAAAAGCTTTAAATGGCCATTGCTTTTCCTGCTTGAAGTATGAGCCTTTGTCACTCAAGGATAAAGATTTCTTTTTCTACTCTGAAAATGCAGCTTTCTTGTCGGTGACTGATTTCTTCACAGACTTAAGGTCTTCGTTAAGGTTTGCAGGGTAATTTCTGTAAAGCGCTCTCAATTCGTGGGAATTCATGCCACAAAAAAATATATATATATCGTTAGAAAGCTATGAATTTGTAGAATACAATGGTATATTTGGTTTCGCGATAAACACAAACCGTTAATAGTTGTGAATTTCTTAATTAAAACCAGAGGGCTTCACTCGGGGCGACTTAAGAACAAAGCATTTAATTTTCTTCAAAAACATTTTTCGCAGTTCGATTCCGAGATAAATGTCCAGCAAAACGGTGTCAGCGTGTTTTTTTTTATTTATTGCCTAGTTTCGAATTTATGACTTATTTTGTCCGAACGTTGGTCGAAAAACAGCATTTTTAACTTTGGTCGTCAATAAAATCGGCAAAACTCGACATATAAAACAACGCTGACACCGTTTTGCTGCAAATTTATCTTGGAATCAAAAAACAAAAAAGATTTTGAACAAAATAAAACGCTTTTTACCCGAGTCGCCCCGAGTGAAGCCCTTTGATTTTAATTAAAAAAATCACAACTATTAACGGTTTGTGTTTATTGCGAAACCAAAGACACCATTGTATTCTACAAATTCAGAGCTTTCTAACGATGTCTATTTTATTTTTGTGGAATAAATTCTGACGAATTGAGAGCGCTTTACAGAAATTACCCTGCAAACCTTAACGAAGACCTTAAGGCCATGTCACAAGAGGCAAACTAAAAAAAATCCTAGATCCGCCCCTATCACTGTCTTATTTTTATTGTATTATTTTAGAATCATTGATGTCGTAGTATTTAACAATTGTTCGCCCAAGGTGAGGTGAATATTATATACTTGTTGACTGGCGCCGAGGGAAACATCGAGTTTTACGGACCCGAAGGCTTCCATGTCACCCGAGGGCTTTAGCCCGAGGGTGACAGCCTGAGGGACCGTAAAACTCGATGATTCTCGAGGCAAAAGTCAACAAGCGTTTTTGTTATATACCAAAGACTTTTAAAATACAAAATACCAAACTGACTCGAAACTTGTAAAAGGCAAAAAGACTTACCAAAACACTTCGAAACTTGTAAAAGGCAAAAAGACTTACCAAAATACTTTGACTTTTCAATTCAACTGAACAAACACACCAGACTCAACAAGTACAAAGAACAGCTTTAAATTTATCCAGATTTTCTTCAGATCTTCTTTGAAGATATGTATAGATATGCTTTCCTATGGAAAATGGACTATTTCGTTCCAAACAAGCTCGAAACAGCTCTTGTTTTCAAAATGTTCCGAAAAGTCCAAAGTTCTTGATCTGATGCAATAATCATTGTGTATTCACGTGAACAACGCATGATTAAAGCTGACGTCAGAGGGAAACATTGCACTGTTTCCTTCTTCGTTGTTGACGTCAGAGGGAAACAGTGCAATGTTTCCCTCGGCAGAATGAAACATTGAGTTTGTTTGACAACACTTGACCACAATTTGACCAATAGGATTTCATCTTTGGCGAACGAAAGTCTTTGGTATATAACAACGGTGAATAATATCATCGATATTCACTGAGCCTGAGGCGAATAATTGTTTTAGTTTAAATACACATTTAGAACTTTTAGGAACAACATTTCGGCTGGCGGCCATTTTGAATAAACGCTGTATTGATCATTGGGAATTAATCCGAAGTAGTTCGACCAATCAGCGCGTGCAATTTTCTATAATCACCTGTGTATTTATACTAAACTGTATTATTTTAAGCTGTTTCATTGTATTATATTAATTCTTTGAAAGTTTGCATGATGACAAATAGTAATATATACAAGCGATAATTTGTGGAAATACCACGTTTATTATTACGGAAAGTTTTTGAAACGGTTGCTAATCAATCATACGTATATACTTGTCAATTAAGAAGAAATTATCGGAAACTTTAATAAACTACCGTCTATTATACAAGGCAAACAAACAATAAAAAACGTGGACTCCTATAGAAAGTTTGACACCTGCATCAGTAAAGCCAAGCACATTGTTTTACAGTTGCAAAGGACTTCTATCGAATACAGTTCTCCTGCGCGTAAGCCTCGCATGCAACCAAGCGAAATTTTCTAAAGATTTTCTATTACTATACACATCTTGGTGTGTAAATGAACACACTATTTTTTAGAGTGTAGTAAGCAAAGACGGTTTATGCCACAACACAAACAACAGGATAGATATTTTACAAATCCTTATTAAACTTTCGACAAATTGGTGTAGTTGGAACTAAAAAGTAGAAATACCAAACACTCCCAGACTAACCTAGCGACTAATACTAAAGGCTTTATAAAACCAAGTGTGAGGTCTGTCAGTTTATACGGAGAAGTAATTGCCTGAAATTTTCGTACAGACCGAGCGACGAAGAAACAAAGTTTATTGAAAATACCAAGGACAATAATAAGCCATTTATTATAGCTTTTGGTTTGTTTTTTTACTCGTTTTTTAACTCATCCTACTCGCCCTCACATCTTGTCGTTTAGCTTGTTCTTTCGTTTCCTATTTAAACCTGCTAATTAAGCATTCATTTAGCATCCGCGCTTTTAAAGAAACATTAATATTTGTTCCAGGACGTATTATTGTTTAAAATTCTCCAACAAAAATGTCTAATTCGCGGTTCATTTCTATTCAAATCAAATTTCTATGCAAGTCATTAAAAAAGCGTAATTCCTCCAACAGTGCCGAGAGAGCATTGCAGTTTTTTCGGACCTCTCAGCAACCAATCAACATGCGCTATTTGCCATAATGACCCGAAAACAAGCTTATAATTAAAAAGTGTCACGAGCGCGAATAATATTGTACTTTTGTAGCATATGGAATATTAATATAAACTTTTTGAACTGAATTACCTATGCGAAGCTATGTAAACAAGAAGAGCAATTAATAAACGTTTGCCAGTTTGTTTGTTTGGCGGTAATTTTGTATTTTTGTTTTATTTACAAGCTTCAAGTACTACAAATGACAGGGACCCAAGTAATATGGAAGCCCCCAAAGTTTGTTGCTTCAATACGAGAATCTCTGTCGAAAGGTATAACAGAGCGTCTGAAATACTCTTCAATACTATCAATTTGCCATTGACTAATTGCTTACTGAAAAAACACAACGGATTAATTGTCCAAAAGAAGTCTAGCGTTGGTCTTTTTACGGTCCGCCGTTTCTTGAAAGCTCAAAGTCGCTATTTTGATCAAGCTAGTTTGAATGTATAGTAGCTACATGACACTTATGCATGCATGGTGTGATCAATCGGCAATTTGTTTTAAAATGATCTCATGTAAAATTATCGCGTTTTCCGGAAGCCGCCATTTTGACAAAGCTAGTTTGAAAGTACTAATACATGACACTCGCGGTGTGACTAATCAGCACCTGTTTCAAAATGATCCCTTGCAAAATTACCGCTTTCTTCGGAAGACGCCATTTTGACAAAGCTAGTTCGAATGTACTAATACATGACACTTGTAGTGTGACTAATCAGCACCTGTTTTAAAATTTCCCTTGCAAAATTACCGCTTTCTTTGAAAGAGGCTATTTTGACAAAGCTATAGTTTGAATGCCCTAATACATGACACTCGTGGTGTGACTAATCAGCACCTGTTTCAAAATTATCATATCCTTGCAAGATTACCGCTTTCTTCGAAAGACGCCATTTTCACAAAGCTAGTTGGAATGTACTAATACACGACATCTATAATATTGATTGGTCACCAACCCGTTTCACCATCTTGTTCGTAATCTTTGGCAATTTAAAAAAACTAACTTTATTTGTACTGGATAATCCTAACTGTTATATCTAAACACTAAACTGTTCTTCTTACTTCTTAAAGGTGCAATAAAGGCCAAATGATGAGTTTTAAGTTTGTTTGTTTGGCGGTAATTTTGCATTTGCGTTCTATTTACAAGCTTTAAGTGCTACAAGTGACAGGGACCAAAGTAATATGAAAACCCTCAAAGTTTGCTGCCTCGTTGCGAGAGTCCCCAAGGTCGTCAAAAGGTATATAACAGAGCGTCTGAAATAATCTTCAATACTATAAATTTGGTGTTGACTTGCCCACAGTAAAAACACAAGGGCAATATGGTCTGGAAGAAGTCTAGCGTTGGTCTTTTGCTGTTGCTGGGTCTATGCGCTTGTTTTGCCCTGCCTATAATGAATGAAGCAAACCGTGGTCCAAAACTGAGAAGAAGGTGGATGAAAGAGAACACTGGGCCAGTGGATTTCTTGCAAAAGATGAAGAAGTACCAAGACTATCTGCTTCAGAATTGCCAGCACGACCCCGTTATCCTTGTCCCACAGGGAAATAAAGATTTTAAATATATAAAGAGAAAACTTCTAATTCCGATTCTCGAACTTTCTGTTTATGATTTAGTTAACGAATTTAATTCAATGAATGCATACAGATATCAACAACATGTATAATTCCTTTTGTGATCCAATAAAGAAGTCACTGTTTAATTCAGTAAATGTATATATATAGATGTCCATTGATTTAAACATGTATAATTCTCTTTGTGATCCAATAAACGCGTCTTTGTTATTAAACACTCGAATAGTCTTTATATATAGATTTGCCACATGTCGAGCAATTAGACTTTTATAAGTAAGATTATTTTCCACGGGTTCATTAAATAACCCAGCAAAACACTAATGCATGCCAATATCTGTTTCACTTGCAAAAGTTTAAGACTAAACAAACCCAGTGCTATAAAGGCGGTTGTTTGGCGTCAAAAACCTCGCTTGTATGCTATTGATTCCACACAAACGAACGATCGACTAGCAAACGAACAAACGGACGAACCATAACAGGCAGTTAACTCGCAATTAGAGCACCACAATTAGAAATCTACGATCACTAACTACAACAAACACTTTCAGCGCGATTTCAAAACAGATCTTTCCTTAATCCCGTTAACGAACGTAAAAACACCCATTTTCCAACTACAATCCTGGACAAAAGTGCTTGGGACACTATGCGAAAATCGGCAAAATCGGCAAAGTGGCCCAACAGTTTTGTCCAGGATTGTCTGAAAATGGCGAGTTTATGATTTTTCAATAAAACGCAGCTTTTTAACTTTGTAACATTGCAAAATATATACAGTTTAATAAAAGAGCCCCCATCTCTGCTCCCCCTTACCCCCTCAATGGGGAAGGGATCACTGGAGCAGAGTCTCTGCAGAGTTCCCACCCGCACCGGTACCACCCGCACGAGAGTTCTATTTAATTTGCATATTCACCAAACCTTCTATACCCCACAAACAATTTGTTGTTCATGCATGTGGGAGCGTATTTATGTCATTTTCGAGCAAACTGCGCAGAATCGCCGCCCCAAAATTGTTGTTTTCTTCGATTTTGTTTAATTCGTCATTTTCAGACAATCCTGGGCAAAAGTGCTTGGGACACAATGCGAAAATTGGCAAAATCGGCAAAGTGGCCCAACAGTTTTGTCCAGGATTGTAGGTATATAAGCTTCCATTTATTTCTTGTCTTCCATATCTTCATGTCACAAATTTGGAAATAAATGCTTAATCGCCGTTGCAATAATGTCATTTTTTAAACGTTTCAACTCGCAACTCTGTGGACATTTCACGAAGAGTGGGGATTTGAATAAAAGCATCAAATCTATGTATTTAGCTAGGTTATAACGTAACATCCACAGCAACTGTTAAACCCTGGTCAAAAATGTAGCTTGATTCAAGTAGAAAATGTCCTCCATGTGTATGCATATACACTTCAGCAAATCAGCACCCCGACACTGTCTGTTTAAGGTTAATATACCGTATACCTTCAAGAGTGCCTCCAGTCTAAAAGACGTAGCGCGTTCGTGTTACGTCGCAAATTTCTTAATCCCCATATCAAATTACAGCGTATAACATTGCGACAAGAATATATGCTCATGATTTTTAGTTTTCATAAATCAACAATTTTACGACAAGCCTTTAGACAGATGTCGTGATCGCCTCTCACAAGCTTTAACTCAAAGTGGTTTTTATTATTTTTAAATTCGATTCCTTGGAGTCGGAGGTTTTCGATATTCGATGAAAAGTTACAGCCTTGAAGTAAACGTAGGGGAATGGCTGTCAATGCAAAAGCTTCGGAATTATCTAATTCCCAGACATGGTTTTGTAGGTGATATTATTTATCCATTGTCTCTAAAAAATTGATGGAAACTGAACAATCTCCTTTAGATTGTAACACGTTTACCCCCCCCCCCTTCTTACGCTGAATACGTTTCTCCCCCCCGCCTTCTTACGCAGAATACGTTTCTAGCAATCGTCGCTTGAAAGAAAATTTTACTATAAATTCTATTTCTATTAAAAAACGTAACATCGACATTTCTGCGCCACTATATTTACTCGTTGTTCTTAATCTTTTTTTTTGTATGAAAACTTTCCGCCTGCGAAGGTGTACGGCAACCTAAAAAGTTCCAAATTATAACGCGAAGAAATTTGAAACTCGATATGGCTGTTTTCTCCGTGCCACTTCGGGAGAACTTTTTCGAAAAACCACACGCTGCGGTCTCAGCGTTCAGCAAACATCATGCGCATCCATGTATAACACAGAGAAAAACAGCTGTTTCGAGTTTCAAACAACCACGTCTTGCAATATCCATAGCACTCAAATGTTAAGAAAAGCATCGCGGTCTTAGCTCTCAACGCGTTTAAATAAAACAATCCAATTTTTGTGGCGTTAGAATTGCCATAAAAAAGCCAAAATGGAAAAAAGGAAAAAGTACGAAAAAAAGGAACGAGTTCGCTGTGCAGAAGTCAGTAAAAATCGGCAAAGATTCAGTTAACCCATTGCTGCCTATAAGCTGTCAGAGGGTTCTTTCTTTGATGAGTAAAATTGTTTGGCGTTCTAGACAGATTAAAAACATCTGGCTTTAGAAAAAGTAAAACAATAAGAGGCCGTTTTAAGGGCGACTCAGGCAGGGATGGGTTAATCACTTGTTAAGGATTGGTTAATCCATTGCTACCTAGGATGTTTGAGAGCTCTCTCTTTGTCTCTTTGAGTAAAATCGTATATAACATTAGACAGAGTACAACAATAAAGAAGCCGTTTTTGGCCGGCTCAGACAGGGATGCGTTAATCACTTGTCATAAAGAAAGTTAATAATTAATTATTTGTTAACCCATTGCTGCCTAGGATGTACGATGTTTCTCCCTTTGACGAGTAAAACTGTCTTGTGTTATAGACAGGGCAAAACAATCTGGCGTCAGACACAGTTAAGAGACAGTTTTTAGCCAGCTCAGGCTATCTAATCTACCTAGCATTTTTAGTAATTTTAGTGAACAATTTACATTGTTCAATCATTATTTGTAAGCCAAACAAACAGCAGTATCCGCATATACATATTGCGCACCTATATATATATATATATATATATCCCTATGTTTTTGTTTAGTTTATTATCCGTTACTTTTTATATCTTTAAAATATTGTTGAATAAAAAGTATCAAATTTTCGCCTTGTTTTTCCGCTTGTTTTCTTTTTTTCGGGAACATTCTCATGGGTTTAAATCTATTGTACTTGTAATATCGCAGCAACAACAAAATACGCGCAAAATACGCAGTTCCCTCAACTGAAAAATTCATGTATTGTAATAAATAGTAGCCATAAGGTAAACCAAGAGGATCTCTTGTAAGATGCGCTGCTCTTGAATACCTCTAATTACCAACTAATCAATTGCTGAACTTGTTTTCAAGACGTTATGCTAAATGGCGCACGTTCATTGGTTGCTGAAAGGTCCAAAAGAGCGGCAATGCCTTCTCGGTGCTGAGGACATTACCGCCTTTGTTAATGACCTGCAAGTTTTGGCGGAAAAATATATTTAAGTTGATTTGAATGAAAATATATTTTCGTTGGAAAATTATAAAAGATAATACGACCTGGAAGATTATAACCTCGTACCCAGGGCCTTCTCTGCTTTCAAAATGGCGAGAGGAGAAGACCCTGGCAAAGGCTGGTCACGTGATTTCTAAATACTCCAAGATTCTTGGAGTATTTGGTCACGTGGATAATTTGAACTTCGCCCGTCCTGGGGGGAGCGGTTGATTTGGTTCTTATAAACGTAGGTTGTTGCAAGTCTTGTAAAGTTAAATTCGAGCCGTAAATCAGATATATTTCAAAAAACTACATTGATTTACGACATTTGCTGGATATTTCATATTTGTTGCCGTCATTTGTCAGAAATGAAGCCGAAGGCGACGAACGATCGTTTTATGCCGACCAAGTGCCACTTCACCATCTTGTTCGCAATTCTGTCATTTTAAACTAAACTATACTTAAAAGCATTAATAAATGATTGATAAGCGTATATTATAGCAAGCATCTGAAATAATCGTGAACATTATCAACTTGGTATTGACCTGTCCAGTGTAAAAACACAACGAAGGATGGTTTGCATGAAGAAGTCTAGCGTTGGTCTTTTACTGTTGCTGGGCCTGTGCGTTTGTTTGGCTTTGCCAATAATGAAGAAAGCAAACCGTAGTCTGAAACTGAGAAGAAGGTGGATGAAACAGCACATTGGGCCAGCGGATTTCTTGCAAAAGATGAAGAAGTACCAAGACTATCTGCCTATGATTTGCCAGCCGCATAGCAGTTATCCTTGTCCCAAAGGGTAATAAATATTTTAAAAATATAAAGAAGAAACTAATTCCGATTCTTGGACTTTCTGTTTATGATTTAGTTAACGAATTTAATTCAATGAATGTATATAGATATCAACAACATGTATAATTCCTTTTGTGATCCAATAAAGAAGTCATTGTTAAACACCCCAAATATTCTGCTTCAACCAATTAGTTGTGTAAGATTATTTCCCCCCAGGTTATTAAATAACCGACAAAAACACATGTGGGCAATATCTGTTTAAATTGCAGAACTTTAAATCTAAACAGACACAGTGATAAAGGGCGGTGCCCCGCGTTTGTGTCAAAAACGTCGCTGGAGTGAGTGTATAGTCAAAGTTTAAGCCTCGTCTTGGAGTTAGACTCATAGAGTATAAAGTAGTTTAACTTTTTGTATCTGAAAAAGTTGAAAATTAAAAACTGAATATAAGCAAAACATTTTTATATCTTCAATGATGAGAAGATGGTTCCCATTTCTCAAGCTGTTATCCAAATTAAAAATATTAAACTTGTAGCTACAGACTTGCTGTGATGAAGTACTGTAGACACTATATTGCTATATAAAAGCACACAAGCTATATCCATATATTTACTAGCTGGGTTCAACGTTTTTACAGATTAAGATGACTGAACTAATTACGGTGCCAACTTACGAGAAAATTACTGTTTTGACATGCAAAGAACAATAATGTTCGGAGATAAAAGGGTTGATTTATCAACAAGCTGTCATAATACGACTGAGAATTGTTGCTTTTGTCAATATAGCAACAATAGTATTTAGACATTGTTGCCACGAATGTATTTAGAAAGAGAAATTTACTTTTAAGTATTTATAAAGAGAAATTTATTTTTATTATATTTACTAATCTTTACTACTTTTTTAAAAGTAGTGTGCTGCGTAGGCAGTGTTGAAATACAAATCCTTATTGAAATATAGTTTCTAACGTTTCGAGCAAACGCCCTTCGTCAGAGAGAAACTACGTTCAATATTTTCGGCAGTACTCAAACCTTACTATATATATATATTTATTATAAAGCATGCTATCGGATATGAGCTTTTGCGTAATCTGATTGGTTCCCTACTACTAGGCTATCAGCTCATATCCTGCTAGTAGAGGAAAAATAAGATGGCGGCATGTTTTTTTAAACTGCCGAAAAGAGTTGAAATTGACGGATTTTTATACAGAAAAACATCAACACCCTCAAACCAATGTATAAAAAAACAACATTGTGTAAAAATACATTAACAAATACACAATTTAGCATGTTAAATGGTAAAGTTCACCTAAAAATTACGTCTTTTTACTTCAAAAACCCAACTAAATTAACGGGTTGATAATAATTTGTTGCCAAACAAAGAAACTCACGGTTAAAATCAAGCTTACAACACACATTTCGTAGGAGATCACCATTAATAATATTCATTAATAATTCATGAGGAAAACACAAAGAAAAATCATGAGCGTATCGGATCTATATATGTGATATAGACTCGCTCTAAGTTTCTCGCTGGTTTTTAACGGCTGAGATAAGCTTAATTTTCAAAATTACTACGCCAATGAACGTATGAAGTGATTATTTTTAGAAGCCATTTAAAAACCTTGCAGTACGGGCTTTATCGGCTCTAAAACACTGGGCTATCGCCTCGTGTTTTATATCCGATAAAGCCCTCCTGCGCGGTTTATAAATATTACTTATATATATATATATATATATATATATATATTTATATTATGTATTATTTATAACTATTATTATATTATTTATTAACCATATTACATCTCCTTCGCTTTTTTTACACGTGTGTAAAATGAACTCCACGCATGCCAAGATTAGCACCCTCTCCCAGACTCCGGGACTTCGGCCCTACGCCCGGGTTCCGGGATTATTTTATCTCAATCAAGGAAGCTAAAATGATTTCTATATTGGCGTACAGATCGTGGAGTTATTTTGACCCACGATTAACGAGCAGAATCATGTTTAGTTATGGTGTATACCGGACGGCAAAGTATTTTTGCATTCGACTTAATTTACTCAACTTTGAGTAAATACGTAGCTGCACTTATAATACCGAGTATATATTACTCTAAATGTGAGTTAAGAAGTTTCTACTCGATCACTAGTCACTATAATTACGATTACTCCTTGTAGGAGTTAAAAATATATTGTGAGTAAATTCTACTCAACAAAACTGAGTAAAATTTACTCACCATGCAAGTAAAAGACAAGTTTATGTTTACTTTGAGCACAGGTAGATGTATTCAACACAAAATTGTGAGTAATATTAAAAGTTTACTCAGATTTTGAGTAATTGGACAACCAACTCAAAGATGAGTAGATTTTACTCACACAAAAATGGGTAAAATTCACTTATATAGTTAAGTTCTAGACTGTGCAAATAAAGACTTTGCAACATTCTACTCAGACGAGTAACCACACAACAAATTCAAAGTTCAGTAAATTTTTTAAACAAATGTGAAATATCCAGCAAATGTCGTAAATCAACATAGTCTTCTAAGTATTCTAGTTCTTTCATCTTAGTTTAACTGCACAAGATCTGAATTTGAATTGACGCATCAAATAAGCCAAAGGGGCTGACATAACAGAAAGAATTTTAACTACTAAAACAACAATAAAACTATATAAAACTTACTTAAGTGACACCATCATCACGTTAGTACTCTCCACTTTGCAACTTCCTTCAAGAAAACAAGAAAATGTACAATGAAGAAAAAATTGAGAAATGAATGAGTGAATGAATGGAGGGAGGGAGGAAAGAAGGAACGAAAGAAGGACGGAAGGAAAGAAGGAAGGAAAGAAAGAAGGAAGGAAGAAAAGAATGAATGAATGAATGAATGTCAAAACGAACAAACAAACAAACAAACAAACAAACAAACAAACAAACAACGAACAAGCCAACAACGAACGAATGTAAAGTAAATCGTTAAGCACGCGTAACTAGAATATCTCGAATTGACTTGGCCACAAATTTTCCTAAAGCTACTGCTACATGGAAAAATCATAAACAAAAATGGAACAGTGCAATTTGTATATTAAGAACGTCCAACAACTAACATTTGGAAAGTTGTTGCTGTTTCATGTTTTGATACCGTAATCAAACACTTGAACTCGTTTTTGAAATAGTACATCAAACACCGAGAAGTGTGTTGAAAAAGGAAGGCAAAACCGACTTCGAAGTGTTTTGATAATTGATAGGAAACATAAGTTTTGAGTGTTTGACTGATTGCTTCACAGATAAATAAGTATATTTTATAAGTTAGTTGAGGTGAAAGTTGGCTTAATTTTTGCAAGCGTTTGATGACATACGCAAACTCCGTCTCGATCGGTATTGAACTCCTTTGTTTTTATCTTATAAATTACTAACGAGGTTGAGAAAATTAGACCAACACTGTGGTGTGCATGGCAGCTGGCGTTAATCGAAAATGCGCATCTTGCTAATAGTCATGATATTTTTATCTTGCTGTAGATATGCATAGTGGTCAACACTCAACAGCGCAGCGTAAAACTGATACGGGATGCATGTTAAGACACGACATAAATCAGACAATGATTATGATTTGATTTCTTTTCTTCTCGATTTTACTGTGTCGGTTTGCTATAATGTGAGCATGAGCTGATGTGAATTAAGCTGGTTTGATAATAGGTTAAATTTCGACCTAAATCATCCATGCAGTTGAGTAAAAGCGTTAATCTTTGTTAGTTATAGTTAAAAATATATTTTGGCAAAAGCAGTCGTCTCAGCTAGTGAGCCAAAATGTATGCCATGCACCAATTACTATAGACATGCTTGAACGGCATTCATTTCACAAGCCCGGTAAGCTGGATTTCCACTAGGCGTAAAATGTCGCGCGCTCGACTTTTTTCTTCTGTCTTGTGAGTTTCCATGTGGAACGAAGTAGAAAACTATTCAATTTGTACAATAGAAAAGTCGAGCGCGCGATATTTTACGTCCAGTGGAAATCCAGCTTGATGCCAGTTGCCTACATTTGATGTCACCAAACAACTTCTCCAAGACATTATGCACCACTTGCATGCTTGAAGCATGCTGAGATATAGTAAAATGACTGGATAGGAAACTTCATGGCGTGAGCATGACAACTTAGTTGAAATTGATGAGTTTAAAAAGCCCTTACGTTTAGTTTAGAAATGATACAGCTTAAAACGAACTGTCTGTAGATATTAAGATAAAACCATATTAAGATAAAATGCCCATTTATTAGAATACTCATGTAACAAAAAGATTTACTAAGTTTCCTTAACTAAGTTTCCTAACCATTTTACAGTAAACGGCAACCTAAATATTAAAAGGTTCAAACATCCCACGTGACTTATCCAGTGTTTTTACAATCTATAGAAAGGACGACAGTTTAATACGAAGTTCAACTTGTTCTCCAACATGATATTCGAGCAGGTGTAAATTTACTTCTCAGTTACTTCTTTCTTAAAAAATATCTTCTTGTTTGAAGTAAAATTGATTTCGGGTTAGTAAAATGTTCTTGATTTTTTTTCTAGTTTTAAGTAAATTATTGCTTACAATAAGAATTTTGCAACAATTTCTTTCTTTTGGTTAGAAATGACAATTTTGCCGTGAAGATATAGTTATCTAGTATTTTCCAGCAGAGGTGCCACTGTAATCAATAACTCGTGTTGCAACAGGCAAAGGTGTTAATACTATATTAATTAAACAATCTAGAATGAAAATACATAATACATTAAAAAAATACATTTGTCATGAGTTTTGTAATTTTACGAACACCAAACACAAACGATAAGTGTTTAATAAAAGCGCTGTTACACGCTGTTATACATTGCTATAGTTGCTTTAGGATTTCAGATGTACGCTATGGAGTCGAGAGAACTGAAATGTAACTATATTTCAAACTACAAGTGTCACACGAGGCGATTTTCTAGCATCGCTGCCAAGGACCTTGCGAGAAAAATTGCCCGGTGTTAAGCGTCATTCAATCATGGCAGAAACTGACTCGCAGCTCGTCACGCGTGCTTAATAATAATACCTAATTAAAAACAACTAGAAGAACTTGTTTTCTCTTTATGGGTACTTAGATGCAAGTACTCGTAGCTATAGCTGCAATGACAGGAAGAGAGGCTTAACAGCGCGTTAAGTAAATGCTAAGTGAAGCATAGCACCACCAAAAAATATTCATTTAAACGCGTCGTGCCACTAGCAGCTGTTGCATGTAAAATCGCAATTTAGGGCCATTAGTTCAAAAGATACATAACCTCTTTCAATCTCTTGTAATTTCAACATAAAAAAATGATATACTGTACACAAATAACTGATTATAGATTTATAGTTTCAATGAGTACAGTTTAGACTCTTATCAATAGTAGTAACAGTTATCAATTACCAGTGTAGAGTACAGGCACTGTAGTTGCAGTAGTATAGATACCAAATAGATAAGAACCTTTCTAGGCTAACTTGGAAAAACATTAAAACCTAGATTCTTATATACGGGCTTTTACTGTAAATTATTACCATATAAGGTTTTTTGTGAGGTAGTTGAACAGAGGCGAGCTAATTTCTTTATCTATGTGTGAAAAAGTAGAATGCTGCATGCTTGCGTAGACATTGTTTTGGATATAGAGTAAAGTAAATATGTGATAAACTGCCGAGATTAGCTTTAACTCTGATTAACGGCTCCACTCGAAATGTTAGTATTTCATTAGTAAAACTAATCTCGGCAGTTTACCACCTTTTCAATTTGCTTTCATTATTTTTATCTATAGTCCAAATATTCCAAAGCCAATCAAAAAATAAAAAGTTCGCATTGCCAAAAACCGTTTAAATTGCTTCACCAAAACCGTTTAAACGCTTAGCCAATAGCGTTTAAACGGTTGCCTTTAAAACTTTACCATCCGTTTACTGTTTCATTTGAACGGAATATCGTTAACGAGGGTCACGCTTAGTAATTTTTTTTAAAATTTTATCCATCTCTAATTATCTTTTGGTGCAATCATTACGAGTTTCTTTAAACAATGGTCAATATTAAAACAGCAGCTTAGCTAAATCATGTTATGACTATAGTATATACCCTTCCTTTGTCTGTCTTCCAAATATAGATCTCTTGTAAGATTGCGGCTAATGCAAGCCGAATTGATGCAGCTAATTAAAATGTACTACTAAAGATTACATGAAAAAATAAATTCCAAACGCAGCCAGTTGAAGTTTAACTCTGCTCCAGCTTAAACATTTTTTAACGTAGCTTTAAAATAACTGTAAATGAGTCATAAACAGTAACTTTTTAAATACGTTCAAAAACGTTTAAGCTATATAGAGTAACGTTAAACTGTGTCTGATACATGACATTAATCATATAGTATATAGCGTATATCATCCACACGTTTTACCACCTGGTGTGTAATTAACGTTGATCAGAGAATGTATAAAAGGGTCTGAAACTATCCATGCAGAATAGTAGCAATTTGGTGTTGTCTTTCCCACTGTGAAAAAAGAAGACAAAGATGATTTGGGAAAGGAATGGTGTTGGCCTTTTGTTGTTGCTACAATCAGTGACACAATTATTGGGACATTTGCACTGCAAATAATGATTGCGCCCCCTACCCCCTATTCAATGTTGAATATGCAAAAAGATGTTTTCCATGTCACCGTACCATTGTTGCGGATTTCTCCTTGAATCACTGCAACATTGAAAGGGGGGAGGGGGGTTAAACACTTTAATTTATAATATTTTATAATAGTATGGGCTGTTAGTTAACGTGTCCCACGTTTATTTGTCACTGATTGTCTGAACTAAAAAAAGAGCTACTTGTTACGAAAGTTGTCACAATTTAAAGGTTTTTACGTGACACGATACTATTTTTTAGTGATAAATGACTTGCTGTGACATTTTCGAACTGCAGAATGACATTTGCTGACATGAATTTCTAATGCTGTATTTTTGTAAGGAAATTCTTTAAAAAAACGACATTTCCTAAATAGTTTTTCAGTGAAACGCAAGCACCTCTTACAAACGTAACTACACTCTCATGTATTTATTGGTTTTGAAAACGCTAACCACCACAGAAATGAAAGTATGTGTTGTAATTGAATGTGTTACATCTTTCCACCTACATTGTGAATTGTGATGGCGTTATAAATGTGAAAAATATAGAGGCCTGGGCTGAGTAAAGGATAAGGTTACACTCGTCAGTGAAGAGTTTGCGTACGCCATCTCGTTCGGTTGTCTTGATATCTCGCTATTACTGTAACTATCACATTAATTTTTATTTGGCCAAATGGATCTGATATCCAACTACGAAAGCGACTGTTCCTCAGCTGATTGTGACCAAGGCGAGCTGGGTTCGCGTGAAATTCGAAAGGTTGATCTCATTACTTATAGCCAAGCGGACACCGAGAAATTTCCTACGCGAATGTCCTTTGCTGAAGCAGTTGTCATGTCTTTTTCTGGTGGTTCCAATCTTCAGCGCAAGCAAGCACCAACTCGTATTTGTCAAAGGCGGCAGCGTTGACGAGAGGGAAACGGAGATGATGGCAGTGAGATGGAAAGTGTTTAATTTCAACAGACAGATCCCGCAAGCAGAACAAAAGGAAGTCGCACCTTGTTCAGCGTGCTTCACTCGTTTAATCCTTGGTTAGAAACATTCAAAGGACCAATATTACTAAACTCACGGACGAACAAGGTTTTACAAATAGTCTTCTACCATTTTGGCACAAGTAACCATGGTCGAAATGCAAGCATAAAGAAGTTAGAAACAAGTAACCACAAGTCACCACAAGTAACCATGGCAAAATATATAAATTAGATTATCATTTCTTATTTTTATTTCATCGGTGGTTACTTGTGGTAACTTGTGGTTACTTGTGGTTACTTGTAGCGATTTGTAGATAAATACTTTGTTATTCGCATCCATAAAGTAGTCAGTGAACTGAAATTCTTCATTTCTTTGCTATTCTTGTAGAAAAGCTGTTCCTAAAATGTTAACGTTGTGTAACCTGAGAAAGACGCAAACTATATTATGTAACTAATCCTTCAATTAATTATAATGCTATTGAAGTTCAATGAAAACGTCTGTGTGTGATTGCATGTGTGATACCTTGTAACTGAAACATATGGCTTGCTTTCATATTTAACAATTTCATGAGTTCAGCCTGCTACACCTTAGAAAAACAACGGCGGACAGCAGTTTAAGCGTACAAATCCAACAAACAACATGTCATATGAGAAAGAAAGTGTTTATTAATGATGAGTAAGACGGATTTTTATATTAGTATTTGGTACGTCGTCCCTTTGTTTGAAGGACTTCTTTTATTCTGCTTGGCATACTAGCGATTGTTTTGTCTAGACGTAAAGTAATTTTGTCACAAAAACTTATGAGCCATATTATTGTTTTTATAGCAATTGTTCGGTAAAAATACTTGAATTCATGTCTCAAAAGCACTGCTAAAGCTCGCTGTTCTGCTGTCAAAAACGTGTTATGAGCCATATTTATGAAAAAATACGCTATTATTGACGTCATTTAATTAGTTTTGGAAAAAATATATTTTAATTGATGCACATATTATCATATACGTGTCCTGTCATTTTTCAAAAAATAATCTTTTGTACTTTTGTAGTTATACTTAAAATAATTAGGCAATTAATAATAAGTAATCTTCAGACAATCAGTGACACAATTATTGGGACATTTGCACTGCAAATAATGATTGCGCCCCCTACCCCCTATTCAATGTTGAATATGCAAAAAGATGTTTTCCATGTCACCGTACCATTGTTGCGGATTTCTCCTTGAATCACTGCAACATTGAAAGGGGGGAGGGGGGTTAAACACTTTAATTTATAATATTTTATAATAGTATGGGCTGTTAGTTAACGTGTCCCACGTTTATTTGTCACTGATTGTCTGAACTAAAAAAAAGAGCTACTTGTTACGAAAGTTGTCACAATTTAAAGGTTTTTTACGTGACACGATACTATTTTTTAGTGATAAATGACTTGCTGTGACATTTTCGAACTGCAGAATGACATTTGCTGACATGAATTTCTAATGCTGTATTTTTGTAAGGAAATTCTTTAAAAAAACGACATTTCCTAAATAGTTTTTCAGTGAAACGCAAGCACCTCTTACAAACGTAACTACACTCTCATGTATTTATTGGTTTTGAAAACGCTAACCACCACAGAAATGAAAGTATGTGTTGTAATTGAATGTGTTACATCTTTCCACCTACATTGTGAATTGTGATGGCGTTATAAATGTGAAAAATATAGAGGCCTGGGCTGAGTAAAGGATAAGGTTACACTCGTCAGTGAAGAGTTTGCGTACGCCATCTCGTTCGGTTGTCTTGATATCTCGCTATTACTGTAACTATCACATTAATTTTTATTTGGCCAAATGGATCTGATATCCAACTACGAAAGCGACTGTTCCTCAGCTGATTGTGACCAAGGCGAGCTGGGTTCGCGTGAAATTCGAAAGGTTGATCTCATTACTTATAGCCAAGCGGACACCGAGAAATTTCCTACGCGAATGTCCTTTGCTGAAGCAGTTGTCATGTCTTTTTCTGGTGGTTCCAATCTTCAGCGCAAGCAAGCACCAACTCGTATTTGTTCAAAGGCGGCAGCGTTGACGAGAGGGAAACGGAGATGATGGCAGTGAGATGGAAAGTGTTTAATTTCAACAGACAGATCCCGCAAGCAGAACAAAAGGAAGTCGCACCTTGTTCAGCGTGCTTCACTCGTTTAATCCTTGGTTAGAAAACATTCAAAGGACCAATATTACTAAACTCACGGACGAACAAGGTTTTACAAATAGTCTTCTACCATTTTGGCACAAGTAACCATGGTCGAAATGCAAGCATAAAGAAGTTAGAACAAGTAACCACAAGTCACCACAAGTAACCATGGCAAAATATATAAATTAGATTATCATTTCTTATTTTTATTTCATCGGTGGTTACTTGTGGTAACTTGTGGTTACTTGTGGTTACTTGTAGCGATTTGTAGATAAATACTTTGTTATTCGCATCCATAAAGTAGTCAGTGAACTGAAATTCTTCATTTCTTTGCTATTCTTGTAGAAAAGCTGTTCCTAAAATGTTAACGTTGTGTAACCTGAGAAAGACGCAAACTATATTATGTAACTAATCCTTCAATTAATTATAATGCTATTGAAGTTCAATGAAAACGTCTGTGTGTGATTGCATGTGTGATACCTTGTAACTGAAACATATGGCTTGCTTTCATATTTAACAATTTCATGAGTTCAGCCTGCTACACCTTAGAAAAACAACGGCGGACAGCAGTTTAAGCGTACAAATCCAACAAACAACATGTCATATGAGAAAGAAAGTGTTTATTAATGATGAGTAAGACGGATTTTTATATTAGTATTTGGTACGTCGTCCCTTTGTTTGAAGGACTTCTTTTATTCTGCTTGGCATACTAGCGATTGTTTTGTCTAGACGTAAAGTAATTTTGTCACAAAAACTTATGAGCCATATTATTGTTTTTATAGCAATTGTTCGGTAAAAATACTTGAATTCATGTCTCAAAAGCACTGCTAAAGCTCGCTGTTCTGCTGTCAAAAACGTGTTATGAGCCATATTTATGAAAAAATACGCTATTATTGACGTCATTTAATTAGTTTTGGAAAAAATATATTTTAATTGATGCACATATTATCATATACGTGTCCTGTCATTTTTCAAAAAATAATCTTTTGTACTTTTGTAGTTATACTTAAAATAATTAGGCAATTAATAATAAGTAATCTTCAGACAATCAGTGACACAATTATTGGGACATTTGCACTGCAAATAATGATTGCGCCCCCTACCCCCTATTCAATGTTGAATATGCAAAAAGATGTTTTCCATGTCACCGTACCATTGTTGCGGATTTCTCCTTGAATCACTGCAACATTGAAAGGGGGGAGGGGGGTTAAACACTTTAATTTATAATATTTTATAATAGTATGGGCTGTTAGTTAACGTGTCCCACGTTTATTTGTCACTGATTGTCTGAACTAAAAAAAGAGCTACTTGTTACGAAAGTTGTCACAATTTAAAGGTTTTTTACGTGACACGATACTATTTTTTAGTGATAAATGACTTGCTGTGACATTTTCGAACTGCAGAATGACATTTGCTGACATGAATTTCTAATGCTGTATTTTTGTAAGGAAATTCTTTAAAAAAACGACATTTCCTAAATAGTTTTTTCAGTGAAACGCAAGCACCTCTTACAAACGTAACTACACTCTCATGTATTTATTGGTTTTGAAAACGCTAACCACCACAGAAATGAAAGTATGTGTTGTAATTGAATGTGTTACATCTTTCCACCTACATTGTGAATTGTGATGGCGTTATAAATGTGAAAAATATAGAGGCCTGGGCTGAGTAAAGGATAAGGTTACACTCGTCAGTGAAGAGTTTGCGTACGCCATCTCGTTCGGTTGTCTTGATATCTCGCTATTACTGTAACTATCACATTAATTTTTATTTGGCCAAATGGATCTGATATCCAACTACGAAAGCGACTGTTCCTCAGCTGATTGTGACCAAGGCGAGCTGGGTTCGCGTGAAATTCGAAAGGTTGATCTCATTACTTATAGCCAAGCGGACACCGAGAAATTTCCTACGCGAATGTCCTTTGCTGAAGCAGTTGTCATGTCTTTTTCTGGTGGTTCCAATCTTCAGCGCAAGCAAGCACCAACTCGTATTTGTCAAAGGCGGCAGCGTTGACGAGAGGGAAACGGAGATGAATGGCAGTGAGATGGAAAGTGTTTAATTTCAACAGACAGATCCCGCAAGCAGAACAAAAGGAAGTCGCACCTTGTTCAGCGTGCTTCACTCGTTTAATCCTTGGTTAGAAACATTCAAAGGACCAATATTACTAAACTCACGGACGAACAAGGTTTTACAAATAGTCTTCTACCATTTTGGCACAAGTAACCATGGTCGAAATGCAAGCATAAAGAAGTTAGAACAAGTAACCACAAGTCACCACAAGTAACCATGGCAAAATATATAAATTAGATTATCATTTCTTATTTTTATTTCATCGGTGGTTACTTGTGGTAACTTGTGGTTACTTGTGGTTACTTGTAGCGATTTGTAGATAAATACTTTGTTATTCGCAATCCATAAAGTAGTCAGTGAACTGAAATTCTTCATTTCTTTGCTATTCTTGTAGAAAAGCTGTTCCTAAAATGTTAACGTTGTGTAACCTGAGAAAGACGCAAACTATATTATGTAACTAATCCTTCAATTAATTATAATGCTATTGAAGTTCAATGAAAACGTCTGTGTGTGATTGCATGTGTGATACCTTGTAACTGAAACATATGGCTTGCTTTCATATTTAACAATTTCATGAGTTCAGCCTGCTACACCTTAGAAAAACAACGGCGGACAGCAGTTTAAGCGTACAAATCCAACAAAACAACATGTCATATGAGAAAGAAAGTGTTTATTAATGATGAGTAAGACGGATTTTTATATTAGTATTTGGTACGTCGTCCCTTTGTTTGAAGGACTTCTTTTATTCTGCTTGGCATACTAGCGATTGTTTTGTCTAGACGTAAAGTAATTTTGTCACAAAAACTTATGAGCCATATTATTGTTTTTATAGCAATTGTTCGGTAAAAATACTTGAATTCATGTCTCAAAAGCACTGCTAAAGCTCGCTGTTCTGGCTGTCAAAAACGTGTTATGAGCCATATTTATGAAAAAATACGCTATTATTGACGTCATTTAATTAGTTTTGGAAAAAATATATTTTAATTGATGCACATATTATCATATACGTGTCCTGTCATTTTTCAAAAAATAATCTTTTGTACTTTTGTAGTTATACTTAAAATAATTAGGCAATTAATAATAAGTAATCTTCAGACAATCAGTGACACAATTATTGGGACATTTGCACTGCAAATAATGATTGCGCCCCCTACCCCCTATTCAATGTTGAATATGCAAAAAGATGTTTTCCATGTCACCGTACCATTGTTGCGGATTTCTCCTTGAATCACTGCAACATTGAAAGGGGGGAGGGGGGTTAAACACTTTAATTTATAATATTTTATAATAGTATGGGCTGTTAGTTAACGTGTCCCACGTTTATTTGTCACTGATTGTAGGTTTGTGCGCTTGTTTGGCTATGCCAGAAAAGAACGAAGCAAATCCTGACCTGAATGTAAGAAAAGGATGGCTGAAAGAAAACGTTGGACCAGTGCATGATTTCTTGGCTAACGTAAAAGAGTACGAAGGTATTCCACCTAATTGCATACCAAATGATCCAGACTTCCCTTGTCATGGCTGAAAATTTGAAGAATTTAGATATCTCAAACAAACAAAATATTGTTGGACTTTTGGGTTTGTGGTTTAGTTAACAAATTTAGTTGAATGTATACACTGTTAATATACTAAAACACAAATATTACTTTTATGGTATTTAAAACACTACTAGCTCTTATTGGGTTTCAAGGAGGTTTATAAGAAGATAAACACTGCTAAATATGACCAATATATTGTTGGACTTTTGGATTTATGAGTCAGTTCAGTTATAGAAATAGATTTGTGTTTATTAGAAGTTAATGTAAGTGCTTAACAATTAAACCAAATCTTAAAATTCTCAAGTAAAACGTTTCAACTTGAAAGTGTGTTGCATCTCTAAATGACCCAAACAAACATGCAAAGGTGGGTAGTAATAATTGTACAGTTTTTTCGTTTGTTTTTGCTGCACAAGCTATCGTAAGTTAATCTCAGAGAAAAACTCTGAGCTCCAGATGCAACTCGATCCCACAGACAACCTTCCGAATGTCAGCCGGACGCTCTCACTATTAAGTCACTGGAACTCAGATGGTAGACCGAGGTTGTTTTCGATATTTATACCTGGGAACTAGTCAAACCGTACGTGTGATTGTTGGGCTACAAGTGGCATTGTCTCGGTTTAAGTTCAGTTAAAACACGATATACTAAATGTTTTTCTATGTGATTAGTGTTTTCAGCTTGAAATTAGTGAAGTGTTTTCGTTTGTTTTTGCTGTACCAAGCAAGGGGGGGGGGGAGGGGGGGTCACAAAATTGCGCAATACTTTCCGTATATGGAGCTTATAGACTTCGAGTCTCCGATCACTTCGAAATTTGACAGAGTCATGGTCCTATTTTGTGGTTGTGTCAAGCTAGCACACCATTGATCAACTATATAAGCAACTTACTTGGAACAGCTACCAACACTTTGGCCAAAGGCAAAGCTGGTTTAAAAGTAATAACTCGCCAAATCAGGCACGAAACATCAACAGCACAACAGCCCACAGTCCATGCAACAACCTCGTTTCAAGCGATTTCGGAACCGCGGCACCATGGTTGTTGTGTCAATGAATCGCAGTGTAAAGTTGAGCTAAGACCTCCAAATCTGAAAACTGTTTCAAAAATTCTCCAGAATATACGAGAGAAATACAACGAAGTTGTAAGGTTTGTTCATGAACAGGCTGATGAACGAGTCCCACAGGACACGAAAATATGCATGCTGTGTTTACATCGACACATAAACGCCACATGATATTAAACTTATATACTGTTTACTCAATAACGGCTTGGCCTTGCTGCTTAGTCCAACAACTACAAAACGCAAGTAATAATAAGCACTGAATATAGCAAGAGTACATGTAAACAAATCTGTTTTTCAAATAACAACGAGGATTTTAATACTTTTAGTAGACAAAACGTAGAGTGCTGGATTCGTCAGATTCAAGCGATCATTTCGATATAGAATATATTTAAATCGAACAAACAGAAAAAATATTTAAACATGTTTTGAAACACACGTTTCCAAATGTAATACGACACCTACATGAAATCTAGACATAATAATAATGAATAAATAAATATAGACATACAAAGAGTTCAACATTATATCAGCAAACGTTTCATGCACCGCTGTATTTCATATAAGATCATGTATAGAAAAGCCTGTGCCCTTCTTCATAACTATATAAATTGCATAACTACATTGCGTCTGAAAATTTTGTACTTTTTAACAAACGGTTATGTGCAGGCTGTTGCGCTGTTCCATGCTTAGGCTATGCCAAGGTCAGTGCTGCAATCAGTAGCCCGCGTAAACGCCTAAGCAGGCGTCTTGTTTCATTTAATTCAGGCCGTTCAAAAAACTCACTGTTTTAAAAATTCGGCTATCGATAGCTTCGTGTTTCAAACCTGATAAAACACTGTAGTTGTTTTAAATTTAAAAAAATAATGGAGTTCGATTTCTTTTTAGCTCTACATATTAATATTTTTCACCACGTCAAAGAGGTATTTATCTTTCATTAATACTTCATGTTGCTCCATGAAGATAATTACAAACTATAAATCGGTATTTTTTTTCAATCTAAATGAGAAGCTTGAGACACAAAATCTGTATAATTAAATCAACGTTACTACATTTCCCTATAAACAACAATAAATATAACATCGGTTTGATAGCAACGGTAGAGGAGTAACCAAAACGTAATTTTCCAAATATTGAAAAAAGCTTTAATCAAAATTGTTTAGACTTGGCAACTAGACCGATTTTCACTGTAGTTTTTAAGGTTATTGCGCTGCACGCTGTCAACAGCAATAAATATATCAGAACATTAAAAAGAGAATAATATATATTATTATATAGCATGCTATCGGATATGAGCTTTTGCGTAATCTGATTGGTTCCCTACTACCAGGCTATCAGCTCATATCCTACTAGTAGAGGAAAAACAAGATGGCGGCATGTTTTTTAAACTGCCGAAAAGAGTTGAAATTGACGGATTTTTATACAAAAAAACATCAACACCCTTCAACAAATGTGTAAAAAAACAACATTGTGTAAAAATACATTAACAAATACACAATTTAGCATGTCAAATGATAAAATTCACCTAAAAATTTCGTCTTTTTACTTCAAAAACCCGACTAAATTAACGGGTTGATATTAATTTGTTGCCAAACAAAGAAACTCACGGTTAAAATCAAGCTTACAACACACTTTTCGTAGGAGATCACCAGTAAAGAGACTTTTTTATTTAGATAAGCATTTGGAGTAGTAAAAAGCATGTTCTTTCTCAAAAACAACCACTGAACTAAGTAATTTAGTTTCACTGCCGAAGGTGTTTCAGTTTCATTTTTGCATGAAATGAAAACCTTTTTCACGACAGCAACGCTAATATAAACAACTGACCCACCTTTTGACTTCATAAAGGTACCTTTTAATCTTTTTTGTTGATCTGCTTAACACATTCCTTGCCTCTCGAGCAACATTTATGCAACATTAATTTCAAAGCTGTTTGCCAAACAGCTCAGCGAGAAACTCAATGTGAATGCATCATTACGCATGGCGGAAGTATTAGTTGCCTATGCCGGAAGTTTGTCGTTTGAAACATTTCGCTGTAATTTTGTCTCTTGTACAGTGCTTGGCTATATAATAAAACAGTTATACCATTCGCTCTCGTCGTATACGAACTAATAGCCAACTCGGCGAAGCGCCTCGTTGGCTATGAGCTCATATACGACTCGAGCTCATGGTATAACTGTTAATTATATAATCCGTAACAAGCGCTCTTTATTTAAGCATTTTTCTCTACCTTATATACAGTCAACATACTTTTGGGGGGTTGAGAAACATATTGAAAGATAAAAATTTTACGCTATATATTTACACTAGTCAGTACAAGATTGGCTCAAGTTCAAACAAAATTTTCTTTTTGGTATACCACGGCACTAGCCCAAACCTCTTTATGTTTGCATTATTGTCTAGCTTGCAGAGTCAATATGCTTTTTAAATGCATTTGGGAGTTGAGATACATCCAAAAACAATAATGTTTTCATAATTTTAGTGAGTTATATAATCCACAACTGTTGAACTTATATTATGACAATTAATCAACTTCACACAACATTTTCTTTTGCATGGATATACCACTCCAAACCTCTACGTATCTCATGGTCTAGCTTATATACTATACAATCTTTTACCTTCTTATAAACATGCACTGTAAGGTTGAAAAGAATCTTTTAAAAATAGAAAAAGAAAATTTCCATAACTATTAGGAATGATCAGTATCCGTCCGTTTTGAGCCCAAGTTACGCGACATGGATGAGGGGAATATTATCTTAATCAAAATTATATCAACTTGACAAGTAAAATAATTTTCACTGTAGTTTTTAAGGTCAACAATTAAGTTTCACGCTGTTATTGACAATAAATATAACATCGGTTTAATAGTATCTGCATGCCAAGAGATACACAAGATCATGCAAGAACAATGATTTTTAACATCGATCAAAGCAAAGGTTTAAACAAAATTCAAAAACTCATTAATAATTCAGGAGGAAAACACAAAGGAAAATCATGACCGTGATGTGTCTCTATATGCAATAGAGACGCGATCGCTATTTTCGAAGAACTTTTTTATCAATTTTGCGGCTCAGACAACTTCAATTTTCAAAATTGGTTTCCATATGAGTTTAATTATATGGATAGTTTTTGAAGCCATTTAAGACATTCGCAGTACGTGTTTTATATATTACTAAAACACTCGGCTATCGCCTCGTGTTTTAAATCTGATAAAACACTGCTGCTCATGTTTTAAATAGTACTTATAAAATTTTGACAACTATAAAATGATTTTCACTGTAATTTTCGGTGTTATAACGCGTTTCACGCTCTCATCAACAAAAAATAAAACATCAGTTTGACAGTAATTTTTCAAGATTTAATATTGCTATGCATTCTAAATAGACCGTAACTCCTATTGTATATTGTATATTGTATTGTTTATTCTATATTGTACAGGTTTTCTTTTTTTTTTAGAATTCCGCTTATCGGGATCTCAAAAAGTGTATAGGCGTAGGTAATATATATATAAACGCGTCTATAGGATTTGATTAATGAATATTTGACAAGCTACGTATTGTAAATTTGTCCAACATTTATTCAATGCCTACATAAAGTTAAAACTGTAGCTTCCTGTGAACAGTCGGTGCATGAATGCAAAATCAACTGTACCGTTTTTATAGTGCGATTAACAAGAAAAAAGGTTGAAGTTGGTATCCAAATTCGAAAAAGGTAAAGCAGCTTCATCCCAGTTTAAAAATTTAATCGAACATCTCACAAGCTGAACAAAGGCTGGTATAGCAACATAATTTGGGTATAAAACAGAGTCTCGATCGTTAGTTTGGAGTTGAGAAATGATCGTATATCCCCCGCAAACCTTATTTGCAAATGTCCAGAACAAACTGGACAGTGTATAAAAAAGCTTAAGCATTTTGAGATGAAATGTTAGGCAGCCAGCCACTTTCAACGGCATCAACTGATTAAATACTGACTGTGTATAAAGTGTATAATTGTCTCATGTATATTGGTTAAGGTACATATATAGTGCGCCGAATGTCTAGTACTGCTCAGATCAACAAACTAAGAAGGGAACTTATATGCAGCAGTATATATTAAAAGGGATCATTACGATCAGCTGCAACTTGTAATAATGTATATATGTATGTTATAGAATTTACAGATATTAAAATCTACAGATAGTACATGTGGGAGCTTGGTGTAATGTAGCAGGCGTTTAGTGGCCGTTTGTCGAGCACGAATACTAGACGCTTACCATTAAACTGCCGAGGCTTATAGATAGAGAGCTGCATCCTTTATTATGTTAGATACATTTGCAACCTTATATAGCAATAGCTCTCCAATGTATTTATTCGAGCCTCAGTAGCTCAATAGTTACAATGCCTAATGGTCATTCAGTGAAATGTTGCAGATTCGACATATGGGGTTCAGAAACATTTCCCGAGTATTCTTATATATATATATATTTATATATATATATATATATATACGGCTCTGATAATGCCATAAATTTCAGAATGTTACACATTTAGAAACTTTTTTGCTGAAGGTTTGGAAAGCTATATTTTTGCGCCAACAAACACTAAATTAAGATATTATATAGAAAATAATCTCAGTAGTTAACATTAACTTTAAGTGAATAGATTTTTAATTAGTTCCAATCCAGAGCATATACAAAAAAAGTCTCTTTGCGCGAAAAAAAGACGGATATTGGAAAACCGGATATTGGAAAATCAGTATTTCACCTAAGTATACATACAGCTTGATTAACAAAATGTACACGAGACATGTCTATTCTAGTAATAACGTATACCAAAAGTGCATGCACTTTTAAATCGCTAAATTTTTAAGCAAAGACCTTCAAAATTTATGGATAATTAAACCAAAGTTCCCGGTCTCCATGCCAACAACTAATATAACATCGGTTTTATGACAGCGTGCAAGAGGAAACACTTAATAAGGTAAACAAACTTGATTATTTACAATTAAAAAGACAGTTAAAATTTTATGAGTGTGCATTAAAAGAATTTCAGCGTAGGCTTAGGTTTCACATTAATGCGTTTCACGCTGCTATTATTTAGATCAGAATATACTTTTCTAGTGTATCAACGTTGTTAGGACAATCCGCCGGCATTGCTAGAACTAAACAGCCAAGTTTTAAATCCTTCTTCTTCCATTAATCTAATATATAGTAATTCGCAATATATTTAACATAAATACATAGATTTTCTTGATTTTTTTACAATGAACTTTTATAATTGCGTTGTTCGGAATTCCATGCAATCTGCAATGCATGCATGCGTAGGATTTGATTAACGTATATATTTTGTACAACTCATGTATTATTCTGGTGCTGATGCCAATTAAAAACGAAAGCCCCTTGCAAGCAGACAGTGCACGAGGAATCGATTGTACAATTTTTTATAGAGTGGCGCGATTAACAAAAACAAAAAAATCTTTAAAGTTGGTATCCTAGAGAAGGTAAGCATGCAACGCAGGTTGCATATTAACCCATCTGAATTTTACCTTATTTACAACAGCTGACGACAGATGGACAAATACTGATAACAAGATATTAGAACATAAAAGACTGAGTAGTGTGCTAGTTTTGGAATTGTGAAAAGGCTTAAATTGAAAATAACCGTACTCTAGCTCAGTCACCATTCAAGACATATATAAAGCTTTCAACTTTTCTGAAGAAGAGAATGCCCGTTGTAGTTGATCTGAACGAGAATCAATAACAAAAAGTACGTACTAATGTACAGGTCTGCATGTCTTTATACCGATCGAGTGAAGACAGCGCTATACTTGATAAGGCTCGGATGGGCATCCACTAAGTTATAATATAGCTAAACTAAACGTTAGTCATAATGAAGAGAGTAACCACATGGAGAGAAGACCCCGGTCAAAGTTTAAAATCTCCCTTAATAATGCAATAATATAATTTTTTTATAGCCAACATTTTGACATTCATCGAACACAGCAACCTATTAATCTAACCGTTGCCCTAGCAATCCGAAATAAAAAAAAAATAAATAAACAAAGTAATTAAGTCATAAAAGACACGAAAATTGTGTTGGTCCTTATAATTAAAAACTCGAAATACTTTAAATTAACAACGCTCGCGCTCTTGGTAATAGCCTAGCTTGTAATTGTAACTAATGGTTATGCAAGTTCGTACAAGTCCTGTTGTAAACTTTTTGATGACAAATGTGGCTTCTTTTTTTCCAATTTTGTCCTGAAATTCTTCTTTGTTTTTCAGTTTTCTTTTCTTTTTCAAGGTTTAAGTTACAAAAATTTCTATTTGAAATATTCTACTTGAATGAACAACATCTATTGGTTTGATTCGACAGCAATTTAGAGAAACAGGCATAAAAAATGTCTTGAAATATTAGGTTGGGGTAGTTCACTTATCATCCAAACCCGATTTGAAACATTACGGGCGTTCGTTGCGGTTTAGTGTTAGGATTAGCCGGGTTTGGGGTTAGATTTTAGTTCAGGGTCTAGGCCTTTAGATTCGGGTTATGCACAACAAACGGTCTTGATGCAGTTAGACTACAAAACTTTTCCTCGGGGAGTCGTTTCTGTAGTTGGTTGTTTCACCGGCTGTCACGTTTGGATGATTTTTCAGCCTGGCTTGTCTTTGGATCATGGTAGCGAATACATGGAATCCAGGATATACGTCAATAAAAACCCGCATATAAGAACCTAGTGATTAAGAACATGTAGGATAAATATTTTGGCATTTGAAACCCCAATATATAAGAACCTGTTCAGCCTAGAAATTGGAACAGGTTCCTATTTGGAAAATTAGAAAAAAAATTAGAAATAGTACAGTAATAATAATAAAAACTGTTTTTATATGATGACAATCTGAAATAAATCAGATGACCTAGGGGGGGGGGGGGGGTGTATGCAGTATTTGCTAAAAATATACTCTTTCTTTTTGTACATAATTATATGTTTCTTATATGATCAAGTACTCTAACTAGATACCAAATATATAAGAACTTTTTTGACTAACTTGGAAAAACCCATGTTCTTATACTTGGATTTTACTGTATCTAAAAGAAGACTGGATCAAGTAACCTCGACAAGATCAGAAAATAAAGCTCGTGGAATGTTGATTTGGTCCCTTGCTAATGGCGCAGGTCAGGCAATTGTGTAGTTAGATGAAATCCGGGGTGCAATGTTGTGTTTTTAGTTGTGAAAAACAACAAAAAAATAGTTCCGCAAGAAGTAACTCCGTAGAGTGTTTAACACATGCAGTTGGTCTCTTAACAATGACAAATTGTGGCTTCATTTTCCAAACAGTTGTTGCTCGATGCAGTCTTTTTTAGAGATAAGTGAGTCAGGCCCATCCGAAGCGTGGAAATTCTGGAATGAAATGTATAATAATTCTCGTGTAAGCGGACTCCAAGCAGAGAACATAAGAACAAACAAGTTTCAAGCAAACAATGTGTTTGTTGTTTAAGTTGCGTCGTGCGAAACAATGCACTTTTATAATGTTCGTCATGCATGTTAATGAGGTGATTAGTAAAAGTATGTATCTTGAGCTTAGAGATTTGATCTTCCTATGAAAACAATATAAATGGAGATACAGGAAAAACCCGCATATAAGAACCTAGGTTATGTACGTTCTTAAATAGGTTCTTATTTTTTCAAGAGGAACAGGTACTGTTGGTCTGTTGGAAATCAGACTAAGAGCCTGTGCTCGTTCCAACACTTCTCAAAGAAAAGGTTTAATCACGTTCATTTAATCACATAGATGTTCTCACAGTTCTCACAGTCACTGTCTCTCTCGAAGGGTTTTGTCTCATCTCACAGTCACTCAGGAATTTAATCTTATCTACACCACCTATGAGCTCAATTACGTACGTTATTTATAATATAATCCCGAATCCTATAACTATCAAGTGCCACATTCTCATGTGACACAAATACACTCAATTCCCAACACACTCCCCTATTCGTCTCCACAGGAGGCGAATATATAATTTGTGTCAAATTAACCTTCAACAATAACGATAACATAACTAGAAGTCCAAACACGTTGGCTTATATATAAAGTTCTCCAATTACTAATAAGTGATAAATGTTCAAAATTAATCTAACGTTCTAATTATATGTGTTATCTGTCCGATCAGTCCATCTCTTCTTGATCCAATTCAATTGCTGCTATGCGGTCTCTGGCCTCAACTGCTGCCGTTCGTTTTGGGGTGAATTCTGGGGCATCAACTTTTAGGACTTCAGTAGTCGGTTCTTTTCTCTTTCTGTCGCAGGTCAACTCTAACGGATATAGGTGTTGTATTGCTCGTTCCAGGTACGAGGTTCCGGCTCGCAATTTGGCTGCTCTAACCACGCCATCTCGTCCTTGGATTAGATTCTCCACCACACCCATTTTCCATTTTCCACGATTCTTTTCTTCACTCTTTATCAACACCACCTCTCCGACGTTGATGTCCGCTTGCTTGCCGCCGTGTTTCAAACGATGTCGCTCTCGTAGCCCCCTCAGGTATTCGGTTGTCCAGCGTTTCCACACTGCTTCCTTACATCGCTTGAGATGTTTTGCTCGCTTTCTTAGATCTCTATCTTCGTGGTGGTATGGTTCCAACTCTGGTAGTATGTTTGGTTGTTCGAAAAGGAACGTGTTTGGTGTTAGAACTGGAAACTGGATGTCGTCTTCGAGGTAACTTAGAGGTCGGTTGTTTAACGACACTTCTATGTCAAGTATGACGTCTTGAAGTTCCTCCCAAGACAGGAAACCTTTCCCAATGGATTTGTACAAGGCTCTTTTGAACAACCCCACCATTCGCTCAAACTGCCCTCCCCACCAAGGAGCGCGACTGAGGTTAAACTGCCACTTGATGTCTTGATGGGCTAAGAAGTTGTTCAGCCGTTCGTCTGCCATCGCCTTCTTCAGCCATTTCGCAGCTCCAACGAAAGTTCCCCCATTGTCGGAATAAATCTTGACTGGTCTGCCACGTCGCGCGATGAATCTCTTGAGGCAGCTGATAAACTCAGACATTTGCATGTTTGGTAGTAACTCGAGGTACAGGCCACGGGTAACGCTGCAGGCAAACAGCACCAGGTACGCTTTTCCTTCTACTTTCTTTCGTTTCTGGTACCTCAGAGGCACCGCGTAATCGACTCCAACCACTTTGAATGGTGCGCTTCCGACCGTTCGGTCTCGTGGTAAGTTTCCGGGCGGTGGTTTTTGTAGCGCTTTCACCTGGAATCTCTTGCATCCATAGCAGGACCTTATTTCTTTCTTCGTTATTCTTCTTAACCGTGGTATCCAGTAACGGTCGCGTATCTTCGCCATAGTTATTCCCACTCCTCCATGGAGTGTGTCCCGATGCACTTGTTGAACCAATTTCTTGGTGAAGGTTGAGGTGTCAGGAAGGTAGATTGGATAGTGCCCCTGTATTCTGCCACGACACTCTAACAACCCATCTTGATTAGGCTGGAGGTTAAGTTGAAGCTTGTCTTCTTGATACTGCTCTCTCCACTCTCCTTCACGCTGTGTTCGACGTACCCAGAACTGTCTTTGTGCGTCTAACTCTTCAGTGGTCAAAGGATTCTTCTTTCTCCCTCCACTCGGTACCCGGGTGTTAAATACGAATCTCGCTATCCACGCACATATTCTTAACGTTTTCCAGTGACTCCACTTCTCCAGCAGGGTGTCGAACTCATCTTTCTCTTGTGACACTATACCAAACAGGGTCTTGGTCGCTTTCGTTTCTGCTAGAGTAGCCTCGTTGGTAGTAGTGACGATATCTTCTGGCCAGTCTTCTTGGGTGTCTAACCAGCTCGGGCCTTTCCACCACGATTCCTGATCACCACCGAGATTTCCTCCTCTACTTGCCAGGTCTGCTGGGTTATCTTTCGTTCCGACATGACGAAAAACTGTTTGTCCCCGTTCTCGGATTTTTCGAACTCTGTTGCTCACGAACTGCTTGTATTCGCCTGGTTTCCGGATCCAATGCAGTGCGACTGTGCTATCCAGCCAACAGTACACCTGTGATACTGGGAATCCCTCCAATGCTTCTCGGACGTTGTGTGCCAGATTGACCGCCATGTGTCCCGAGACCAATTCAAGACGCGGAATAGTCAAGCCTTTCTTTGCCAATCTTGCTTTCGCGGCCACCAACCCCTTGCTAGTTCCCGAAGGTTGTTTGGCTACGGCGTACACTGCTGCTCCCACACCCTTGCCGCTGGCATCTCCAAAGGCGTGTAGGATGACGTCGCTGATTTTTTCTTGGTACTTGGGAATAGATCTGGGAAGAGCGACCTGACTTGGCAGATTGTTTTCCCATCGTTTCCATTGTTTCGTCAGCTCGTTGGACAGTTTAGCGTCCCAAGCGCGTTTCTCATCACAGGCGTCACGATACAGGACTTTTCCACCGAGCGTGATAGGCGACGAAACACCAAGTGGATCATAAATTCGTGCCACTTTTCCTAAGATTCCCCTCTTTGTAGGTTCGGCTGGTTCACTTGGGAAGCTCACTCCAATGGTGTCTCTTTGTTTATGCCACACGAGGCCTAGCAGGCTGCTTTCTCCAGAGACTGTTCCGAGTTGTTGTTTCGCGTAGCTGGTTCCTTCTTCGTTGGTCTCTTCAGCAGTCTGTTCTAACTCTCTCACGTTTGATCCCCACTTGTGCAGTTTAAATTTCGCTTCTTCGAAGATTTTAGTCGCTGCTTCTTTTACGTCCTTAGCTTCTTGGACTGTGGATCCTCCCGTTACAAGGTCATCCACATACATGCTTTGCTCAATTTCGCTCACAGTTTCCGGCTGCTCTGGACGGCTTTTCTCTAGATGTTGCTGGATCACTCCCCCTAGGAGAAAGGGCGAAGGAGCAAGGCCAAACAAGGCTCTGGTGAATCTTAAGGTCTCGATGGTTTTGGATTTCAGGTCAGTGAACCAGTGGAAACGGAGGGCGTCTCGGTCTTCTTTCCTTACTCTCACTTGTAGGAAGGCTTGTTTAAGGTCTCCTGTTACGGCAACTGGGTGGAAGCGACCACGAACTAGAACGTTCCAAAGACGGTTTTGGAGAGGAGGCCCCACCTCCAAACATTCGTTGAGTGACGGTGCTTGCTGGTGTTTTCTGGCGGAAGCGTCATATATGATGCGAAGTTTGGTAGTTGCTGACGATTCCCGGACCACTGCTTTGTGAGGAAGATAGAACTCGACTCCAGTCGCTTGTTCTGTCGCACGCTCCACGACACCTTGCGCTAGTTGATCTTGTATGATCGTGTTGTAATCGTTCAGTAAATTGGACTTTCCGAGTTTGTTCACGAGGGTGTTGAGTCTTCGGAGACTTCCCTTCTCGTTGCTTGGAAGCGGTGGATGGTTTCCCTTCCAAGGAAGACCTGTCTCGTACCAACCCTCGTCGCTGCGCTTGAGTTGCTCGCGGAATTCCGAGTAGACGGTTTCCTGGTCACCGGTTGGTGAGTCCTCTAGCCCCAACACGTCCAGACGACACAGTTCATCGTAGTCGGTAGCTGAAGTCTGCGTCAGGAATATCTTTCCAACGTCTATTCCCTCTGCGCCTGATGTCATTATGGTCCACCCAAACTTGGTTTTCTCTGCTACTGGATCACCAATACGACCCACTTTCTGCTGGCTTCCGGTCTTGATCTTGGTGTACTCACTTGCGCCAAGGATTACATGAACAGGTAGTTTGTCTCTGTCGTCTGTATCCTCGATGACTACGCCTTGTAGGTGGGAGTAACTGCGTATCATTTCGTCGTACTTTGGGTTGTGCACGGTTAGAAGTTCCTTGCGGTCGACTTTTGTAACTTCTGCTTCGAGACTGAAGTCACCTTTCACATTTGACATCTTTAGTCGGTAGATTTCGACTCTCTTTGTCACAGCCCCGATCATCATCTCTATACGTCGCACCTCTGTTCGCTCTGGCTTCGAACGTAGCTTATCTAACAACGCCGCTGACACGTAAGAACTACCGGCGCCGGTGTCCAGTAGAGCTCGGCACTTGACACCATTTATCTCGATTACGACGACCGGATGACAAACAACGTTGACGTCATTTCTGGCTGTCTTCATGTTATCTTCACTCACTTTATCGCAGATTGAAGTGTGGTGTTTCCGCTTGCATACTTGGCATACCGCGCGACTTCGACAATCGGCTGCTCGGTGTTTACTCCCGGTGCAATTAAAACACAGACGTTTTTCACTTAGCTTCTTCTTTCGGTCTGCTACCGAGGTAAAGTTATCACAGTTAATTGATTTATGTGTAGAACTTTCACAAAACGCACATACCTTCGCTGGTTGACCATGATCTTGAGCGTAAAAGCTTCGGTTTCGTAGATATTGGGTTTTGTCTTGTGACGTTTCGCGATCTTCTACTGGGTGTATGTCTTTCCACTTCCTAAGAGCTTCCAGAAGTTGCGTAAAATCCCACTCTTGCCAATTCTCTTGACCACGAACCAGATCGGCCTTTATGCCTTTGAGTTTGTCGATCACGCTTCGAACATTTCCCTTGACGTCCTGGAGTTTTCCAAGTGTCTCCAACGACTGTACATTGTACATCAAAGTCTTATAAAATTGGTGTACCTTTGGTGGATGGGATCCTGTAATCGTTGGAAGGGCCGCGAGGTTGCGCACGTACGCGTGAACGATTTCACTGGTTTTCCCATATTCATTTTTTAGGATGGTTTTCGCTCGTTTATAGCCATCATCAGTGAATGGTAATCCGTCAATATCTTCTCTTACCTTAGGTTCAACCAATTCCTTCAAATAGGCGAATTTTGTCACAGGTGCTATATCGGTTTTGTCGATCTCCGCTTCAAATTTGTTCCAAAACGTCAGCCACTGTTCGTGTGTGCCATTGAACTTTGTAATGGCTAGCTTCGGTAACTTCACTTGCTCCTTTTGAGTGGGTTTTCCGGTCGATTGGGCTTTCTGGTTAAGTTCAAGTTGTAGTTCGAGTTTCGCGCGTTCAAACTGGAGTTGTTCTTCTCGTTCACGGGCGATTTGTTCGCTTTCCTTTTGTTTCTTCTCGCGTTTCTCACTCTGTTCCATCTCAGCGAGATGCTTAGTAAGGTTCTCGATTTCGCAATCCACTTCGTGTATCTGTTCTTCGATTTCTAGAGCCCATGTTGCCACATCTTCTGCGCTTTCGCTCTTGTTTAGTTTCGCTTGTTCAGCTTCTCGCTTTAAGCTATCTGCTTCTCCAACGATAGCGAGCAGAGCTTCCTTGTGTCGCCGTATTGCTTGAAAATTGCCCTTTTGTACCACAGACTTCGTCTTGTTATGAGTTAATTTCAGTAGTTGCAATTTATTGGTCACGTCTTCTATTTTCCCATACGCGTCCATCGCTAGCATCCCGTCGGAGGTGCCACTATATTGGAAATCAGACTAAGAGCCTGTGCTCGTTCCAACACTTCTCAAAGAAAAGGTTTAATCACGTTCATTTAATCACATAGATGTTCTCACAGTTCTCACAGTCACTGTCTCTCTCGAAGGGTTTTTTCTCATCTCACAGTCACTCAGGAATTTAATCTTATCTACACCACCTATGAGCTCAATTACGTACGTTATTTATAATATAATCCCTAATCCTATAACTATCAAGTGCCACATTCTCATGTGACACAAATACACTCAATTCCCAACAGGTCAAATTATAACACGATCAAATCACGGTTATTACTGTACAGCACCTGCGTGGACCTTTACATTTCATGCATCGCAAAATTTTATCAATAACACTGCATAATGAGTTGCATGGGCAGCCCCTCCATCCTGTCGCAATTTCCTAATTTTTGAAATTCAGTGTTCATTACCTCAGGGGGTCTTTACACGAGCCCGGGTTGAGAGCCAGGCGCTTACGAGCCAGCGTGTCTTTGGCGCCAATTTTGTTTGTTGTCAAGCCAGATGTCCTGTCTAAACATGGCAAGTTCGAGCGCTCGCAAATAAAATAATTTTTAAATTCCACGGCAGTGGTCTAGTGACAAGATTGAATATTTGACAGTCAGTCTAAAGGACTACAAAACTGAGATGGTTACCAAATTTTTCACTTCAATTCAGATGTCGTTGCCTTGTTTTCTCGCTTACGCAAACGCACAGGCGAGAATATACAAGGCAACGACATTTGAAACAATCGAAATTTGCTTCCGACGTTTTTCAACATCACTAGCCATGTTGTTGTTCGCCATGTTGTTGAGTGAATAATTTTCGACCACATGTCTTGACACCAGAACTCTGATCGGACAAAAAAACATTCCCAAGCCGGGTTCTGGGTTGGAAAAACAAAGCCAACCCGGGTTCATGTAAACACGAAAAAAGAATAATTATGAGTGTTAAGCTGAGCCGGGTTCGTGTAAAGGTATCCTCAGACAGAAACCCGTCTCAGAATATTATATTAATAGTCGGGCCACAAAATGTTATCAATCATGCATATCCGCATTCACATTTTTACCCTTATAAACGCAAGAAAAGAAGAAATATAATTTCATCGCAATGAGTTCACACTACAAATACATCTTATATAGAATGTCATGCCACATATTATGTCATATGATATATGGGAGAAAATATACTTTAACGTTACGGCATTCAACATTGAAAACGCGTTTAGCATCCAACGTGTCATCAAATAAGGATGTTTATACATTTCTGTTTGAACATTTTTAGTTTTCTATATTTGTTCCTATATGTATTGCCACTTGATGTTTTACTCTGACGAAGAACTCTGCTCTAAACGTCAGTTTTTCGTTACTAAAAACTCCCTTGGTGGACGCCAATAGTTGTCTTATAAACAATAAAATTTTCATTATTAATTGCTTTGTTGAACATCGGAACATTGAATTGATTGAAGTTGTCTTTCAGACAACCGTTTTGACGTCATGTGCAAGCGGTCTATATCCAAAACACTGCCTACGCGGCACTCTACTTTTTATTGTCGCTCAATGCTTAGTAACTAAGTATAGGTTAATAAAAGTAGCGTGCTGCGTAGGCAGTGTAGAAACAACAATCGAAATATAGTAACTTCGGTTAGATATACTGTCGAAACAGAGAACGTAGAAATCTAACGTTTCGAGCGAAGGCCCTTCGTCAGGTATGTAAGTATAGGTTAGTTACCGAGAAGGAGGTAACTAAGTTTAGCTTAGTTACCGACTTCTAGGTAACTAACCTGCTTAGTTTATTCATGATACAGACGATACTTGTCGTTATTTAACAAAAAAATAGTATTCTAGACGTAGTTTTAAAACGATATAATAGGTCATTTAATAAGCAAGGTAACTAACCTATATATATATATATATATATATATTAACTGCGGCACATCAAAGATAATTTATGCATGAATAAACTAAAAATAAATACCACCATCACTACATTTAAAATTCATAACAGGCATGCGAAAGACTAATTTGCATTAAAATATTCTTTTGATTGTGCATAATAACTAGGATAAGATTGAACTTTAACAAGTCTTTATAATTATGTTTGCTTTTGCCATGATGTAAACTTACATGCCATGCAGGTTGAATCAGTACAGACACCGCGGTAAGAAGTGAACACCAGAAGTACACACAACTAGAGTAAGGGAGTCAGTTGGTTCGAATTCAATACAGAATAAGAAACTACAGATCAACTACAGAACTCGGTAGGTCATAATATTGATATTAGGGACCTTAAGATGTTACGACGACGACGGCGGTTAAAAAGCAACATAAATTTTACAACTTAAAGAAGTCACGGTTAACTGACTATTATATCTGATATTTGAAGCTAGTTTAATGACTTTCAAACGCCCCAGTACTGCTAAAATGATTGTAGTGTCTGTATTGAAGTCAATCTTAAGCAACAGTTCTCATCTTTTAGCCGTTGACGTCGTCCTGAAGACGTGAAAATGCTCTAAGTGGCGTTGTATAGAGAACGAGGACCGTGTTGGCTTTACTCTAGGGAGTAAAAATTATTCATTCTTGTTGTTTTGCAAATATAATTATTTTGTTTAATTGACGTCGTCGTTGAGGTTGCCGTCCTGGATCTTAAGGTCCCTAATAATTCCTCGATAATGGTAAAGACTAACAACATTTTATATTATGCATATCATTCATAGATAGCTAACATTGCTTCAACATTTCATGATCAAAGTCCCATCCAACATTGCGTAAAACGCCTCCCTTGTAGCTCTGGCAAACGTACTGTATAGTCAAATTTAAACAGAACTGACGAGTTCAGATATAGAATATAATAATTGAAAAACGAGCACAACGATCAACTAATTAAAAGCATTGCTTTTATAAGTCCATGGAAACTTCACAAGTCTCTCCTTCCTTCTCCCAAACTTTTCTTCGTGTTTTCACAACTCTTTAAAAACACCGAAGACATTTTCTGTTTATTGACTGTCAAACGATGTATGCTAGTAATAAGAGCAATCATGTTCTACTGTGGTTTAATACTGTTAAGTCTGTGCCATTATGTCTCCTTGGTGACACAAACACTCTAATAGTAATTAGTGCTTGCTTTTACTTAAAGATGAATTTCTTTGCCGTCCATAAACAAGAAGTCGTATGGCATCGTGTTTACATGAAAATTCAGATTCCCGCAATACGCGGAGCGGATATTTAAAAGCTTAAATTTCAACTGAGCTGCCGTTCGGTTCCCACAGTAAAACTAATAATATACTGACTCTGATTGATTTTCGGACATGCATGAACAAAATCTCCTACTGTTTTTTATCACGACACTGGTCTGAACATTCATACCTGAGAATGAAGCTTTCTTTCGGAAATGAAAACCCATGTGTACAAATTCATTAATTCGGAACAAACTAGGTCTTTCACAAGTATCACATTTGTTATCGATGATATATCGATATTTAGCTTTAACGACTGTCCGAGTTCAACTAATTATTAAACAGGCATGCAGTAAATTCCATTTTTATGTAATATTTAAAACACGAGCGGTCATTTAGCATGCTCATAATCTATATGCATGCAGATCACCTTCAAACAACTTATATATTATGAATAATTTACACGGCATGGTTAATTGAAAAGTTCAACCAACATACTCTTTGCTATGCATTAATACACTGTAAATTTCAAGTAGTAAAATTTACTCTCTTGAGGGTTAAAATTTACTCTCGATGATGGAGTATGCGATTTTCGGGTAAAAGTTACCCCATTTCGGTGTGTAATAATTACCCGGAAGGTGAAATATCGGAGGGTAATCTGAGAAACTGGAGTATAGGTAACAGGTCGAGTAATAATTCCCCCACTGTGTGGAGTAAACTTTTCATTCAAATGGGGGTAACTTTAATGGTGTGAAGACGAGCGTTCTTTCAAAATGGCGGATTAATGGCGATTTGAAAGAAAAGATGGAATAAGGAAAGCTGGGAACTTGTGGACTTCAGAATCAAGTTTTGTATTGTCACTCGCAGACTTCTTTTTGTCACTGTCATCCTGCTGTCGATTATACAAGGTAAGCGCTTACCCTTAAATACGTGACGATTTTTATAGTTTAATCAGCGAAGGAGTGGAGTATACACTATACGGCTTGTAATTTATCTTTCTTAATCAACCGGTGCTTGCTTCATGTTTTACTGTGTCGTAAATGTTAAGGTCGAACCGAACATATTACTTCACGGTTCTGTTCTAAATGTGTTGTTCTATAAGTAATATGTACTACATGAGCGGCCGTGTTGTGTTATTATTGAGTATTTTAAAGATGATGTGCAAAGTATATATTAAATTTAAACCAGAATAAACGTATAAGGCTGAGTGTACAGTTTAGCTACTGTATACTAATTCTAACCCCTATAGCTAGCTCGCGGATTGAAATTGAATGATTAAACTCGTCTACAGATTATATATATGGATTCAGTATAAATAAAATTACAACGTATACCAGTAAATACATTGCATTGTCACCTCAGATAGTGCAGTAATACACTAAAGAAGTTAAAGGACAATGTCAATGTACGTTTTGTAGGTTGTCAGACCGATATAAAGAATAAAACTTGTTATTGTAAACGGCGGTAAGCAACTTTGATAAGGACAGAATGAATAAAATTATTACTAAATTAAGCAAGTGACGAAGGCATGGCAGCCATGCATGGCTAATTTATATAAGTTCGAGAACAATTTAATTTATAAAGAGCACTAGTTTATTTGTTTCATATACGGCAAATATCTTACTAGATAGCGATAAAGAACTAAAGTCAGTTAGAATATAGAATTATATTTTATTACAACATGCAAAGTTTAAAAATATAACAAATATTTCTGTGGCGACTTTTGTCTGTAGACTCGACAGCTAAACTGAGTAATGCCAGTACATTATCGACCCCGATTACCGCATAAACCAATCATAGTTTGCGCTTTCCTCTTATCTTATTAACATCTCATACGCAAAACACTTGAGATTTCAGAACAGCTGTGGAATTTGGAAAGAACTATTAGGGCAAGACATGCATGTGGTTATCGCAAACGTTCGTTTCCAAATTTTAGTACTATAGTATTCTTGTCATCTAGATATATATGTAATACGCAACCAAGTTTAGATACTCTTAATCACCTTCTTTATCAAACTGGCTATGTTTAAACGCAAATGACCTATTAGCATTTATGGCGGTTAACAATTCGACTCGGCTGATACAAAGGTTTTGGCTTGTTCTTTAGATTTTTGATCGCAGTGAACAGACTGACAAAAAATGATATCATTGATATGTTGTTCAACATTGTCATTGTGTGGATTGAAAGGTAAGAAGTTTTAATAAAAATAAATAATAATTTTATGGTTAATTATGATCACGCATTGCAATAATTTGTAGTTTTCTTCTTACACTTGTTCTTGTATATCTTTATAGTCTGTAGCTACAGCTTTATAGTTTATGTGTGTCGTTTGTTTGCGATTAATTCCAAAGGCGCGAAAGCAATGGTATAATATATGTATCTTTGGAACAGTATAGTAAATGTATATCTTGTACACATCTTAGTGAATACACGCGTAAAATATAATGTAAAATACAATTAAAATATATAAGAATTCAAATGTTCTTCACGTGCCGAAGTCTTGAGTTTACACGACTTGAGACGGAACGTTGAGGTGTCACGCCTTGCGAGTGGAGCTATTTGAATTCTGTCTTGGTAAGATATGTATTGTTACTGTGCTGAAGACTTGGGTTGACACGACCTGAGTCAGAACGTGAGGTGGCACGCCTTGCGAAAGTGACAATATGTTTATGCTTACCATGTTTCATTGAATAAAATGTGGACAATAATAATATATCTTTGCAATTGCCTACATCCTAGAGTTAAATTTTGAAGCATTTATATATATGTATATATATACGTCAATCTAAATGTTAATGAATTAAAATAAGATTAGAAATGAAAACATAAAATTGCATGAAGTTATTTTATAAAACAATTGCTGAATCAGTTTTTAGGACACATTAATTTTGCAAGAAGAAGGCAATGCACTATCTATAAAATTAGTTATACAGTCAAGATTTTCAGTGCATATGTGCAACACATACATTATATCAAGTTTATAGGCAGGCAGCTATGAAATACTGGTTCAATATTTAAGATAAAGACTAAACTACAGCCTATTTACTTTTACTTATTTATTCAGTAAATAGCTGTACACTTATGTTAGCGTAAATTTATTGCATTGGCATTTTTACTAAACTGTTATTTGTTTGTATTTTATTTTTCAAAGCCAACAAAGACTTATTTTAGACGAAGGACCAGAAGAACGTACTTTGTTCAGAAAAGGAAGTTGTTGCCACAAGATTTAAAGTTTATCAGAACGGTTTCTTCTTGCAAATGAAAAGTGTATAGTTCGCATATATAACAAATATTGATAATCTATTTCTGTTTTATGCCTAAATAAAGTCAAATCAATGGCAATGTAGCTCAGCATGGGTATATAACCATGCCAATTATAATTTTTTTGAGAATTTCGTTCCTAAATTTAGTTGTTCCTAGAGAATGCAGCTAAGTTATTTGCTCCAAAGTTGGTAAGTTTCGTGGGGAATTTTCAAACGAACGTTTTTTTTTATTCCCTCGTTCTTATTGCAGTATTATTTTATGCTAACTGACAGATAACGCATATATAGAGTATGCAAGGTAACTAAATATACAAGGCCATGTCTCCTGCATGATTCACTCATTAGTCTCATTGCATGCATGTAATACATTTTGAATATATTTAACATGTAAATTTATTTTAGATCATTTAATCCTGAATTAAACTTGAAACAAAAACAATTATTCCAGCGAGCAACTTGAATTAAGATTCCAATTTAAGGGATTTGTGATCAATATATAATTGTAAAAGTGGTGTAGAAATTACACCTCTTTTGGAAAGGTGTTACTCCCTCCCCATATTTACCCACAAAGTCCGGGGCATTTTTGGGACAAAATAATTACCTCACTTTTGAGAGTAAAAATTACACCAATATTTGAGGGGTAAATTTTTGGGTAGGGTAAATTTTACCCCTCAAAACCGGGGCGTTTGTGGGACAAACTTTAACCCCACTTTTCAGAGTAAATTTTACTCCCTAAAATTTACTGTGTACTTATCAGATTTTACATACAATTTTAATATACGTCATGCAATCTATTTTACCTTTAACATTCCAATTTAAGTCCAGTCTTTAATACAGAATACAGAATACAGATTTTAATTACTTCTTCCCACAAGGGGCTTTTCAAGAGCAATTTACATTACTAAATTTCAAGTGGCAGAGTCGAAGGCATATTAAAGGCGCTCGAAGCAGCCGCCCTATGACACATGTCAGACCACGAATCACAGACCTAGGTGTTGATTTTATGGAGGGAGGAAAACCGGAGAACCCGACGAAAAACCCTCGAAGCACAGGAGAGACCAAATAAACTCTACTCACATGAGTGTTTCAAGCTCGAGAACGGGGTTATTCCCAGACGGTCACCCATCCAAGTACTAACCCCATCACACCGGGCTTAACTTTTGGTGAGAGGCAGCGCCCTAACAGCACACGCTACCCACGCCACTCGCTCGCTCGTTCTGTCGCTCGATCCATCACTCGCTCCTAACCTAACCCGCTCGCTCCCTCCCATCTTCCTCACTCACATGTACACCCAGTCACAATAGACTCCTGCTTTGAGCATTTTATCACAGAAAGATTATTCTAATATATAGTTAAGCATGTTCACATAATATTTCTCGTGCGAGTAAATTGTGTACATATCGAATTGAAGCATTACTATACATATGAAATTTCCCACATACTAAATTCATATTAAAAAAACAACATAATTGGGAGCAGGGGTGTCACAAAGAAAATAGTATATATAGTACCGTGATTGTTGTCAACAGTATAACAGATTCATCACGAATCTATATTCTTTTATCGCCAAACGTCTTTGCTTCCCATCCGGTATCGTTCTGTGCTGAGTTCGACTCATTCTTCCCACAATTGCCACCATAACCAATAAAGCTCTGATTAAATGAATGAACGAAATAGAAATAATTAAATGCATGTCTGACTAAAGATACATATTTTAACTGGCAAAAATTACGAGCCAATCCCCAATCTTCGGCAGGAATCAGACTATTCGTGTCAATATTTTGAAAACTATTATTTGTCAGCATTACGTTCTCTAAGATCTCAGCAGTTCTCCACATTCAAGCCGCCAATGGCGTTAAGAGAACGGATAGATACGCTAGCTAGGATATGAGAAATTGAGTGTAAACGTTCCTCGAGATATTTTACTCAGAAACAGTTCTGAGTTCCCAGGGGGACTCAAACCCAAAACTTTCTGATCGCCGATGAGACGCACCATTGACCTATTGCGACTCAGATGATTTGAAAGTTGGTTACGTTCAATGTGCGACATTATACTGCTATGTGCAAGTATGATAATATAGCATGTTAGTTTCGTCAAACACATCAATACATCAAATTCAACCTACGTTCAAATCATCTGATTTCTAGAAGCTCGATAGTTAGAATGTCTCACAGACGATCAGAAGGTTGTGAGTATAATAACTCTAAGAACATTAATTTACACTCAATATAATTCACCTTGACACCAACATTGACGTTGCAATTTTGTAATTCAGATTACTTTTTGCTGGTATCTAATGACATTTTTGGATACTTAAAGTTTCGTATTGGGATTAAAACACGTTTATAATAACATCTCGATTTTTTTAATTATATACTTAATTACAGATAAGACGAGTTCACACTGTGATAGACGCCAGTAGGAACCAGGTAAATTATCACCTAAAGGGTTTTATTAATGTGAACTGTGCATTACATCATCTTCATTTTTTAAATAACATGTAATGATCTTCACAAGTATACAGTATCGTGTAATCACCGTTAAGGTTGTGACGTCATGGTACATCTCTTTGTCTTATTTCATAAAAGAAATAAAAAGTAGAACTATCAACAATCTGGGTCTTTACAGCGTGTCCAGTCTAACCGAGGTCACAAAGAGTTAGTTCTTTGGTTGGATAATGAACTTACGTACAGTGACGTTGGTTAGACTGGACGCGCTGTACCGGTAAGAGGGAAAGACACGTTCAATTTTAGAATGTCTGTATGTAATAGACAATAAAGCATGAGCAGCGATCTGAATCTGATTTACAAGGCGAGCTGCAAGCGAGCCGTAGTAAATCAGATACCGATCGGCTGCGAATGCTTTATCGTACTTATCAAATGGACGCATCTAAATAGCCATGTTTTCAAACTATTTTTCAAGTTGGAGTGATTTTAGTAAATTGAGGAAAACGTTTATGTAAATCTGGACGAATCTGTATGCGATATACAGACATTGATTAAATATTCATTTCTTTTGAATTTTCTTTATGAATTTTTAATGAATTTGATAAACTATGATATATATTTCTCTTAAGCCTGGTTTCCATATAATCGCTACGATCGCTCAAAAATTAGCTCGGCGATCGCAACGGTCAACAATCATGTCGCTGTTTCCATATGATCGCTAAGGCGGCCATAGTTGATCGCGGCCATTGTTTTAATGGTCCGCTGGGAATCGGATGCATACTGATCGCTGAGATTGCAAAATCACCGTTTCCGTATAAAACGCAAGGATGCCACGATCGTTGAGATAGAAAATTAGTTGAGATAGAAAATTAGAAAATTCTAATTCCCCAGCGTGTTTTGCCACAGCAGATTTCTCAAGCTCAGCCTTTAGCGCAACGTGCATGCAGGCCTTATGTTCCTTCAGATCGACGAGTTGAGAGATTCCTACCAGTTCGACTCACTCAAATGGAATGCGATATACTCTTGGCTTCGAGAAATTGAGCACCCTGTGATTCCATTATGCAATTTACTTAATTTTAGAACAACCGTAAGCACGTAACTACGTCATTGTGTCCTTACGTCGTGATTCTGGTTGTTAAGTTGTTTTTGTTTATATGACGTGAGCCAAGACAATATTGGGATTTGCTCCGATGAAGGCCTGAGGCCCCGTTCACACTATATACCGGATAGGTTTTCGTTCCGGCACGAAAACCTATCCGGTATAGTGTGAACAGACGGCATAATTATGTGCCGTTTCGTGCCGAATACGATATAACCCCGTGATCCAACCAATCACCACGCTCTATTCTATCGGTATAGTGTGAACGGGGCCTGAGTCAACAGGTCGAAAGCTCAGCAATAAATAATAAACGTGGTGTTACCACAAATTCTCGCCTTTATTCATATATACTTATCAAAAGATATAAAATAGAATGGGTATATTTTGACAGAGCAAAAAAGAGCTTCACAACAATATATAGCTTGTTGCATGGTTATATTTTATGCTTACCAAATAAGAACGAATATTACAATTACATCACTATTCCAAAATTTAATGTGTCCTCTTAACTTAAAAGTTACATGGGTTACTGTATATGAATCATGATGTTGAATAATTCTGAATACAGAATAACTTATGTTCTTTGCTATACAGTTAAAATGATCAACAATGGTTTGGAAAGAGACCATCGGTCAAAAGAAAAAGTTTTTAAACCAAGAAAACAGACAGAAAAAACTCCAGAAAATAGTTTCAGACTTTTGTGGAAAAATTTTGCGTCTGATACAAGTTTTGGTGGACTTTCAAAAGCTACTTTATCGAGCGGTTTCCTTCGGCGTTTTATCTGGGCACTAATATCTGCAACATGTTATGGATTCACTATTTACATGTGATATACTTTGGTAGTCAGCTACATGGACAAACCAATATCGACGGCAGTGGATATTGTACACGAAAAAGTAAGTCAACGTTTGCTATATATATATATATATATATATATATATATATATATATATATATATAAGCCAATTTATATAAGCCTATAGCAAATATAAATTTAAGTTAATGAGACAAAAACGTCTAAGCAAAATGTAAAACTGCGTAAAGACCTTGTAAATCGGTAGGGGTCCGGACAAAGATCAATTTCTCAGCTGTCAACAACTCAAATAAACCCCAGACGGGTATAAAGGTCAGTCTTTCCAACCAGCATGACTCCGCCCGTGCAGAAAACAAGGCAATGAATAGTCTAACCAATGGAAACGGTATTTCCTCTGTTTCGCGGGAAAATCTGCCAATCAAATTTCACCTAGCCGTCCTTATAAAGACTTCAACACGCACCATATGAACCATTGTGATCAAGAGCTTTACACAATAAGCTACGTGTAAGCTTGGCAAAGCGAACAAATTATTTTGAAAACGCTTCCGTGAGGATATGCCTCTCGTTCGACGTCAAAAAGTGCACGACAAGGAGCTGCGCCAAACGCTGCCGGCACCAACAACGATAGTCAGCCCTCGATCCGTGACCTTCCTCAACGATGCGCAGAAAAAGGTCTACCCGACCATGGCCGTCGAAACACATGGATCGCTAGATTGCAACGACATGCGTCAACGAACAACGATGCAACCGAAACCGCTACCATGGCCGATGTTCCATCAACTAGCGTCGAGACGCCATCTACACCTCCGAGCGAAAGTCCTTTACTGAACGACGTCCAGTTGGCCCAAATACAGTCTATCGTCGCGAGGAGTATTCCAGAATCGGTGAATGAGATAGCTACCAACGCCGCTCGCGCTGCCGTTCAAGCCATGACAAGCTCGTCTGGTCCAGTGGTCCCGAACGAACCGCTACAATCCGCAGAATTTATGACAGATAACCGCACAGAGACGATCGCCCTAACCACCGAGACGCTGCACACATCTCCACCAATTCTTCGAGCCTACAGCAATCTCCCATATGGACAGTCATTCGACGATGTACCAGCCACAAGATACGTGAAGCAAATTCAGTCGGGTGAGTTTTTTGAACTGTCTAAACGTTTGCCGAAGAATCCATTTATTATACAACAGACAAAGAGCCCGTTATGTTAACGCTTGAGAACTCTGTGATTAAAGTTAAGAGATCCACCCAACCCAGCACGAATATCGCAGAGATCGAACAGTGAACGACTGCCTTCACTACGTACATGAGTGCTTTTACGCATGAATTCCTAAATAGAGTCCAGGAGTTCTTATCATTATTCGCCACGCTGCGCAATGCTACAGAGGGTTGGGTTGGTGCATGTATGACTTCAGGTTTCGTCGGAAAGCTGCGTTAAACAAATTTCTAAATTGGTCAGAAATAGATTTGCAGCAACTTCAATAGGACCGGAATCTGTAAACGAAACCTGTGTACGTACCGCCATATTTGTAACCGCTGCGACAGCGCACACGCTGGATATCATTGTTCAGTCTATATATCAAAGACCGCGAACAGACGAAGACCGTTCATCCAATAGCCAGCGCAATTCCAACAGAGCTAAATGCTAATAATGTACGTAAACATTTTATACCAACACCTATCGTAGTTACTACTAAACTAGAAGACACATTAGCTGGGCATCCGGACCCACAGTTCGCTTCACAATTGTGTGACAATTTAAGATATGGGGCCCGAATAAGATTCGATGGACAGCGAACCCCTAGATTTTCAAAAAAATTGCCTACCGCCTTTACCCATCCAAACATTGTCACTTCAAATTTGGAAAAAGAGTTCTCTCCGTTCTAACCGTTTACTAATTTTCAAGTCTCCCCAATTGGTTTAGTACCAAAAATGAATTCGGCTAAGTTCCGCACGATATTTCGTCTTTCATTTCCAAAGTCGGGCACGACAAGCATTAACTCTTGAAGGCATAAAACGTTTCCGACAGGGTTGTTTCCTGGCTAAGACTGACATTGACTCAGTTCACCCAGACAATTATGAACTTCTCGGCATGTTTTGGAACGGTAAATATTACTCTGACAAAATATTACGGCTTTCGGTCTAAGGAGCGCTCCATATCTTTTCAACCAGCTTTCTGACGCTATTGAGTGGGATCTTACAAAATAAGTGTCACATTTAGTTTGTGTGTCATATTCTTGATGACTTTCTCCTTATTGAGCCACCATCACCTTTACCACCGTATAACATTTGTCAACAAAGTTTAACTGCCATGTTGCTTACATTAAAAAACATTAGCATACCAATAGCCGCTGGTAAAACACAGGGTACAGTAACAGCAATCGAGTTTATGCATTATCTTAGACAGTGTCTAATGGAAGCACGTCTTCCTGCGGATAAAATTGAACGCCTACGGGCAGCTTTCGATCTATTTCAAAACAAACGGTCATGTACTTTAAAAGAACTTCAATCTCTAATAGGCACTCTAAATTTTCAACAAATGATCGAGCTGACGAGAAATATTATAAAGCCGCACCATCATATAAAGCTTAGCGCGGACTTTTTTTTTTAAAGATCTGGAGATGTGGAAACAGTTTATTGTTAACTGGAATGGTGCAAGTTTTCTTATCTTCTTCATGGCAAAACTCAGACTGCCTTGAACTATATACCGACGCATCTGGGCCAATTTTCAGGGGGAGGGCTGTTCGTCTATGGGGAATACGCATTTTGCGTATTTGTGGGGATGAAGTGCTCCCAAAGGTCACCCTCAACCCCATAGACTCATACGAATTGATGTAATTATAAGAATTAGTCGAAAGTAAGAAATGTCCATCTCGGGGATCTATTACCCCTTGGACATGTAGGATGCCCTTGGGGGTCATTACCCCTTGGGCAAAGTCCAACATGGGGAACTACGACCCCTAGGACATTAGACTAGAGTCCTACTTGGGGATTATTACCCCTAGGACAACTAAGACCGTAACGTTGAGTTGTTGGGATGAGGCTGAACACAATTTTCATTCGGAGTACTTCTCCCCGAACCCTTCTCCCACAAAAACATTGCGTGTGTGTCATAGCTGTATTCTTAATTGTCGAAAAATATGCGTATAAGGAGTTGGATCATTAATATATATATAAAACTCATTAACAATTCATGAGCTAATTAGCCAATCAGAGAAAAATATTTGGTCATGTGTATGAGTTTTGTAACCTGGTAAAGGTCGCGCAAACTGAATTCATCATTAAGAAATCAGATAATAAACGGCACAAACAAAGATCCGTTTATTACCACATTTCTTAATTATAAATTCAACATGATACATCACATACTAATATACACAATTGTCTAATTAACAAATAGATTCCATTTTGCCGTTGTCTGTTCAGTTATAGATGCACAGATGACGTCACAGCGTGGTAAGAACAAAAAACGTTGTGACGTCTTCTGTGCATCTATAACTGAACAGACAACAAAAAAATGGAATCTATTTGTTTTATACAATAAAAATTTAAAAGGTTTTTATCGAAACTCTGGCTGGATTTTGAGGCATGAAGAAGGAAAAAAGCAAGTCTGATCTGACGTGACCATGTGTCTGTCCTCTAATAGTTCATGGCCAACAACCAATGAAAACACGCATAGCAACCAGGGTATTGTATAATCTGTTATGACCAATATCAACAAGTCCCTCGCGAATTTTACTATAATAGACGATTGAGAAGCTATTTCATAAACTCGTGTATCGTGTTTTACCAGGGGTTACAAACACTCGAGAACAACAAAAATCACTCCGCCTATTACCTCGTATATATAATTTTCGTTGTTCTCTCGTGTTTGTAAGGCATTCGAAAACAAGCTCATGTTTTACAAAGACCTGAGAACAATTAATCGGTTAACGGCCTCGTGACTGGTAAAACACTCCCACTCTTTATGAAATATTACATATATATATATATATAGTCGTGGCGATAGATTAGCGTTCCTAAAATGTTGTGGCAATTCGGTTCATCGACATGACCAATTCTTTTAATAAAGTTCGTTGAACAACTTTCTGCTTTGAATTTGATTAGGGTTTGACAGCCGATAATCATATTTCCTTTTGGTTGTTCAAAAACCAATTAAATTCAAAACAACAGGAAGTTAGTAGTGTCATAACTGCTTTGCATGGTGAAGAATGTTATAATCAAATAAAATGTTTGCGGATACAACCATGTAAAATATATTTATTCTGCTGAGCTTTCGTCGTGTGTTGCTCAGGACTTCAGGTTGTATCCGCAAACATTTTATAATAACAGGAAGTTTCCAACAAATTTGATCAAACGAATTAGTCAAGCTAAGGAAATCAGTTGCAACAATATTTTAGGAAGATGCACTTATATTGTCACGCAGGTAATATAGCTCAAAGCTAACATGAAAGATCAAAGATATTTTGGTAATATGTTCTCGTGTCATTGTTCTCTTAAGATTTCATAATTTTCATTTACATGTGTTGGGCGAAGTCATTGACAAAGTTCAAGGCATCAGATCTAAGCTTATATTTATTACTAGCCAGTTTGTTAGTTAGTTAGTTAGTTAGTTCTATTTATTTATTTATTTATTTATTTATTCGTCCCCTGCTAGATATTAAACTTCTGTGAAAATGTCGGGTCCTCCATTATGTAAAAGCCTGTGTAAAAGTAGCTAAGGATGCTTAATATTGCGTTTGTTCTCCAGAATATCGACTTTCCATCTGTAACGGTCTGCAATCTCAACCAGTTCCGCAAATCAAAGCTACGAAAGATTCCTGAAATCGGTGGATTTTTGAAAAGTTTCGTAAATCGAAGCAAAATGGGAACTTCAGACTTTGATAAATCGTTTAACAAGCAAACTGCATCCCTCAGAAAAGGTGCGTCTATAAACTCGGACATAGACGATGAAGAAAATTCCCTGAATGATGTTGATTTTGACGAGGGTGTTATTCTACAAGAGTTAGTGGCCATAAAGGCGGCCGACTACAGTGAAGAGGAATTGATGGAAGTTGGGCATCAGTATAAAAAGTTGTTTTTGAAATGCTCGTGGATGGGCCTAAATTGCAAGAATGGGTAAGTAGAACATATGAAGGACGAGAAAGCGTTTTAGCATGGCATCAAAACGGCCAGATTTACACTTCCTAGTTCGTTTGTTAGTCGGTTTTGTTTGCGGTGCTGCACTTAGAAGCCTGTTTTCACAGTTGCTTAATGTGTCATCTTTGTGACTTCCAGGGACTCCTCAATAATCTAGTTTTGTTTTTTTTAATATTCAAATATATATTCAGAGGGAACTTCAATCAAAAAATGAAGTATTTTAAATAAAAGTCCCTTAATGTTTTAAAATGTTAATAGCTTTACGATATCCGCTCTCGTATTTGAGGAATGACGTTATCATTCTGACTTTGTAGAGCGGCTCAATTTTGATATACGGCGGAATTTTATTTTCAATATGTGACGTCATATCGTCAAAATTGAGAATGTTGCGTCAACATTGAAAATTCAAAATGGCGGCATAAAATACGAGAATGATAACGTCATTTCTTGAGTACGAGAACAGGTATTGTAAAATATAGATAAGTTTTGTGGAAACACCACGTAAAATATTTATTTGCTAAGCTTTCGGCCTGTTGACTCATCAGATCGAGCAATAACAACAAGCTGTTGGCTCACGTCATTTATAAACTAAGAAAACTTTCAAAGAATTAATCATAGATACCGTAAAACTACCAACAATTCCAAACATGACATTTAAATGACATTTATTCAAAAGTAGTTTACTTTTTTGACTACAGTTCCTTTAAATATTCGGTGTTGAAGCGAGGCCTATGTAATTTTAAGAAGAGCCTCTCAGATCTTGCATGTATTGCTTGCTAAGTATGTAGCAAATTGATCATGCAGAAAAGCATTTAGGTGCACGGTCGACTCGTTTCTTATTAATATTGCCTTGAGCGTTGCTCTTTTTTGTGCATGTTTCAACCCAATAGAAGCAATAAACTACCTCTATTATCAGCATGCAAACTATTCTTGTCACTCTATTCTGAAACATTTGCGGATTTCTTTTTCAGGTAAGGTCAATGTTCTCCCAAATTACAGTGCAATAATCTAAGTGATATCGAATTAAACTATTGTAAACGATTATTTACTTCAAAAACCAAGAACTAATTTTACAAAAAAGAGAATAAGTTATTCCGCTGTAAAGATCTTTAATAATTTATAAAAACCGGTCAAAAACGCGGATATACCAATCGGCCAATTTAAGGCTATTCTCAATTGTAATTTTAGTTGATTACCTTGATATTTTTGTATATAATTACTGTGTGGAAAAACGGCCTCACGGAAATCAGTAGCCTATAGTAAGCGCACCGTTTCCAAATAGGTTTAAATAATAAAAATACTACTAATAAATAGGTTTAAATAATACAAATACTACTAATATCTTGTGTATTTAAACCTTAGGTATTTAGCACAATTTTGGACTCCATCATGGAACTGGAGGTTTGGGAATTGCTATACCTTTAATCCTGGGGCTAATCAGACTGGACATTCCGTTAGAATACTTCGTACCAGTATGCCAGGACCAAATTATGGTATGTTTGATTAAAAAAAAAAAAGTACTGTCATGGATCGTTATTAAAGGTTGCAGGTTCGATCCCTGTCTACCCTGCGAGCAGAGCCTCCTGTATCCTTGCGAGGCGAAGGAAAGGATACAGGAGGCTCTGCTCGCCGGGTAATCCCTGTCAAGAGCTCAGAAAAATATTTTTGGAATATATAAGCTTGACGCGAACATCTGTTACACTAGTACATTACACCAAGCTCGCAAACCACATGACCACATCTATACACACCAATTTTAACATTACGAAATTAGAGAGTACTCAGACTGCAAACCTGCACTAGTGAATTTAGAGGGCGTATATAGAAAAACAATTTAAGGCATCCCGGTAACAGGGCTAGCTAGCATTCCCAATTCATTTCCGATGGCTTCAAAGTTTGCTGTCAATGCATTACCCAACTCTATATATCAATTGTTTTGACAGTTTTCCCAAAACTTATTTGAATTCGCAAAGGCTGATGATAAAAAGTACAACAGCCATCTTGCTTTAAATTGCAGTAAATTAGAAACGTGCAAGTGTCTATCGAATACATTTTTACCTCTAGCTCTAGTTATATTTTTGACTGTGTTTGTCTATCAGTTTGTTTGTCTGTCTGTCCCGAAGAGATTTCAAAAGGTATTAGATGAATGTTCATTGACGTTTGTGGAAAGCTTGGCCATTAAGAATTAAGATCAGCGCATTAAAATTTGATAAAAGACTGTTTGGAAGCTTCTTCGTGCAGCAGAAATAAAAGATAAAATGCTGGATTGCACTCATTCTCTAAATTATGCAAATTTTAAATATAAATTAGAAACATAGCTCTGTATCACATTTACAGACACTGATATCAGTTCTGTACCGAGGTAAACAGACATTGATTAAACCTTAATTTCTTTTGAGTTTTCCTCATGAATTATTAATGACTTTTAGAAATTTATATATATTACTTATTTATATTAATTACTTTCATTAGGGCTATCTATGGATTTCAATATCGAGCAGTCGGAGTACATAAATGAATTGGTAGACGAAGCAGGATTAAAGATTGTTATTCACAATCCCAAACAAATTCCTTTCCCATACGATGAAGGTATAACGGTACCTCCTGGATACTCTACGTCTGTGGCAATACGAAAGGTAAGTTGCGCTATAAATCTGTTTGAGTGAGCATGAGAAGTGACGAACTATAGGTTCACCTACAGCATTTCGAATCTTATAATATCCATGACAAAATTACTGCATTCTGATTGGTTGAGAGGAGTGCATTAAATTAAATCATTAATTGCACGCTGGAGATGCAAATTAATGCTACCATGGTGAGAGTGGAAAAATTTTAAATATGGCGGCGAAAATTGCTTCAGTCACGTAAATTTACCGGACTTACTGAGGTACCGTAGGTTTATGTGAGAATACTTGTGTTACCCGTTTTCGTCCCCAGAGCCCCTCTAGTGCTGGCGCGCGGAAAAGGCTCTGGGGGAATCCAAACCGGTGTCACGGTCTCAGTGATCCCCCTGTCTGAGTTATCCCCTAAGACCAACTGCGCAGTTATCCCCTGCTTTTCTTCATTCATATTGTCGTTGTTCTAACTCAAAAAATACGTATAATCATGGAAACCATACTTTTATCACGTTCTTTTATGCTCTGATAAAGTATATCGAGTTTAGCGAGACGAAAGCTTAGCGAACTATTATTTACATGAGTTACATGGTATTGACATTCGTAATAATCACAGGCGTTTTATATTTATACTTACGATATTGATTACCTTGCGACCAAATGTTTAAAAGAACGTGATAAAAGTATGGTTTCCATGATTATACGTATTTTTGGAGTTAGAACAACGACAATATGAATGAAGAAAAGCAGGGGATAACTGCGCAGTTGGTCTTAGGGGATCACTCAGACTGGGGGATCGCTGAGACCGTGACACCGGAACACCAAGATTCTTTGGTGTTCTTTCTAAAGGGCATGCGTTTAAGTTCGCGGTTTGGGAGTTGGATACGAGGTCATCGGCAGTTGATAATTTTCCTTTCGTTTTCGATTCTGGCGGTTTGGCTGTCTCGTATTAACTCGTTTGACACGATAAATGTGCACTTAGACTACTATTAGGAACTCTCCTTATTGACTTAATCTTCTCCTATTTACACTAGCTAGTCATTGTTGTAATGTTCAAACAGCAGCACAAGCTCTTAGCAGAAGCTTTCCAAGTCGAGAAGACAAATAAGGTTTTCCATCGCTGAAAAACGTTTGGTTAGGAGCTGAAAATTTAGCAACTGGGTACTGTGCTAATTTTATAAGCGGAGTGAAAAAGTGCCGGATCTTATGTTCACACGACACCGCCAAGGGTTCCGTTTTCATCTCGTTCCGTTTAGAAATCGTTTTCAAATCGCTCCGGTTAGAGCGCCGTTTTCACACAATTTCGATCCGGAGCCGCGTGAACGCAACGGCATTTTGTGACGTTTTACGCCGTTTTCAACTCGCTCCGAACTCGTGTGAACGGGGTCTTAATTGAATCCAAGCAGTCCGACTTAAGCGGACACTTAAGTGCAGGTCACAACCGTGCGTCAGTACGAGATGGCAAAACAAGATGAGCGTACAATGACGATTCACGTATAGTAATTCTACTCGTAGTTCGCTACTGATCCATAAGTTCCCAAATAATTCATATGAAATCCTAACTATGCGAATATACTTTTTTTATTAGGAAACCATCGTAAGGGTAGATCCTTTTAAGAATGGGAGCTGCTCTCCCAGTCAAGAAATTGATCGGAATAATATCTATAGAAACACCAAGCAGAGAGGATTAGCAAAGTATTCAGTAAAGGTCAGTAAGCAAAGCTTTTTAGCTTTTATCCACTTTTAAATTACGTTCAGGCCGCCTTGAAGCAAATCGAAAATTATGTAGGAAAATTTACTATAGTGCAGATTAGTATCAAACTGGACGTTAGCGATCACAGGTATAATATTTACAGGGGGTGGACAAAAAAAAGTGGAATGTGGAATAACTATTATTCGAGAAAAGAAAAATATGTAAAGTGATATATTTTAGAATGCATGGGTCAATATCTGCTCAAATATGATATTCCAATTATAATTTTGTTATTGGTTTAAAAAATACATTAACTTTGAAAGCATGCCACGCTGAGAAGCTGTTGTGAAATCAAGTGAAATGGCAACAAAATATCTAACTATTTTGCTGTTACAGTATAACACTTTCATAATATACAAACTCCATTAATCATCTTGAAGACCAATTGGAATAAGTTGAACTAATTAGATTCACTTCATTTGTTACAAGATTGAAAATCATGAAAAATTAATATATTTTTTAAATCAATATATAAAATTAGAATTTGATATCATATTTGAGCAGATCTTGATGCATGCATTCTAAAAATATAACTTTACATATTTTTCTGTACTCTAATAAAAGTTATACTAATGCACATTAATCATACTTTCAATGATGGCCACTTTTTTTTTGTCCACCTCCACCCCCTGTAATTTATTATCAATTACTACGCAGATGCTGACATGAAGTAATTCGCTACATAATGTTACTATGTACTAAAGTTTATATATGCATATAAAGCTCGTCATCTAATTCAGGCCTTGTGATGAAAAAAATAAAGGAGATTGACCAATCGAGCTCCTAAATTTAGCCAGGTGCTTAATTGAGCTCCTGGGTTAAAAGTCAAAATATTTGGCCATAAACGTAGAACCCAAATGCCTAAAAAGTGTTAATCCAAAGTGAAATATTAACAATTCAATTTTATTGAATTACAATATATATATTAAGTAATATAAAAAAGAACAATAACATGGCTATTAATTAATATATTACATGTGCATTTTGATTTAAAGATAAAATCAATACTATAATATCAAGTTCTGACTCTGTATTTTAATTGTCAGAATCAGTACTAGTAGAGTCAAAAAGTTCCTGATCTGACAGATCTGTAACATCACTGGTGGAACTGCTAATGCTATCAGTATCTGTGTCATCAAGGACAGATGGATCTAAAACTTGGGGTATAACCAGGCTCGATTTCCAGCTGTATCTCGTCCCCAGTACTTACCTCCCATTTTCATATCAGAAAATTTTAAATAGATTACATAAAATCGTAAAGTCAATCATTAAATGCATGACACATTGACAACATTCTTTGATAAGTAGAGTTTATAAAGTAAAAGTACAACATCATTTTCATTCCTTACAAGTTCCAGCCAGAACAAAAACTTTTTTGAGCTTTGGCCAAAATCAGCTCATTTTCAAGCTGTTTTATGAATCTAAAAAATTTCTGAGTTGGGAATCATAATACTTAGTTAAATGGTCAACTCCCACTCCCCCCTGTCACACAAGCTAGTTTCACCAATTTATAAATAAAATAGACTATTACAGTATTACCAAAATAATTGTATAATATACTGTATTAGAATTGTCTTTCATTTAAACCATTCATATTTACACCTGTCCAGTACTGTTCACCAACCTGATATGACAGGAGGTGAGAACAAGAGTTTATCACATTAATCCCAATGAAATCAAACCGACTGTTTAAATATTAATAAACCTAAAACAAAGGATTTGGCACCTTCATGTACCTTTCAACATGAATCGTAGCTTGATTGTTAACTGCTTTGACGTTTGCTGGGTTTCCAAACTACGTATATTTTCTATTAACTATGATTAAATATAAACATGATGCACCATGTTGGTCCCACTTTGCCCTTGGGCTTTGGTCAACCGGGCCAACACATTCAACATGGTGGCCTAAAAACTATTTAATAATAATGTAAAGGCCTAAAATGGCAAAATTTTAATTAAAAAAGTCAAATTTTAATTAAAAGACTCATTATAGCTTAAATACCACTTTTGAAACTTAACTAACCAAAAAACGTCAAATTACACGAAAGAAATAGCTTCCCAGGACCTTCAAAAGCTAATGCCGAAATTAGGAATAGACATAGTTGTATCAAGCTGCAATTTTCCACAACAGTCTGAATAACATTTAAAACGAGCAGCTGTATAAATTTTAGAATTTTGATAATGAAACGATTGAGGTATCGAATAAAAAATTGGAGAACAAATTAAACCAGGATTTATATAGCAAGAATTCAGCAATAAGTATCTCTAATTCTTAAAATGTCAACACATTACGATCGTTAAAAATTGCTTTAACTTACCTTGGAATTTTGAAAGTACATTGTAACCAAATGTAAATAGCTTATCTGCCATTCTAGATTTCTAGGAGGTGTATTAAAAACAGTCGATTCGAAACATTTTATAACGTCCAACAACGCAGCCATTTTGAAAACACGCGGTCAAATCGTCCCTGTTCCCGTTCTCGTACCCAGACCGGCGCGCTACCAATGACGAGTCCCAGCTCGTTTCTAAATGTTTTTATTATATAGCATGCTATCGGATATGAGCTTTTGCGTAATCTGATTGGTTCCCTACTACTAGGCTATCAGCTCATATCCTACTAGTAGAGGAAAAACAAGATGGCGGCATGTTTTTTTAAACTGCCGAAAAGAGTTGAAATTGACGGATTTTTATACAGAAAAACATCAACACCCTCAAACCAATGTATAAAAAAACAACATTGTGTAAAAATACATTAACAAATACACAATTTAGCATGTCAAATGGTAAAATTCACCTAAAAATTACGTCTTTTTACTTCAAAAACCCGACTAAATTAGCGGGTTGATATTAATTTGTTGCCAAACAAAGAAACTCACGGTTAAAATCAAGCTTACAACACACATTTCGTAGGAGATCACCAGTAAAGAGACTTTTTTTATTTAGATAAGCATTTGGAGTAGTAAAAAGCATGTTCTTTTTCAAAAACAACCAACTAAGTAATTTAGTTTCGCTGCCGAAGGTGTTTCAGTTTCATTTTTGCATGAAATCAAAACCTTTTTCACGACAGCAACGCTAATATAAACAACTGACCCACCTTTTGACTTCATAAAGGTACCTTTTAATCTTTTTTGTTGATCTGCTTAACACATTTATTGCCTCTCGAGCAACATTTATACAACATTTCGAAGCTGTTTACCGAACAGCTCTGCAGCCTGCGAGAAACTCTATGTGAATGCATCATTACGCATGGCGGAAGTATTAGTTGCCTATGCCGGAAGTTTGTCGTTTGAAACATTAAATTTCGCTATAATTTTGTCTCTTGTACAGTGCTTGGCTATATAATAAAACAATTATACCATTCGCTCTCGTCGTATATGAACTCATAGCCAACTCGGCGAAGCGCCTCGTTGGCTATGAGCTCATATACGACTCGAGCTCATGGTATAATTGTTAAATAGATCGTTTTCACCTGACGTCACGGCGGCCATATTGGTGTACCAAAACAATGAAATGGCGGCCATATTGGTGTACGGTATGGGAATTAGCTCTTTCTTATTCAAATATTTCGTATTGTTTCACCACCCCCATGGGGCCACCGATCACGTGAGTGAAAACGATCCATTGTCATAAAACAATCGCAATTCGTGTAAATCGTAACTAACAAAACTCCGACAATAAACATATACTAAGCAAAACTATATGAAAAGCTCAGAAGCTGTATCATTCTTATCTATTCACAAAATATTATATACAAGTCTGATGTCACGCGTGTTCACCTTACCATTGCACTTATAAACATTCATTATATTTCTAATATTCAAGAAGGCGGATTTACTGATCAGACACCGATATATTAATTCATGCAGGAATCACAGCACGAAAATCAACAAAAAATGCACGTGTAGTCAATGTATTTAGGAATATCTTTTTGTGTATGCGCATTTACGTTACGGTCTTGCGTGATTAATAAGAGTAATATTGTAACTCTTTTTAGGCGTGTATGAAGTCATGTCTAGCAAAGGAGCAAAAAAGAGTGTGTAACTGCTCGGGAACCCAGTTTTCGCAGCTAACAGAAATTTGTACTGAAGAAGAAGAATGTAAGTACTATATATATACGAAATATTCAGTTAAAGTACAAGTATTTTTTTAAAAAAACTTCAAAACTTTTCAAACAGAATTATATATATATACACTTCTTCTTCTGTAGTTCGTTGCGTATTACTGTATTTCTGAAGCCGCTACGAGAAATTTTTTTGTTGAAAACTGTACATGAATACCTTAAATGGCAATTATTCATAATACAATGGATGTTATCCCAAATCGATACCAACAGATGAATAATATACATCAAGAATTGGCGACTTTTATCGCTAGACTTTCCTCACGCTTCAGCAGCGGCTACAGAAATACAGTAATACACAACCAACTACAGAAGCGGAAGTGGAAAGGTATTTCCATTTTGACTGTAAACATCTCCAATAATAACCCGCTGGCGGAGGTATATGCAGTGTCTGAGTGCCCTCTTGTTCCTTTTAATTCTATAGTTGAATGTTTGGCTGGGGTGAGCAGCAAGTACAAAGAGGGTATAATAGGATGCAGTAAGAAGTGCCCACAAGCATGCCTGTAAGTTTATTACTATATGACTCATTTAAATTTACAACTAGAACGTTAAAGCCTCGTGCACGAGGACCACGTGTGGCGTGTGCTGTTAGGGCGCTGCCTCCTAGGAGGTGTTGATATGGAGACGAGGTACCCGGGCTAGCCCGCTTTGCCGAGATTGTGCTTGTGCTATTATTTCTTGTTAATTTTCATCTTGTGTTTATGAGAGCCGAGCCAGCCCGACTAGCCGAGATCTCGCTTTGTGAGACCGAGATTTCGGTTACCCGGGCTGATTTTTTCCCATGTAAACCCGATTGACCGGGCTAGCTCGCCTACCCGGGCTGGTACTAGAAGCTTCGTACACGCGACAAAATTTGTTTTTATCAGCTTTTCTCGACGTATTAACAATTCACAAGTTCTGCTTGTTCATGTACAGTTCACATTCAAAACAAGGAGACTTCGTGATACTTCTTACCAGAACTGATAAATTACGCAATTAGCACAACAAGCAAGCTAGCCGGCCGACAAAGCGGGCTGGCTCGCCAGCTCCATATAAACACCCCCTTAGTGCTGCAGTCCAAAGTTAAGCTCAGTTGGATGGGGTTAATTAGTTCTTGGATGGTTGACCGTCTGGGAATTGGTGGGTTGCAATCAATCCCCTGAGATTTAGAGGACAAAGACACAGCGGCCATGTTGGTTGGTTGGTAGGTACAATAGCATCTAATATAATATTCTTTTGCATCTACCAACCAACATGGCCGCCATGACGTAACGTGCAACCCAGTAATAACCTTGTTCTCGATTTTGGGACTCATGTGAGTAGAGTTTAGTTAGTCTCTCCTGTGCTTTGAGGGTTTTTCGTCAGGTTCTCCGGTTTTCCTCCCTCCGTAAAATGAATCGCGTCATTTTTTGTACATAACAATTCTGGTTTGAATGAAACTTCTATAGTTAGCAAAACTTATTTGACGGAAATTATAGGTTTTTCTGATCTCAATGACGTCATGATGGCGTAACTGTATGACGTCATCAAAAGGAAGAACTTCTTTTATATATACTACGTGTAGAATATCTAGCATGGGGATCAAATTTGTAAAGCTCCACAAGCTCTGTGGTCAAATCAAATTTTCCCTAGCAACGGACCTAAATAAATATGTTTGAATCACTGATCTCGAAACAATACTGGATTAAGTATCTATTGTTTAAAAAATGAAGTCGGAAGTCAGTAAGGGACCAAGTGATGGTCTTTCTAGCGTATTCTGGCACCGATATAAACATTTTGTTGAATGAGATACTGAATCTTTGAAGGAAAATATAGTTCAATATTCTTTTTGGAAACAGAAGACGTTTTAAGAAGACATAAAGACATTTTTCAGCATGTTTGGTCCCTTGGTAATGGCGGATTTTTTGTTTAGCTGGCTTCATTTTATGAACCAGTGGACAATAGGTTGCACTATCCAGTCTTCTTTTGAGATCAGTGGTCTGAACACCCTTAAGAAACAACTGACCGTTTTCTCAATTTTCCCTCTCCTTGATTTTTACATTTTCCTCGGGTGTAAACTGGGCAGTCTATAGACCACTTTCATAATAGTGACTAATTTGAATATTCCTTTATGTGCATTTTAATAAGCCTTTCTGGCCTCGTTTGTGTGTCTGGAATTCAAAAGAATCTTTGCTTCATAACGAGGCCAAAAACACTCAATTTAGATGCACATAAAAGAACATTTAAAGTGTCGGCTGTTGTAAAAGTGGTCTATGTGTTGGTTGCAGTAGAGTAACGTAAAATTTGTCTGTACGATCTTAAAAGGTTTTTAGTTTGGTTCCAATTAACCGTTGATTGTAATCATATTATATAATATTAAGGTGTTACTCCGAGTGACGAACCATACCGGACAAGTAGAGAAAACTCTACTTGGCCCGGCTGGGATTCGAACCCGCGACCTTCGGTTTACTGGTCTGATGCTCTACCAACTGAGCTACAGGTCAAGTTGGGAGCTGAAGGTCGAATGATAGTACTTAGACTATTTGATATTTCGAAACGGAATAGTTTCTTCAATATCTAGACAACAATCTTCATACATGACGACTTCGAAAGTAGAGTTTTCTCTACTTGTCCGGCATGGTTCGTCACTTGGAGTAACACCTTAATATATTCTCCACCCGAGTTCACTGTCCCACAATAATCATTCGAAATCATCATATAAATATTATATATTTGTCAAAATTTAGACACCAAAGTTACCGCTACAGCATTATGATGTCTGCATTAACAGTAAACGCAAAGGTAAACCATGACATGCAACATGTCTTTACTGTATATCTATATATATATACCGGTCCTATTGTTTTCAGCTTGAAGTTGGTAATGTTTCGTTTGTTTTTTTGCTGTACAATCTGTCCTAAGTTTTTAAACTCCGAAGTTAAGTTTTTAAATTCATGGTTAAAGGATCTAGTTGGTATTCTGAAGGTTGTGGCTTCGAGTTCTGTCTAGAGCTTAGAGTTTTGTGAGTTTAAGAACTAAGACAGCGTGTACACCAAAAACATGCAAAACTTTACTGTCGTGCAATAGGCGAGTTTCAGGGTGTTGCGCGCGCATCATTTAAAATAACAACTGGCAAGCTCCACTCAAAGTAAACATACTGTTTAAAATAAACAAATTATAGATACAGTTTCTGGATGTTTAACACTGTTATTCTGCAGTTGTTGGCTCGCTATATAGCAAGTCTGTTTGCCATTGCTTACTTTGTGGGGAGCCCGCAAAGAGCCCGCCAATTCCTTTGCAAAATGATGCGCGCGCAATACCCTGAAATTCGCCTATAGAAGCGTTCCGTAAAATATTGTTGCAATATATTCCTCAAGTTGAACAATTCATTTGATAAGATTCGTTGACAACTTCCTGTTTTGAATTCTGTTTTGAATTTGATTGGTGTTTGGCAAATAATCCTGTTTCTTATTGGTTGTTTAAAAACCAGAAACCAATCAAATTCAGAACAGGAAGTTAGCAATAATTTTCTTCAAATGAATTGGTCAACTTGAAGAATATATTGCAACGATATTTTAGGAAGGCTTGTATTGCCACGACAGTATAATTTTTCTGTTGTATTTCACAGAACTGAAGTCTAGCGATGTACCCTTTAATGTTCTAAAAAATTAGAATACAATAATTTTTATAAACAGATAACGACAAGTTGAAACATATTTTCTACAGATATTTCGAACAGCACTGAACCACAATGTGGTTCACCTCAGCAAAAGTGATGTTTCAACTTATTGTTATCCTTTTTATAATAAAATTATATACCCAATCTAACATATTCCACAATAATCTTTAAAATATAGAGAAATACGAAGTCCAATAGAGTTAAATAAATATTTTACAGCAAAAAAGTGGTGAACTGTCAAGATTTTTGGTAATCCAACATCAGCGTTTTAAGTGGAGCCCTTCATTTGAGTTAAAAAGGCTCCGTTCGAAATTTCAGAATTTCGTTACTAAAAATCTCAGCATTTACTGTTCATTTCATATTACTCTACCTCAGTGTGTTGCGAAGTTCGTTGAGAAGTTTCGAAGTTCGTTTGGAAATTGGGACTGGACTACGTTGTCAAAATTGAGAATTATCCAATCAAAATGAGCTTTGATCCAAAGCTCGCAATTTCATTGGATGATAATTTGTCAACACAGACAACGTAGTTTCCAATTTCTGAATGAACTTCAGAATTTTCCAACGAACTTCGCAACACACGGAGGTAAAGTAATATGAAATCAACAGTAACCATATTTTCGCTTTCTATATTAAAAAATTACCTATACGCAGCACTCAACTTTTATACACTATGAACGTTTATGCATTATACTTTTATAAATACCAATTAAATTGTTCCATTTTCTTTTATCACTCCTACATGTAACTGTAAAAACACCGCTGTCAAACGTTTGCGCATGCGTGAATTTGCTAGAGTAAATATTGCAAGAGATTGGGAACTAGCCGTGGTAACAACAACCAGACAGTGAAGACTATGTAAGACTCGATTCATTTGTGTTTTAAAAAAGGGGCATGAAAATTACGAAGGGGGCATTTCAGAATATGTTACAGTATCGACAAAGAACCCATGCATAAATTACCTACCTTAACTTTTTGGTGCATGCTATGCTTGTAATTTTAACTTTTCGTGTGGGACTCTCCGACCAGTCTAAATTTTTCAGTATTTCCCGCTCTTTTTTTGAGGACGTCGCGCAGGAGCAAAACGTTTGGCAGCGGTGTTAACTATATAAAGCTTTAGAAAAAAATATTGACCCATCCAGTTCGAGAATCAAGACGTTCTATTTTGCAAGTAAAAAGTATACAATGAACTCTCTCAAAGTCAGACATTCCCAGGACCAAATTTGGTGTCCGCCTTAGAAAGAGTTTTATTATAGCAAATAATGCATGTATAAGCGGCCAAGATTAGCTGTCTACCTTAGAGAGGCGTCCGCCTTAGAAGGGTGTCCGCTTTGAGAGAATTGACTGCAAGTACTTTTTGGGATGTTTTGCGTCGTTTTTTTTTTAATTTTCTCTTCATTGTATATATTCTTGTCCCCTTTCAGGAAGATGTAAAAAAGAACGATTTTGGTGATGAAAACAAAACTGATGATGACGTCACGTAAGTTATACCGTATCCTCTTTGCTTGTTGTTTTGATAAAGGATAAAGGACTGGGGGCTAATCATCCCTACTTGCAGCCAGTGGCTGAATTGCAAAGGACGCAGATCAACGTGGCCGTCTCTAAAGCATATAAAAGGCGCTCCGGGCAGCCGCCACACAACACATGTCTGACCACGAATCACAGCTAAGATGTAGGTGTTTATTTTATGGAGGGTGGAAAAGCGAAGAACTCGGCGAAAAACCCTCGAAGTACAGGAGAGATCAACTACAACTCTACTCACGTGAGTCACAAGCGGACAACGGGGTCAAGCCCATGTGGTCACCCATCCAGGTACTAACCCCGTCTAACAGCGCGCTAACAGCACACGCCACCCGTTCTTCCCATGGAGTAATATTACCACTTACTGTATACACTGCAGTTGTTACATTTGCCACAGGCACAGACTTATTTTGAATTTGCAAAACTTTGTTCAATTGTGGGGGTTGAAAAGAAGATGAGAAACGTTCGTTCGTTTTGTTCAATTGATGAAAATAGACCCTCGTTGTTTTGATATCTATAGACCACTTTCATAATAGCGACTGACTTTAATATACTTTTATGTGCATCTTAATAAGCCTTTCTAGCCTCGTTTGCGTGTCTGCAATTCCAAAGAATCCTTGCTTCATAACGAGTTCAGAAAGGCTCATTTAGATGCACATAAAAGAATATTTAAAGAGGTGGCTATTATGAAAGTGGTCCATAGTTATTGTCTCAATGACAATTTTGTCAACTGTAGATTTCTCTTCACCGTTGACCATCACTGTATATAGTCGCAACATTTTAACACGTGTATAATGTCGAGAAAAAGAGCCGACAGCTAAGGGTAGACTGGATGCTTGTTTGTACATTTATATATATATATATATATTTATTATTTATTTGTATCTTAATAGTTTTACGGTAGCTTACGAGGTAGCTTTGTTAGAATGCATATTTTCCAACACGCGTATGGGATATTATCTTTTGTATCAAATTATTTCTTAACAGCAGCTTTACAAAAACTAGGGCATGGACAAACCAACACAACTGTATCAAGTTCTATGAATTTTTGCAAATGAAAATTTTGAGTGTTAGAATACATACATTTTAAAACAAAACTATTCAGTACATAACCAGTTTTAACACTCCATTCAAATTCCAAGAAATTACAATTTAACCTCGTGAAATGCCAAATATGAATTGTCAAAAATCTATTCAATACATTATCTTAAGGTCTTCGACTCTTCGTTAAGGTTTGCAAGGTTATTTCGGTAAAGCGCTCTCTCTCAATTCGTCAAAAATAAAATAGATATTGTTAGAAAGCTATTAATTTGTAGAATAAAATGGTGTCTTTGATTTTGCGACAAACACAAACCAATAATAGTTGTGAATTTTTAAATTAAAACCAGAGAGCTTCACTCGGAGCGACTCAAGTATAAAAAGCGTCTTATTTTGTTCAAAAGCTTTTTTTTGCAGTTTAATTCAAAACGGTGTCAGCGTTCTTTGATATGCCGAGTTTTGCTGATTTTATTGACGACCAAAATTGAAAATGCTGTTTTCGACCAACATTCGGACAAAATAAGTCAAAAACGAAACCAGGCAATAAATAAAAAAAACGCTGATACCGTTTATCTCAGAATTAAACTGCAGAAAAGATTTTAAACAAAATAAAACGCTTTGTTCTTAAGGGTGTTCAGACATATTTATTTTGACCCGTTGCTAGGGAAAACTTGATTTGACCACAGAGCTTCTAGAGCTTTGCAAATTTGATCCCCATGCTAGAAATGCTAGATATTCTGCACGTAGTATATATGAATAAAGTTCTTTCGTTTGATGACGTCATACAGTGACGTCATTGTGACGTCATTGAGATAAGAAAAAACCTATAATTTCCGCCAATTTAAAAGTTTTGCTCACTAAAGAAGTTTCACTAGAACCAGAATTGTTATGTGCAAAAAATTACGCATGCGTTTCTCAATTGAGCAAATCTTAATGACTTTATGGCCGTTTTAATGAAATTTTAAGGGGTATTTTTAACAAAAACTAGAATATCTTTGTCATTTTTGATTTATTCATAAAATCCATGCGTACTTTTTGGGAGACACGTTTTCCCTAGGTATAAACGAAAGAAAAGTAACGATTCGATAAATACTCGCGGAAATTATAGGAATCTTTGTGAGCTCATGTTTTTGCGACTCAATGCCACTCAATCTAGCCTGAAAGAATCAGGCGCGAGCCCTCCTCCTGCCTCCTGCCTGATCGGAGCTTGCCAGCTAAATTGCGAGTTCAGCCGTGGTTCCAAGCCAAGAATGCTCGAAAAGTCGTCTTGTTCTACATACGAAGTTAAAAATTGATGTCCACTGTCTTCGGAATGTTTGATTTATGGTTCATCAGCTCTGCCGATTTCTAAATTCCAGCATTCAATCCAAATATCTCGACGTGACGACGTCCTTCGTTTATTTTTTCCATCTATCGCCGTCTGTGTACCGAAGTTCTTCAACTCTCCCAGTGTTTTTGCCAGGACATTCTACAGCAAAGGAATAGTTTTCTTTTGTTTTGGTACTTTTTCTCACAAACTTGCTCCGCTTTCTCGTTTTTTTTTGTTATCATTTTATACCTTTTTGCAGTGTATAAGCATAGTGTATAAGTACAAAAATATGTTTTTGTGAAAAGATCTCCCCGACCGGAAGTAATGTCCTTAGCAACCGGTTGCCTAGCAACGAAATACGTCCGAACACCCTTAAGGCGACGTTTACACGGTACCGGACGAATTCGAGACCGGTCTCGAATTCGTCCTATTTCGTCGCGTAAACAGGCGGAACCGTACTACACGCGTAAAAACGCACAACTTGTTCACGGTTGTCAACAGGCGTGAACAACGTTGTGCTGCTCGCCGTGAACAAGTTGTCAACAAGTTGTTCACTTATGGTTCGAACAACTTGTTCACAGATAAATCAACAGTCATTCCAACAGCACATTTTTATAGCCAACACCGTTGTTCGCACATGATACAACATGTTGTAACAGCATGACGAAATAACAACGATGAACAACAATGTTACAACAATGGTGAACATGGTTGATGTATCAACACGTTCTTCGGTTGTTACAACATGCGTGAACAATGGTTGTTGTTTCATCAAGCTGTAACAACTTGTTGAAACAATGATGAACAATGTTGTTAATTTATCAATGTTGTTCACATATGTCAACAAGTTGTTACAGCATTGTTCAGGGAACAATACTGTAACAACTTGCGAGATTTTTACGCGTGTAATTCGAGACCGGTTCCGAAATCGTGAACCGTGTAAACGGGGTCTACGTCGTCCCGAGTGAAGCCCTCTTGTTTTACTTGAAAAAATTCGCAACTATATATTATTGGCTTGTTTATCGCAAAATCAAATACAAACATCGTAGTCTACAAATTAATAGCTTTCTAACGATATCTATTTTATTTTGTAGCATAAATTCGGAGGAATCGAGAGTGTTTACCGAAATGAGTCTGCAAACCTTAACGAAGACCTTAAACTCATTGTTTCTATCTTTTTTTGTAGTAATAACTTTCTTCGCGTTAAAGTTTTCTACGAAGAATTAAATCTTCAGAAAATTGTGCAATCAACTCAATATGGCGTAAGTATACTAAAATGCCTTTCAACGAAAGTCCCTTATATAAAAAGGTGGGGACTGTTATATAAGCTAAACTTATTATCAGACAAAAAGAGAAACACATAAGCGCCTAAGAATTTTTATCAACGCTAAAAGAGGTATAGTTATGGAGAATCACTATTTTTTTTTGTTATGTAGTTTAATTGAAAATAGAAACCATCCACAAAATCGAGTTTCGGACTTACATACCTGAAAATATGGCCGACGAGTGTTCACCGCCTTATGTTAAGTTGTACGTGTATATATATTTAGTGCATGGTATGTTTGCGAGCTTGGTGTAATGTAGGGCGTTTGGTACATGTTCGTCAAGCTCAAGTACTCAGAAAAGACTTCTTTGGTATTTTATTCTGACTAATGCCTGACGATTTTGTTCACTTTTGGGAAAGCCCTCATGCAACACACAGTGTTGAGTTAATGGGACATTTTGTTATATATTTGCAGTTAGACAATCTTCTTGGTGATATTGGTGGTCAACTTGGGTTATGGATTGGTATTTCAGTTATCTCAGTTGCAGAATTTGGAGAACTCTTAATATCGTTGTGCACTGTCGCGGCCCAAAAGTCGCGTGACCATAAAAAGACCAAGACTTCAGACATCGAATTAACTTGAATTACTATTACGCGTACTCTGTACTGTATATTAAGGAATACATGCACAAATGGGAAATTAACACAGAAAGTCATGCACCAGAGACTTAGAAGTGTGCACATACGTTTCATCAAAACATTGATATCCAAATTACCGTCTCCGTGCTGATTTTCTTTGTTTTCGGCTTATAGATTATTAGGAAATTATTTCCAGGTTGCGTAACATGCGCTCAAATCATTGAACACACTACAAATACTATTATATCAATGTATTTTTTCAACTACCAGTAAGCCGTGTATGGCATTTAACTGACTTATTAATTTAGGACCTATGTGATAAAATGAAAACTATGTACAGGTAGTCTAGAGTGGGTACCAAGATGAAATAATAGAGTGAAATTGAGCAATAGTTGATGCCATACACGTGTATCAATATAAGTTCAAATTCAATAGTAATTGTTCAGAAATCACTTTAAATGCATTTTCTCAACTATAACTAAATTATAGCCTTTATACTGGATTACCAAGTTTTATATATAGTCTACTGATTTAAAGTAGGTAAAGTTATGACATATAAGTGTGATATACCGTACTAATGAGTTTTTAGGATTCGATGCTTCTGACTGTCAAAACAATATGTGGGTATACCATAAAAAAATAACTATAGATCTATAAAAATGTAATATTTTTGTTTACATTAAATTGAACATCATAAATGGTAGGTATTGTTATATATCAAGATCAAATTTCTAGCTTTCTCATTGAACGAGTAGTTGCCATGGGTTACACATGAAACATCATGGTTTTCAGTCAAAGTATTGTACATTTACTCAACCACACAATGGAAGTTTCTTTTCGTCATGTACAGTACCAATTGTTAGTGAAGCCTAATCATCACTATACAAGGCCTAGTTTAGATGCCAAATTTCACATGTACCTAATACAATCCCCAAAAGGTTCCGCACTATTGTACCTAATCGAGTTTAATTTAGACATCAAAGTTATTCAGCAAACTAAATTGGGAAAATAATCTATATTTATAATATTCGAGGGATTGCACTGTATTTATCTCCCCCCCCCCCCCCCCCCCCCCCAATTAAAGTAATTGCTTTCAATTTGGCACATGCAAAGTTCTTTCTGGGTGATTGTTGATGTAATAAATCAAACACGGTTTGTTTTCAAGTGTTTGGAGTTCCCTGATGAAACACGATAAAAGAGTGCAGTGTTTGATACACAGCGAGCCATGCAGACGGTTGATTTGTGTGTGTTTGTGTATCTTTTCTTCGGGTAATGTTTTGGTTGTTTTATTATGGCGGCGCTTCTCGTATTGCATTGTTTTATTTAAACGCGATTAATGCTTAATAAAAGTTGAGTTTTGCTGTTCTTTACTAGCGATTGAGCGGCGTAGCCGCGAGGCGAACACGTAGCAACCCGACCACGCAACTCGTTCGAGCGGCGAAGCCGGGCGCCGCTCCGCTCGCCGCTCCGCTCGCCGCTCCGCTCGCCGCTCCGCTCGCCGCTCCGCTCGCCGCTCCGCTCGCCGCTCCGCTCGCCGCTCCGCTCGCCGCTCCGCTCGCCGCTCCGCTCGCCGCTCCGCTCGCCGCTCCGCTCGCCGCTCCGCTCGCCGCTCCGCTCGCCGCTCCGCTCGCCGCTCCGCTCGCCGCTCCGCTCGCCGCTCGACCGCTGTGTGTTCGCCTCGCCGATCGATCGATCGCTAGTACAATGTAAACTACTCAACTTATATATTAAAAAACCCCAAAACATTATCCTAAGAAAAAATACACAAACAAAACACAAATCAAGCGTCGTAGTTGGGCTCCCTGTGTTTGATCTTGCTTCTCAGGGGGTGTTTACATGAGGCCTGACCGAACTCAGGCCGGACTGATTTTGGGTCGGAGTTGTAGTGTTTTTACTATAGATCGTTTTCATGAGCCGTCCGACATGAGATTCAGTTCACGCCGGCCCGATCACAGGTCACATGCTAGACCGCGACAGAAGCACTTTCACCTCCCAATCTCAATAAGTGAGATTAGTGTCAAATCCACATAAAATGATTCTCCGGCGGTCACGAGCTGTATGGCAATTGACACAAATCTAGCAGTAACAGCGAAACCAAGCCTATATAGTTTCAAGGCCGGCCTCATGTAAACAAAAACCGAAATGCTCCGAGTTGAGGCCGACCAGGTGATTACATGGACCGGGCTAGCCGGGAAGCCGGGATGAGTTTTGAATTGAGGTGGATGATTTCAGGCCGAAATTCGCAATTATCAAATAAATAACGGCAAAGTTACGTTCGTGTTACTTCAGTTTTGCACTAATTAGTCTATTATTTATTTTGTAAGCCCATCGTTAATAAAAAGATTGTTAGAGTCTTAGCTAACCCACGAAAGCGTCTTCACGAAGACTAATTATTTTATTAAGTCTTCGCTATGATCACGAAACACACGAACAACGTTTTGATGTTCTATTTCAGTTCCTTTCAGCATTATTTATTCACACAGTCAAGTAAACAAACGCGTATCGAAGCGAGTTCAACAGTTTTTCCAGCCCGGCCTGCCGGGATGAAAACGATTACATGGACATTTTGATTCAATAAGTCATATCAAACAAACTTCAATATCTCAAAAACGTGAAATATGAAAGAGCTGTAAATTAATATTCTTCATTATTTTACAAGAGTCCTTTCATACAAAACATATCTATATATTTTTTCATAGGCAAATAAAAGCTTTGGCTAACAGTCAATGTTTGTAAGCACGGAGGCAACTGACTTTCTGTGTCTTACCAGTTACGCATATTCCAAGCATATACCTCAGTTCTTAAAAATTAAAGCCTTTGCTCTGATTGCTGAAACTGTACACCTGACAGAACAAGGTATCCTGCGAAGTTCATCAGTCGGGGTAGGGAAGAAAAAAGCAACGACAACATAAACCTTATTCCAAAATGGCCGCCGAATTAGAATTATTTTATATACATATAAATTAGCCCTTATGACCTAGTTTTAAAGTAAAAATTATTTTGAATTTCCCACATGAAAACCAGTTCATAAGGGCTAATTTATATGTATATTAAAGAATTTTAATTCGGCGGCCATTTTAGAATAAGGTCTATACCGTCTAATAAATCAGGCTAGGGTAAAAGATGGCAACGACCCTTCAACGAAAGGGCAAATTGCCACAGAGATAGCGTTGTTGTCGCCGGTTTAAGAAGTACCTTAGCTATAGTCCAAGCAGAGCCTTGGCATCTTGACTTTGCTGCATCAACGTCTCGCTGGCATATTTCTCAAGCAGTTCCTATATAATAAAGTAAATAACCATCAACATAGATTCACGACTTGATCTATCAAACCATTCAAACCTCGCATCTTGCATTGTTGGATAACCACATCTAGGCCGCGTAGCCGCGCCATTCCGTTTTGGCGCGGAAAAGAAATGCCTCCCATCGGTAGTAATTCTTCTACGAGCAGAGAGGGAGGATGAATCAGCGACAGATCAGCAGATTCACATAAAAGAGTTGATCAAAATAAATACACACACACGTAGACGATCTGTATGGCTTCTCTATTTTACGAAACGGAATGTCACACTAGTTTTGAATGCTGACGATTCAATAATTACCTAACCCACAAAACATCGTAACCTTAATCAGTAACCATGTTTATCACTAAACTCATACTCTAACAAGACCTAATAGCGGATTTACACAATCCTTACCCGGGTTTTGGTGATACTATAATCAAAGTATACTCTCCTTCTGGAATTATATGTTTTCACTTCGATCAACTCTTGTGCATTGAACTATATTAAGACTGGAACGATAACTCGGGGGGGGGGGATTCTGAAGCCAGTGCTAGTCCCTTTGCAGGTAGCTCCCGTGCTTCAAGTTACTTAATTTTCATCCTGCCATATATTTTGTTTGGGACGATAACAAATTACTCCAAAACAACGGATTGAAATGTTTTATACGTATGTTTTTACAAATAGCATTGGCTTCAATTTGATGTATAGTATAAGTTTCTTCGTTATTTTAAACTTTTTAAAATGTAGTAAATGTTCGACCACATTTCGCCGGGAAATAACACTAAGAAACTTGTTGTAGTTTTTCTGAGTTTTGAAAATACTTAAATACTTAACGCTGAACGTTGGGCTATATATGAAACTGAAGCTATTGAAAAATGCTAGTTGGTATAGAAACTTCAAGACTTTAGCTAAAAGGGAAATAATTAAAAAATATAAAAACAACTGCCATTTTGTAACGAAGCCCAACGTTCAGCGTTAAGTATTTCAGCTCAAAACTCAGAAAAACTAACATTTAAAGATTTTTGGCTTCATCCATTCATAGGGCCTGACTTATGGAGTTAGCGTTCCAGTTTACTTAGAGTTCAATGCTCTTGTGTGTGAAACCGCTGATCTATCGCTGACTCAGACTGCGTCTCCGCCCGTGAAGAGCAAAGAGTTACTCCGCCTGCTGCCTGCCATCGTCCTATAGATCGTTTTCATCTGACGTCACGGCGGCCATATTAGTGTACCAAAACAATGAAATGGCGGCTATATTGGTGTACCACCCTTGTCTTATGGGAATTTAGCTCTATTCTTTAATATTCAAACATTTCGTATTATTTCACCACCCCAATGGGACCAACAATCACGTGAGTGAAAACAATCCATTGAAAGTATTAAGACCGTTTAATTATTCGGCTAAAGGGCAGGGCTCAAAATAACGATCGGTCACCGGTCAATGACCGGCCAAATTTTTAATGTGACCGTTCAAATTTGTATAACGCCGGTCATTTTGACAGGTCATAATAACTTGCAATTAATTTTATTACTTCCCTTGTTGTTGTGTTGTTGTAGACCCGTTTCATAATGTCTGATATATATTGAAGTGAACTATGCATGCATTTCCTTTTTATGACAAACGTTCATATCAGTACCAGCTTATATGTATAGCGTAGAATATACTTTACATGTTTTTTGTTTTGTTGTGTTGTGTTGTGTTGTGTTGTGTTGTGTTGTGTTGTGTTGTGTTGTGTTGTGTTGTGTTGTGTTGTGTTGTGCTGTGTTGTGTTGTGCTGTGCTGTGTTGGGGTTTTTTTTGGGGTTTTTTGTTGGGGGTTTTTGGGTTTGTTTTTTTTTTGTTTGTTTTTTTAGGGGGAAGGGGGGCGTCGTGAAATTTGACCGGTCAAAAATCGCCTTTGACCGGTCACAATTGGAACTGACCAGTCACCATGACCGGCGTAACATGAAACGTTATTTTGGGCCCTGAAAGGGGTTTGTTGTTTACACCAGAAATCGCTTCATGCAACCAAGTACTTCATATAAGACCATATATAGAGAAGACCTCGTTCGATTTGTGTCGAGTGCTAGATGTACTATCGTGAATTTAATACTCGAAAATCAACAATCAGATTATGGTTCTACAAAATTGATTAATGATTGCTTCTGAGAGTTTTGTACTTTTTAACAAACACTTAGACCCCGTTTACACGGTACCGGACGAATTCGGAACCTGTCTCATATTAGTACGGTTCCGCCTGTTTACACGGCGAAATAAGACGAATTCGAGACCGGTCTCAAATTAGTACGGTTCCGCCTGTTTACACGACGAAATAAGACGAATTCGAGACCGGTCTCAAATTAGTACGGTTCCGCCTGTTTACACGACGAAATAAGACGAATTGGAGACGGGTCTCGAGTTCGTCCGGTACCGTGTAAACGGGGCATTAATATGCGCACGCTGTTCCGCAGGTTTTCTAGATGTGCGAAGGCTACGGCGCTACGCCAGTTGCAGAAATCAGTAGCCCGAGTGAACGCCTAAGCAGGCGTCTTGTTTACACAAAAATACACTTCTATTAGTTCTAAGAATCCGTAAAAGACCTGAAAGATTTGAAAAACTTACTCTTTTCTTTCTTTGCACAAGCATAGCTTCGACCTGTTGAGGAAAAAAAGTTAACAATGAAAAAAAGGAACAAACGACACGACACGTATTTCATGAAAGTTAGCCAAAAATATTGCGCGCGTTATTATCCAAAAAGAATTAAGATATCTAAATTGCGAATTTATGTTGAGCAATGGAACCATAGGCAGCCTAAATATAAAGGTCGTTAATTACTTGTATGGTTTATTAAAGATTCAAACTTGAAAACAACTGGGTTTATCTTGTTATTGCTGGCGACGAAAAGCGACAAGCTGCCCAATCTCGTACCCACAGCCTTCGCCGCCAGCACGAGAGCCTCTGGGGACGAGATTGTGAAGAAGCATAACATCTTCCTCATTTAAGGGTCTGTTTATATGGAGCCGAGTTACCCGGCTATAGGCGAGTTACCCGGCAAGCCGAGTTGAAAGAAGATGAGTGTTTATATGAGACGAGTTACTCGGCAAAGCCGCCCACTCATTATAATGGTTTCACATTCCATGAGTAGTTTCCGATTGTCTTCATAAGTGGCGCGTGCGCTGTTGTGATGAATTCAACTCGGCTAGCCGAGTTACCCGGCAAGAGAGTGTTTATATGGGAATATTTTCATCCCGGCATGCCGAGATCTCGGCTGTTTTGCCGGGATCTCGGCTAGCCAAGTTACCCGCCTGTCTCATATAAACACTCTGCCGGGATAGCTTTGAATTTCTATACATGGCGGGTAACTCGATTTGCCGAGTAACTCGGCTAGCCGGGTAACTCGGCTCCATATAAACAGGCCCTAAAACATCTTCAGCAAACATCACTAAAAGAAACTTTTCGCAGTCAGCTCTGCTCATGTTTATTTTCCTCGTACGTCGCCACCAGCAATAAACACAGCTTAATATAAATTTCCCGCCGTACGAAGACCTACGACAACGACGGCTATCCCCAGTCTATCGCGGGCAAAATACGTCCTCGTCTTCGTACTTCGTTGTCTTGCTCAAACTCGCTATTAGTTTACGCACCTCCTCTTGAGAGGGAACAGGGACGTGTGACACAAAATTGACTTCATCCTGACTTCCACTTCCCTCATCTTCATCGCTCTCCTGAAAAAAAAAAGACCAAACAAAAAGACCATTTTATTATTAAGGCTGAACTTATTTACAGGCCATGGCGCACACCGGTTGGTTGCGGAGAAGTCCAAATGCCCCCGGACCCCCCTAGAACCGTGGATCACAACTTTGACTGACGTTTTCAAAATCCTAAATCCGCCCCTGGATAGTACTGATTTCCTTTGTGTTTCTTCATGAATTATTAAAGTAAGTCACGGCTAATTGACTATTGCATTTTAATATTTGAAACTAGTCTAATGTTAGCGTTTGCACACGAGATGAAGTTGGCATGATATCATAAATTGTACTTATACATGTAGTGCCATGCTACGTTTGCAAGCTTGTTGCAATGTATCAAACGTTTGGTAGACGTTTGCTTCGGAGCACGCAATCTTAGCTTTCCATCTGAGTCTCAGTGGCTCAATGGTCAGAGCGTCTAACCGGTCATTAGAAGGTCGCAGGTTCGAACCACTGATCTCAATAAAACTGGATGGGGCATGAGGCCGGATTTTTAAGAAAATTTAAACGAATGTAAGGACACAAGAAGTACTTAATAAGGTTTAAGCCGCTAATTTCTTGTATTTGCTTCTGTTACTGAGCTGTAAAACCTTTAAATTTCGTTGTTTCTCTTCAGTGCCGACAACGAAGAAACTTCACGATAATATAAACTGAAAAACAGACTATAAAATCTGCGAAGAATTCAATTCCAAGTCTTAAATTGTACCTTTTATAGTAATCTTAATGCCTTAACAATATCTCGTGTTGTGTACTTGCCATCTTTTGACTGTATTTGTTGTTAAACAGTGAAAACTAAACGAACCGCTTTCCCGACTCCCCCGGCACAGAGTACTTAATATTCCTACCCCCGGGTAATCTGACCGTGCTGACGTCAAGATTGCTTATGCCAGTCAACTTTGGGATTGGGTACAAGTTCTAAGGCGACAATGCGTCATATGTTCCACTACGTAAGATGGCGGCGACTGGCACGAAATGTTTGACTGCTGGCCATATAGGGAATGGCCTATCCAGTTTATATAGAGATCAGTGGTTCGAACCCTGTCTGAGGCTCAGAAATCTTTTCTGAGTAATTGAGCTTGACGAACGTTTCCCAAACGTCTGTTACATCACACCAAGCTCCACACAAACGTACCACATGCACTACGTCTACATGTATATAGGTAGAAGTCATCATATCAAAATTTATGCTAAGGTTTTAAGTAGTTAACTCAAACTTTCCTATCCCTTCTTCTGCTGCAGCGGCGTAAATATCTTCTTCTTCAACCTCAGGAATCTCGCCTGCTTCTTTTCGTTTTTCATAATCTTCCAAAGCTCTCGCTAAAGCTAAAATTTAACAAAACGATTTATACATTAAAGGACATTGGCAATAAAAATGAAGTTTGTCAAGTTTGAAAGAACTCGTAAAACTGTAATAGAAGATTTTTACAACTTTTTTTTATCTTTCTTCGTTTTTAAAATATTTCAGTTTGTTTGATATGCAAATTAGATGATCTCTGACGTCAGGAGCAAGGTACAGTATTTTCATGCATTACAAAATCACTTACACCTCTATGATTGCTCAACATAAAATGTTCAGTGTCACAAGGCGTTTTTATGTGCAAAGTTTCAAGTTATTTCGTTAATCAAACTTAGAGATATATCTGATTTTGCTAGGTGTGAAAATACTGTACCCTGCTCCTGACGTCAGAGACCATCTAATTTACACATCATACAAACTGGAATATCTTGAAACGAAGAAAGATACAAAAAAGTTGTAAAAGATCTCCTATTACAATTTTACGAGTTCTTTCAAATTAGACGAACTTAATTTTGATTTCCAATGTCCTTTAATTGGACATACATGTTACTAATAGACCGAGTGTATGGTCCTGATACAGAAGGATATAGATCGAGCCAATAGAGTAATAAACAGTATTATTTTTTTTTATTTAAACTTATAAATTCTTTGTGTTCACTCCAAGAGCACGAACTGCACATCTAAGGAGCTCACACAAATATATACATGCATATAAATATTCACAGCTTAAGTAGTAGGTAGGCAGACTTAAGTTTACCTATATCTTGCTACATTGTCTTGCATATACAAGTCATACAAAACGATTTGATTCTATTATATGCATTTAAAACACCGCTGGCAAACGTTTTGCGCCTGCGAATATTAGAGCGGGAAAACACTGAAATATTTTGACTGGTCTGAGAGTCCGACACAAAAGTTAAAATTATAAGCATACTACCAAAAAGATAATGTAGGTAATTTGTGCATGGCTTCTTTGTCAATATTGTAACATATTCTGAAATTACCCCTTCGTAATTTTCATTACCCTTTTTTTATAACACAAATGAACAGTCGAGTCTTACTTAGTCTTTACTGTCTGGTTGCTGTCGCCACGGCTAGTTCCCACTTCTCTTGCAATGTTTTCTCTAACACGGGTGGCGTGTGCTGTTAGCGCGCTGCCTCTCACCAAAAAGTTAAGCCCGGTTAGACGGGGTTAGTACTTGGATGGGTGACCGCTTGGGAATGACCCTGTTGTCGGGCTTGGACTCATGTGAGTAGAGTTGTAGTTGATCTCTCCTGTACTTCGAGGGTTTTTCGCCGGGTTCTCCGGTTTTCCTCCCTCCATAAAATCAACACCTAACATCTTAGCTGTGATCCGTGGTCTGAACTGTGTCGTTTGCGGCTGCTTGGAGCGCCTTTGATATGCCTCGACACGGCCACGTTGATCTGCGTCCTTCGCAATTCAGCCACTGGCTGCAAGTAAGGATGATTAGCCCCCAGTCCTTTAAATTCACGCATGCGCAAATGTTTGGCAGCGGTTCATTTAAACTGCCTTAAATATAGAATTATTTAGTATAATAACGTTTGTTCTGTTCAGTTGTCTAATTGTTAATTAGTTGTGGATGTTTGAGGACAAATAAACAGTAAACAATAAATATATATTACTATTAGTGCCAATGGGAAAACAATGTTATTTAAGTCGACATCAAATAGTCCCACCTTCTTTCTCGGCTTCGTTTTCCAAAGGAACTAACACGCCATCATCTTCATCTCGGTAACCATAGTAATCGGCGTCTATGTTTTTCATCAGTTCACCTCTTGTCTTTCTTGGCGGAGCGGGAGCTGAGACGATGCAAAGCAAAGCAAAGAACAGCAAGTTTATGCCGTAGCGATGGAATAACCAACCTTGATGACGTGACGTCACACATGTTATACACAGAGATTTTATCTAGTTAAAACAACTATGCAGCTGGAGTTAAAATTACTCGATAAAATTCTCATTGTAGGGTTGTGTTTTCAGTTTAACCATTGGGTCCCCGCGTTTTCTGGGACCCCTTTCTCCCTCTCTTTCTCTCTCTGTAGCCTTGCCGAATTGTCTATCAAAAACTTACGTTCCTGTTCAAAAAGTTCTCTAACGCCTGGAAGATCCTTTGCCGCACCGAAGTACCTGTCCAAAAAAGTTTATTTATTTAATTATATTATTTTTATTATTACTCTGCTATCGCCTCGTGCCTCTACTCAACTTCTTTCGTGTTCAAATGACGTCAAACGAACCTTTATAAGAGTACATATGCACAGGAGCGGTATGTTTTATTTGTTTTATAAAATAAGAAGGAAAAAGCAAGCTAAAAGTTGGACAGTTTTGAATTTTGGCTGGCTTTTCCGGCCAATTTTTTTTCACGCCACGTTACGTTACTGATTGTGTTTTTCATGAACTATTAATGACTTTTTGAAATTTATATTATTTAAAATTTCCAAAGCCTCCACCTTAATCTTTAAGTGTTGCCACAGACCAGTTGATAGATTGTTAGCTTTGTTTTTGGCGAGTGTTTTCCTTCTTACTCAGTTCAGAAACGTTGTTGTATTAAATCTACGTTATAATGCCTTCTTGAACGAAACGACTGCCGACAACAAAATTTTTATGTTTGACTTAAATAAAGAGTAAGGCGGCGTTCAGACTGCGTGCTCGTGACCAGCTCAGAGACGTTCCTAAACCCTGGATGCTTTGAGTGCTTCTTGGCGCCTAAATATATTTTGTCGATGTGTTTCCACTGTTTGTTCCTATTAAAAATGTATGTTGGCTCAGTTTATGTATGTTGTTTTGGTTAAAAGTGCTGGGCACCGTAAAACTCCTGTTCAGATTGGTGCTCGTGGTAGTGGCCGTGCCCGGTTTTTTGCTCGGGTACACCGCACAGGCACTCAGTCTGAACGCCGTCTAAGACCACTCACTTGTATCCCCGATTGCCTGGCACTTCTTTGCCTTCACGATCAAGCATTTTAGGACCAACTTTCTACAAAATTAAAAATACACGTTTAAGCATAGTACAGTTTATCTATACTGCGTAGTGCCTCAGAAAAGTATATAGAACAAACTACGGTTAAAATTATGATGTCAACACTATGACCAGTACAGGATGGTCTTACACAAGTATACAAGCCTTATAAGCGAAGTAATATATCAAACGTGAGAAAATGTGTTTGATCTGATATCAAACACGCACTGAGAAATGTGTTGAAAAACCAAGACAAAGCCGCGGTTTATTAATCAACTTTGATATGTTTTGATATCACGCAGATCAAAGACAACTTTCGAGTGTTTGATATAGCTTCTGCAATGAATCAGTATTTCGAGAGAAATTTGAGGTAAAAGTTGGCTTAATTTATGCAAGTGTTTCATCACATATCCAAACTTCGTTTCGGTGATGACTTCCGTTTTTATTTGGAATGTAATATATCAACGAGTTTTTTTGAGTGTTTCATCAGGGGATCCAAACACGAGAAAACATGATGAAAGCACGATGTCGAAGGCCAAGTGGTTTTGTTGTTTTCGAGTGTTTGGATTCCCCTAATGAAACACGATAAACGAGTAGTTGATATGGCATCTCAATCGAGCGATTTCAATTGAAAAATGCAATTAAAATAAACCCTCATGAGATCTTATTCATGAGTGTGTGCATGTAAAATTTATTCATACAGCAACTTGTTTATTTTGCATAGATAATAGGATCTTAAGAATTAGATGAACACCGGTTTTCATCTAATATCTTGGGTTTTACTGGAGTATGATACTGTATCCAACTTCAGTCAGGTGATTGAATGAACTATTGTAATTGGCTGACTATCTCAAGAATTATTAATGGGTTTGAGATACATATATAACAACTCAGGAAACGTAAAGTGCCTATCTCACATGTGGGAATTTTACATATATTCGTATAATCCTTGGAGTCTCCTGAGCAAAATTGCAATATATCTTGACGTTCTAAAATTTCATCTTCAATGGGACTTTTTCACTGTCAAAGTTGGAAACTACTTACTTGAACTGACGTCGAAAAACGAACGAGCTTTTAGAAAGAAACAGTGTTTAAAACACTACCAAGAAATAAAGAAAAAAACGCGTGTAACCCTATTGTAAAAACCCTTCCTTTTCAAAAGCTCATTACTCGGGCTACCTGTGGTAGACCGAGTCTACGTTTCGGCTCCGTTATTTTTTTGGCTATGTTTCGAAATGGCAATCATTACGTCACCCCATCAGTGATGATGCGTGCCAAATGCTAAATTGCTAATCTTCATGCTTTCTTTCTTCGCTTTCCCGATGTCTGATCAAGTTGTTTGAAGTCAAGTGTTCTTTCTTGGACGTTTTCAGTGTGTTCACAGACACAGCCATTGTTCGGTAATGTCGCTGGCAGGTATCTTGATCTTATATACGCTTTATAGTTTATACCAACGCACACGCCGTTGATTAAGTGAACTTTATAAATGAACTTTAGCCTGACTAAACATGATCATGCATTCATGCTGTGTTGACATTTAACACCAGAAGGGACTCGACGGATGAACGCTATGTGGAAATATGTTAAATACAGGCAATCGTGTTTTGTGTATTGCGAATTGTGTTTTATCGGAGAATTAGATTGTGTTTTGACTATTTTCTGTGACGAATGACGTTTAGACTTTTATAGATTTTAGCACTGCATGCGATGTGATTGCAGCTGCGAGTTTGCAGTAGGCCAAGTGAACGCCTGACCACACTTTCGGTAAGTAGTTATCAAATTAAACAGCGAAAAAAAACCATAAATATCATTAAAAAATGTAATGGTCAGGGTCAGTATTTTCATATTAAAACATTAATGTATACTTAATAATGGTCCCAATGTGTGTAGTTGTTACGTTACCTTGTAGTCCGGGCCGCCAAGCTCTAATATTCTATCTTCCCAATGGCGTTTCTCACGTAAAAGCTTGTTAATTTCGTCATTTAAATCTCGAATACGAAACTCTCCAAGACCAGCTGTAAATAAAGATAGTAAACGACTCAAACTGTCTTCAGGAAATACACCACGCTGATTGGTAATCGAGAAGTCCGGTCAACAAAGTGAATTGAGAGGGCAATATGCTTTTTACACGACCGATACGTTTAGCCGGGAAAATAGAAGACACTCATTAAAGTGCTTATGCAGCGAAAATGAAGTTCAAAAGAAACTCTCTTATTTGAGAAAACGTTTGAATTTATAAAATGGACGTTTACAGTTCGTCCTTATCTCACTTCGTTCTTGAGATATTGAGAATTGTTTTTTATGTACATAACATCACTTACCACGTCACACTGCATAATGACTTGCTGGAAAATCTTGAATATCAATTTGAGTTTATTCAACAAAATCACTCTTAACTGTGCATGTGCTTGTGTATCACGACACTATACATGAAAAGTTTCAAGTGATTTACTTGAATTATTGCAAGAATAGACATGATTTTCCAACAAGTCATTATACAGTGTGACGTCTAAGTGATGTTATTCTTAATATCTAAAGAACGAAGTGAGATATGTTAGAGCTGCAAACGTCAATCTTTATAACTTCAAAAGTTCTTGTAAAAAACTTATTTTTCCCCGAACTTATTTTTTGAAACCTGTTTATCTTTAACCGAGGTGAATAATAGGCTCGATTTCCAGCCCATGCTCCATTAAATTTATTTCTCGTCTTCTCGCCCGCCCGCCTGCCTCACCCTCATTTGCTTTTTAGCGAAAGACGAGAATAATGCCGGACTCAGGTTGGACGTCATACGTCACGTGCATCACGTGGTACGAAGAAGAAAGTGGCCCAACAGCCGCCAGAGGAAAATTCTGGAAACGAGATTGAGTTAGAGTGAAAATATTACCATTTTGAATTTGGGCAACTTTCTTTGAAACTTCGCCGATGATCTAAACAGAAAGAACAGTAAAGGAGTATAAAAGTTAAACCAAATAAGGCCAAGTACCTGTAATTTTTTAAAGATTTAAAAAAAGACTTTCTCAGCAGCTTGCAAGGATTCGAGGACTTTCAAGCACTTCTTCGTAAATTGAAGGTCTTTCAAATCCTTGATATTTTTTCAAAGTCCTTTGGTTATGGGTAAATGACTACATTAATAACAGAACACAGTATACAACATTGGGCAATGCAACATCAGACGTAGCACACGTGCATGACTTGTGGTGTTCCACAGGGGTCCGTGCTTGAACCGATACTATTCAGTCTGTATACCAACGATCTTCCAGATATTTTTTCTGATAAAGAAGACACAACGATTGAGATGTATGCTGACGACACTACACTGTACTGCATTTCCATCACCACAGGTTAGACAATTGCGTCTCTCAACGAAGTGCTTGATCTCTGTGCCAAAATAAATGGTGCAACACGAACGACATGACGATTCACCCGGCCAAGTGCGAGGCAATGATTATCTCCAATAAGCGTTTTGTAGGACCAATACAACTAACAATTAATGACACCGAGGTGAAACAGGTTAGCTCAACAAGATGTCTAGAAGTGACATGATAAGTTATACGTATACATGTAGTGTATGTGGTACGTTTGCGAGCTTGGTGTAATATGTAACAGACGTTCGGTGGACGTTCATCAAGCTCAATTACTCAGAAAAGACGTCCACCGAACGTCTGCATATTACACCAAGCTAGCAAACGTACCACATGCAGTACATGTATATACGTACAACTTATCATGTCACTTTAACAACATCATCTCATATGCAAACGCTACCACTTAGGAGCACATATGACTATAAATTTGCAACCTTAGCCCTCCATCTGAGCATCAGTGGCGCAATGGTTAGAGCGTCTAACCGGTCATTAGAAGGTTGCAGGTTCGAACCCTGTCTGGAGTCTCAGAAATATTTTCTGAGTAATTGAGCTTGACGAACGTCCATCGAACGTCTGTTACAGATGTCTAGGAGTTGTTATGGACGAAAAACTAAACTGCCACCTATGGGAGCACGGGTGGCGTGTGCTCTTAGCGCGCTGCCTCTCACCAAAAAGTTAAGCCCGGTTAGACGGGGTTAGTACTTGGATGGGTGACCGCTTGGGAATAACCCCGTTGTCGAGCTTGGAACTCATGTGAGTAGAGTTGTAGTTGATCTCTCCTGTGCTTCGAGGGTTTTTCGCCGGGTTCTCCGGTTTTCCTCCTTCCAAACGTCGAACTTAATTCGTCGAACTTAATTCCTCAAACTATTAAGTGTCAGAGATAATAAATTGAAATAATTCATGCATTAGGTTCGGCACATGAGAAGTTCGACGTTTGAATCAGAGTCGCTCCAACGTCGCATAATGCGACAGGCCTAGACGCTCCAAATACAATCTGCCGCTCTTAATACAATCTGCCGCTCATAATACAATCTGCCGCTCTTAATACAATCTGCCGCTCTTAATACAATCTGCCGCTCATAATACAATCTGCCGCTCATAATACAATCTGCCGCTCTTAATACAATCTGCCGCTCTTAATACAATCTGCCGCTCTTAATACAATCTGCCGCTCATAATACAATCTGCCGCTCTTAATACAATCTGCCGCTCTTAATACAATCTGCCGCTCTTAATACAATCTGCCGCTCTTAATACAATCTGCCGCTCTTAATACAATCTGCCGCTCATAATACAATCTGCCGCTCTTAATACAATCTGCCGCTCTTAATACAATCTGCCGCTCTTAATACAATCTGCCGCTCATAATACAATCTGCCGCTCTTAATTGATTCAAACGTCGCTGTTCTGCCGCACTTCATGTTTGTATTAGGTTCGGCGCATGAGAAGAGCGACGTTTGAAACGGGCCTAAACTGACACAATGCGACTTGTAGCCCAACAAGTACTTGCGACACGCGTACGGTTTGACTCGTTCCCAGGTAGAAATATCGTAAACAACCTCAGTAGTTAGAGTATCAGGCTAGTATTTCGCAGGAAGATTGTGTGTTCCAGGCCCGTCTGGAGCTCAGAGTTTACTGAATTTAACTACTTACGACAACTTGCACAGCAAAAGCAAACGAAACTTTACCAACTTCAAACTGAAAGCACTAATACTGCATTGGGACGGAAAACCGCTAAGATCAATAAGAACGCTTATACGATGTTTTTACTAGTGGGAAAAGATCGTATAAGCAATCAGAAAACTTTACTAGTTACCCACAAGATGTCGACAAATTGAAAAATATTTGGCAAAAGATAGCAAAAAATGTGCCTTGGCAAAAATATCGTACGGCCAATGAGAACGGCGAAAATTTGAAACATACGAGATTTGTTTGTGACGTTATAAACACACGAAGATCTCAGTACAGTACTTATATAGTACATAACTAGGGAGATGCAAAGTATCGTGGGTCGAGCTTCAGCAATAAAATGAGTCTTAGAGAAGCACAAGTGGCGTGTGCTGTTAGCTCGCTGCCTCTCACCAAAAGTTAAGCCCGGTTAGACGGGGTTAGTACTTGGATGGGTGACCGCTTGGGCATAACCCCGTTGTCGAGCTTGGAACTCATGTGAGTAGAGTTGTAGTTGATCTCTCCTGTGCTTCGAGGGTTTTTCGCCGGATTCTCCAGTTTTACTCCCTCCATAAAATCAACACCTAACATCTTAGCTGTGATCCTGCGTCGTATGGCGGTTGCCTGGAGCGCCTTTCATATACTGTTGATCTGCATCCTTCGTAATTCAGCCGCTGGCTGCAAGTAAGGATGATTATCCTCCAGCCCAGCCCAGTCAATATCAAACAGCACGTTTACCAAATGTTTGTCTTTCTGCACGCGCTCGGTATATTTGCCTTCGCTTTGCTAACCTTACTTCCCTTTCTTCTGCTGTCTCGTCTGCCCTTCGCTGCCTTCTGGTTTCCACTAATTCGTCCATTTCATGCGGGATAGTAGTAAAATGTCGGTGGAACTGAAGAAATATAATTGCGGTAGGCCAGAAAAATCCGGCGCCGATGAGTGACTATTAAAATCCGACCGCTAAAGAGCGTGAGTATTTCAAAGATAGTATACATACACAGGCAGTAAAAAGTCTGTGAAACCGAAGAAATGCATGCGCGACGCCAGGAGAACAGCCAATGAGCGAGTATTAAAATCCGACCGGGGAAAAGGGTGAGTAGGAACTAGGAATTGCGTGGACGTACCAAATTTATGGTTACAGACAGCGCCGCGCTTGATTCCCTAACTAGGGGGCTCGCCCCAATAAATGTATAAAAAGTAGTACCTGTCTCCTCCATCTTTCTGCCTTTGATAGATCTGCACATTCTGTAGCTAGGAACGGTCTCCTTTCCTAAATAACATATAGACACAAATACCAAATTCGAAAACATTAAACATTAAGCGTCTCATCTTGAATAAATGTTATATTGAACAAAATGAAGAGGTACAGCGACTCTTTTGATTGGCTTTGATTTAACAGGTTTATAATTTAACATATATATATATATGAAGAATAATAATTTCAAATGAAGTCGAATCACTACTGTACAGAGAATTTAAGTTTTCTGACTGCCTCAACCGGGAATCGAACCCAAGGACTCTGGCTTAACGTACCTGGTTGAGGCAGTCAGAAATACCCATATATCAAATATCGCACACATTACCGTAACTCATCAGGGGATATCTAATCCACCTAAACGAAGAGTTAGCTATCTAATTTCTCCAGGACAAAGTCGGCTTGACCCAATCCACAGTAAGTTATAAACATTCAGTTGCCCTTCAACAGCGTATATATGTGAAGAATAATAATTTCAAATTAAGTCGGATCACTGCTATAGAGAAACGTTTTCTGACCGCCCCAACCGGGAATCGAACCCAGCGCTCTTGGGACTCCCGCTCTTACTATTAACTCTATAATGTGCTGTCCGCCATCTTGTTGTAATATTGGGTCTAATTAACTAGGAAATTGGTGACGTCATAAGCAGGGTAAACCTGACGAAACTACTCCGTGGGTGACCAAATTTCCACGGAAGGCTTTTTAAATGTTGTGGGTCAATTTAAAATGGAAATAGCGCAACAAAATCGAGTTTCTAGCTCATAATGTCATAAGGTTGGCAAGATAAAAATTTCACTTTACCCTGCTTATGATGTCACATGTATATCGAAAATAATTCCAAGATGGCGGACAGCACGCTGTCTTTGGTCCAAATATTTCCCAAACCAAAACAGATACGGAAAAATTGTAAAAGGTCTTCTTATACCATTTGACGCGTTCTTTCAAATGAGACAAACTTAATTTTTATTGCCAATACCCTTTAATGCCCACCATTTCTCGCCATGAAACCGCTTTGCGAATCCGGAGCAAAATCACTCATGCCCGGCTGAATCCGGTTGGTTTAACAGCCAGTAAACGATCGGACAAAGATTAAAGCCAAACAAGACAGACGTGTAGACCTAAAGTACGTTAGTATTGGTCTTCTACACGCGGTCTTTTGGCCACATCAGATTTGAACAGAAAGCGTAGAAGAGTGAAACCATGGATAGTAAAAAGACTGGATAGGAGCATAACAACCTGGTTGAAATTGACAAGTTTAAACCCCCATTGTATATTCAAAGTTTACGATTAATACAACTTAAAACGAAAATCGAACTGCCTGTAAATATGACAAAGCCACAAAACGATAAAATTCCCGTCGATTCTTACTCATTTTAAAAGAAAATATCAACGTTTACTAGTTAAAATATGCATCGCAAATTCCAAGCAAAACAAAGTACTATTTTGAGACGCCAATTTCTTTGAAACAACACAGAAAAAATCAAAACAAAGATCAACAACGTTTACCTCAAACACTCGATTGTGGCTTAGGCAGGTTTGTAATCTGAATCTGAGAACATGAAGAATTTTAAGAAAAGTTCACTTAAAAACCTCAGTAAAACAAGCATACACCGAATTCTTCGTGCATGACATCACAATTTGCAACTAGGTTTCCACCATTTTGCAAACTCAGTAAATGCGATTTAACCAATCAAAAGGCTCAAAACACCCCACATGACTATGAGTTTCCTATCCAGTCCTTTTACAAGCAATTTTACAAGCCACGTACTTATGGTCTACATGGCCGCCATACAGTGGCGTACCGAACGGGGTGTGTGGGGTGTGTGACACCCCCTCCCCCCTCACACACACACACACTGTTCGGGGAAATGGTTGGTAAATTGATATACCCAGTGGCGCTCAAGTTTTGTAACACCTTCGTGGACTGAAATGCGTGTAGTGTGCATGTACACGCAACATACATACACGCACTACACGCAAAGCTTTCGTGTATAATCACTACACGCAAAGCTTCGTGTATAATAACTACACGCAAGCTTCGTGTATAATAACTACACGCAAAGCTTTGTGTATAATAACTACACGCAAAGCTTCGTGCATAATACAGTAACTACACGCAAAGCTTCGTGTATAATAACTACACAAAACTTTGTGTATGATCAATACATAACTACACGTACTTTTGCGTGTAGATGAGTGTACGGTAATACTTCACCGAAATATTTGGTAAAAGCATAAGCCTAGTTTTCATATGATCGCTACGATCGCTCAAAAAACACTCAGCGATCGCAGCGATCATACGATCAATGCAATCAACATGCACGATCGCCGAGATAGAACATTCAGGGGCGCAACTAGAAAATTTCGAGGGCAGGGGTTGAACGCAAAAAAAGGGAAAAGTCATTCAGTATTCTAAACAATTTTGGAGTAGAAGCCAAGCAGAGATTGTAGGGGGGTCCGGGGGCATGGCCCCCCGGAAATTTTTTGAATTTTGGGTCTCTGAAACGGCATTTCCTGCATTTTGAGGACGCTTTTCTCGTATTTTCGGTTGCGGAAACTTTTATTTTGGTCTCGCATTATTTAAAATTTATCATAATTATATTCAGACCAGCTGCCGCCCAGGCCCACTGCTAGAAGCCTCTGAGTCTCGCCAGATTTGCGGAGAATTGTATTGCGTACTACAACAAACGATTAATTATCTGTTTATCTAATGTCTAACCTAGTATTAGAGGTCTCGTAAAAAGGGCAGGGGGTAAAAAGGGCAGGGGTTGCACCCCCCCCCCCAATCACCCCCCCCCCCCTATAGTTGCGCGCCTGACATTTCCTACCTTGGCGATCGTAGCGATCACGACTATAGCTATTGTAGCGATCGTGGTTTTCAGCGTTCGTGGCGATTGCAGCGATCAATTTGAGATGATTCTCCACATGAGAATTTTGAGTCAAACCCGAACAAGTTGTTTGTCAAATTTCTACTGTGAAACTCAATTGAATTAGCCTGACGCCACTGAAATGCGAAAGCTGCCAATCCGAACCTTGCGTCAAAACTAAAATTTGCAAGAATTAGACGTTTGAATCCGGATTAGATAGCAATTGTCGAATTTAATTTGCCTGTGAACCTTGTAATAATTTAGCGTCAGTACTGAATTTTTATTGCTTTTGATTTAGTTTAACTTTCAAACACTTGTAACCCGCACGTTTGATTCGGTATAGCAAAAATGCTACGTTTAAAACAGTCAGCGTGGAAATCATTGATTTATATAAGAATAATGAAAACAACAGTAAAGGTAAGAAAAGTTTAATTTAATTAAAAAAGGAATCTTCCATCTGGTCACAAATAAACTGGTTCTTATAAATACTTAATGTTTACGTTTAACAGGACGTCTGATAAACTCGTCCATAGCACGTCGGCACTTACTCCAAGCTTCGGGAATATCAACTGGTGATGTCGGATACATCTGACACACTACGATTTTATTATTTCAACACGCACAGGATCCACAGCCAGTTTTTCTTTCTTGCCGGAAATATTTCTGCCTTCTAACTCCTCACTTCGGAAGAGACGTCGTAAAACATTGCACAATGAATCCGTCGCCATGACCAGACGGAAATTCTGCGTGTTTGTTTTAGACGCCGCTGTAACGTCGCATCGAATTAAATGCATAAATTGCCAGTGCTGTTGACAAAATTGTTGTAGCTTTGGGTAGTATTGCAGTTTCGGTAGAATAATCGTTTATTTATAATATTTGTTAAGTATCACGCTTTATTTTTTTCAATCAAAAGTGATACACGTGCAGTCAACTACACGCAAACTGCGTGTAGCGGACTACACACAAACTGCGTGTAGCGGACTACACGCAAACTGTGTGTGAGTGTATCTACACGCAACTGCGTGTAGTGCAAGGTTGCGTGTAGTGCGAAGCTTCGTGTAGTTTGACTGTACTACACGCAATATGTACCACACGCACTTGTAAAGTGCGTGTGGTGGGTGTAAAACCCCACGCAGGTGTTACAAAACTTTTGAGCGCCACTGTAGGTCATGCAGTTAAAACCAATTTAGGATTTAAAACATTAAAATATATAAACCCGCCTGGGTTTCGTTGGTAAATCATGGGTTTCGTCGGTAAATTTTGAAACACACAATCGAAATACCCTAGGTACGCCACTGCCGCCATGGTTGGTGTCAATCGACAAGCCAAAGATATTGAATACTGCAGTTATAGAGCTCAGTGTCACAAGCTTGTGAAATTGGCGGCATTGTAACAAGTCTGTCAACAAGCTCGTAACAATGTCGTCAATTCCACGAGTTACTTGTACCAAGCTTGTGAGATTTTTGGCCATGTAGTCCATAGCTATATATGAAAACTCACCTTGACTTTTCCTTCTTCTTTTTGCAAGGCAGTCCATCGGGACATCATTGCCCTGGAAAGTGCATGTAACGAGACAAAATAATACCTGTAGATTTCTACTAATATTTTAAAAAACTCTTAAGGCTCTTTTCCAGTCATTGCAAAAACCAGCTCGCTGCGAGTGTTTGCATCTAATTAAAAACAACTCGCAGTGCTTATTTTCTCGTTGTGAGTTCTTTTTAATGAGATACAAGTACTTGCAGCAATCTGCGAACTAGTTTCTTCGATGAGTGGAAAAGAGCTTTTATAATCAAACCGAATGTTCTTTCCCGCGCGATCTTGCAATATTGACAGCAACATTGCAATGTTCACTTGCAAACGATACACGGGGACTCCTTGCCAAGTTGCTAAAAATTCGCATTTTAAATATCGAACTTCGCATAATATGAAGTTCCATTGAAAGTCAGAACAACTAACTCTAAGTAAACTTCATGTAATGTGAAGTTCGATATTCAAAATGCGAACTTTTAGCAACTTACCGAGGAGTTCCCGTGTATCGTTTGCAAGTCAACATTGCAATGTTGCTGTCAATATTGCAAGATCGCGCGGAAAAGAACATCCGATTTGACTGTAAAAAATAAAGAATATCAATTTACACTTCTTTTCTATTTCGCTTCGTTTAGAGATATGAAGACTTGCGATATACGAATTCAACCCTTTATTGGCCAGATTTCCGCGAGCTCTCCCATTGACGAGTGAAGGTGAACGGGTGAAGTCTGCACGCAGGCTAAATCTTCTGGCGTAAGCCAGAGTAAAATTGTCTGGCGTTAGCCAGAGTAAAATAATAAGTTGCCAAAAGGCAACTGTGGCCAGTAAAGGGTTAAAGGAGATAGTTTTTAACCCTTTATTGGCCAGGTTTCCGGGAGCTCTCCCATTGACGAGTAAAATCGTCTGGCGTTAGCCAGAGTAAAATTAATAAGTTGCCAAAATGCAACTGTGGCCAGTAAATGGTTAAGGAGATAATCTATGACGTCAAATTGTTTGCACAACAATTTAACATATTCAGTGGCGTAACTAGGGAGTTTTATTTAGCGGGGGGGGGGGGGGGGGGGGGCAAGCATTAACATTTTCCGTCAATTGGGCGTGGTTATGTGGGCGATGTTTTGTTTCCAGAAAGAAAGGGAAAGGTTTATTATTGGCGTTTAATGTATTATTCCATGCTCCAAGTTTATCATACGCAATGTCGCAATTTAATTTATCTCTAAAGCTCGCATGGAAATTTCCGACAGGGAATCAGAATTTTCCGACAGTCCATCTAGATGTTGTGTGTGGCGACTGCCCGTCCCCGCTGCCCCCCCCCCCCCTTATAGTTACGCCACGGAACATATTTGAGAATGGGTATAGGTGGTTTTCACTGTGACGTCACAAAATTCTAAAATGTTTATTATTAAACCTACACAGTTGGTTGTTTTATATATCTTGTAGATCGTTATAAAGACATTTGAAAATTATGCTGACATCAGCAATAATATAATTCAAAACTCTGTAACTCAAGAAGGAATGGTTGTATCAACTTAAAATTTCCCATTTTTATAACGATCCACAAAATGTATAAAACAACCAACTGTGTTGGTTTAATAAAAAACATTTTAGAATTTTGTGATGTCACAGTGAAAACCACCAAAATCTTTATGATTATTGAACAAAATCACTTGAAGCTCTCCATGAGGATACATACTATTAACAGCTACAATCAGTGACAAAATAACTTGCGACACCTCGCATTGTTAGTACTTACCTAATATTTTTTCAATGTTTTTCGTGATAAACTGTATCCCTCCCTCCCCTCCCTATTTAATGTTGAATTTAAAGTAAAGAACTCAGTAAACGTTGGAACGAACGCCTAAATAGTCACCAACATTGAACAGGGGGTGGCGGGGGATACTATAGGAGTGGAAAATGTTGTCCTTTATGACTATACTTGCAGCGTAGACTTTACTTTTTAGCTAGCAAATTGAATACTTCAACAAAGACTCCCTTTAAGCTTAAGTCTTGGAGAGAATGAACGATTTTAGCAAGACCATTTAAAAAACACTTTTGCCACTGACTGCACGTCCACACATTGTGGAAGGTTAGATGCAGGTTTTGTAACAGGGTTTTCACACCAGTAATGTTGTTACTTAGATTCAAATTTAAGACAACACGGCTGATCTTGATCCTTGATCTGACCAACAAACCTTGTTGTAGACCTGCACTTCTCAAACTCATTAATAATTCATGAGGAAAACATAATGGAAATCAGTTACCGAGACGTTGTGAAATGTGGTAATAAACGCCCATAAATTAAGACAAGTTTTACCTCAAAGTTCTCTTTAAGAAGCTGTACCCCATACACTCGAAAGCCGTTTATTATCTGACTTAAAAACACCTCGAAGTGAGTGCATAACATTTAGTTTTATTCTTTTTCCGAATTGTTTGTGCACGTGTTTTGGACTCTCAAATTTGTTTTTCCATTTTTCTAGAAACTGCATGGAGCCACCTGCAGTACATTAGATTTGTAATTGACTACACGCACATATTGTGTACTTACATCGCTTTTTCAGCATTTCGAGCCTAAAACACAGAAAGGAAGATGTTTACTAGAAAAGTAATTACTACTGCGATACATGTATCATTATTTGCAAACACTACAGAACTGTACAGAACAGCACATAACTCTCTTTAACTGGCAACATTTTTCATTGCACACCAGTAAGATCTAGTCTAAGAACAGCACAGGTGACACTCTCCAAAAATCAATCATGTAATTGTTCAAGGATGAGGGTCTAGCTAATGCATTGCGCGCTCACAACCTTGTTCGCGGCCATTTTTCGGGCCACGAAATTCAAAAAGTGAAGCAACCCCTCGATATCTGAGCAATCCTTGCAGTAAATTACTCAATTTATGTTTTTCGTGAGAGCAAAGATGATTTAGTAAGTAGTTATTGTCATATTTTTGATAATATTTGATTACACTCAGAGGGCCGTGGAGCTGTATTTTGAGACAAGTATTCGTCGATCGGCGTTTCTTACAAAACCAAACGAAGGACAGACAAGGGATCGTAACTAAACGTAGACACTAAATTAGATGCCACTTAATAAGAGCTAGCTAGACTCATTCATACTGCTATTAGTTGTTTACAAGTGGTTTACCTGTTGGATTGCATCTTGGATTAGGATTTCTACAGAAATACAGTAATACGCAACGAACTACAGAAGAAGGAGTGGGAAGGTATTTCCATTTTGACTGTAACATAGTCCAGTGGTTGGTGGCCTACAGCAGGCCTCGAAATAATTCTTGAAAGTAGACCGGTCATCATAGCCGGTAAAAAATTACATTTGGCGGTCACAGAAGATTTTTTACCGGTCATCTTTTGTTTCTGTTTTTTTTTTCATTTGCGCCTATTTGAAGTGTACTTGTGCAGTTTCATTCTCAAGAAAATGCTTACTTCTTTGGCGGGAAAAAGATGAAAAACAGCAATTTCACTATGTCTTAGCGGTGGTTTTAGGAAAAAGGAACTCAGTTGCGCTTGTGTTTTGTTCCTGGTTTTCATTTTCGTCGGGCGGCGGTTCACACTTCGCAGATGAATATTGACCCCATCTCTCGTTGGACAGATTTGGCATTTCCTAACCCGATAATTTAGTATTTGGACGCTGACAAACAGAACAATTGTTTGCCATAGCGTCAGAAGACTGTTGCTCAGCCTCTGTGCCACGAGGTATCGCGTACGAGTGTAATTTGAGTTGCAAGGATTAAAATAGTAGGCTGCGGGCGCAATGCCTGCAGTGTTTTGATTACACGCTCTTGTAGGCATTTTGTATTAAAAAAACTTCCCGGTCATAGATGTCCGGTAAGCGCCAATTTATATTAACTAGATAAATTGGGATTAATGAGAAGCTACATCTTAATACTCTCACGCAATAGCGCAGTTATGACATTTTCTGCGTTATGTCACTTTTACTGCTCTTAGCAATTTGGCAAAAACAAGCTATGCACAAGTTATCTAATACGATTTAATCAAACCGGACATCCCAAGCTTATAAGCACTAAAGCATGTCAAAAAACAAGATAGCTCACTCTGGTTTCGATCGCCTTCCTCAAAACATCTAGTCGAAGTTACCCTCTGTACAACAACCTTCCATTCAAAGACTGCCTCGTACAAATCGTCAATCTCTGCGTAGTCCATGTTTAGTGTCTACTGAATGCCACAACCATCATCCTTCGACTAAAAGGCTCTAAGACTAGTAACAAAGGCTCTGGGATGAAACCACAAGGCCCATCACGGAAAGCTTTTTGTAAGTATGTTCCTTGCTTTCCCGTCCCAACATGTACTTTGTGTCTTTATACCGCTTGAGGTTTTGGAACTTCTCTTCTTACTAGAACTCGAAAGAAAATATCTTACTGCGGTCGAATGACCCAGCTCGATTAATACTTGCCAGTCGACAGAAACTCGGTCAGTCGATCACAAATATATGCATGCAAACTGAAAAAGATATACATATATGTATCAGGCGATCATACAACTGTTTGAAATCCTTAATATATACAGTACTTCAATAGTTCTCGACGAATATGTTCACTGAAAATTCCCAAAAACTTGTTTTAAGAAAAAAATACTTGTTTTAAGATTTTCTTGTCCCGTTTGCAAGATAATCTTCTTACTGCGGTTTCTTGACAAGATATTTTATCTTAAAACAAGATTAAATATCTTAAAAGAAGAAATAAAATCTCAAAACAAGAAAAATTATCTTGACAAGAATTGTAGGTTTTGCAGTGTTATTCTTCGACGCTGAACAATTGACTGACCGTCATTTTATTATCGAGTATCAATTTAACCACGCGCCCAGCTACAACGAAGCAAACAAAACCAGACTGAAAAACTGTTTCCCACAATTTAATAGTGTCCAGCAGTCAAAACTCAACTTTAACTCGTTATGATCATGTTGCCGTTACCACGATACCTTCTACAAACCCGACGAAGGAAATATCACTTATATCACTTTCGAAGACGATCCTCAGTCTCGCCATTGAAAATTACGAAAAACTACGCACTTGAATCCGCCAGCACACATTCTTTCAATCAACAAAAACCTAGTAGCTTCAGTTATCTATAAGAGACATACGGTAATGTGGACTGCCGTCTGTTGTTTGACATCGAGTTCGGCGTTCAAGGCATGATATACGGATAGGTACCGTACCGCTTTAAAACTAACAAAAAATAAATAAATAATAACGATTTTCCCCGCGTGCGCCTTATATATAATACTTATACCTTGGCGATTTATGACAATGTATATTGTTGAAGAAATTATGCAACATGTTTCGGCCCACGCATATTGGTGTCTCTACTTGATCACTAGTCACACTAGCTAGCGCACTGAAAACTCTGAAAGCGCAATATGTTAACAGACATAGTCCAAACAGACACGGTTCTAGCGCTGGTATGACCATGGCCTGTCATAAAAACCTGCATACCTTCCAAATATTTTAGCCTATAGTCATTGCAGTAGTCCAAGCCTATTAGTTTCTTTCTGTTCTACAGTTCTTATGATCTGTGATAGCAAAACCCTTCTACTGTTTCTTTGCGTGTTTTTCTTTTGTTTTGCTCTGCTTTGCTTGTTCTTTTTGTTTCTATACCAATATTAGATGAAAGTGTTGGTAAACCACAGAACCAAAACCAATGAAAGCCTACACGGAAAGCATGGCGAACGACCCCTCACTGGTCAACACTCAGATTGGTACAATTATCCAACTTCCTGTATGTCAGTTGGATACCTTCCGTTAAATTAGTTCATAACCGCAATTGACGCAAAACACACGGCGTTTTTTTTTTTTTCAGTCTCGCAATAGCGTATTCTATTTTTCTCCCAATATCGTCGATTCCCTTCCGACCTCAATTGCCAGCTCTAGGCAGTACTCAAACTCCAATTACGTACAAATTAAAAGTCCAGTAATCAGTCCAACACTCGAATAAAAATTCCTCCCCCCGATGCCAGATACATATTACAGTATATATATATATATAGGCTGGCGTTGTTTCGCAAGATATCGACACTCGGCACAAAATTTGTAACATAACTGCTTTGTGGAGAAGCTGCTGGTTTCGTCTTGGCTCCACCCAACTTTTTCCTGTCATTGGCTTTTCCCACAGGGTTTTTACCAGCGTCAGGTTTTTTCTGGCCTCCCTGACATTCCAGCATGTAAGCATCGAGTGTCGGTATTTTCCTAACAGCGCCACGTTTTTCCAAAGCCTCGTAAGTTCCTCCATAGGTAGAACTAGCGTCAACTGCGGAAATACAGCTCGTTTATTTATTTATTCATTACATGTAAATAATATACCTATAGATATCCTAGAATAATTTATGCTTCATGTGGGGGATCTTCTCTTCGATCAGTGGCGGAAAGTGGTGTCCCCTCGGCCACACTTCGCCCACGGTGAAGCACACACCGGCGACGGAGAGCAAGGTCCATAACGGTGAGGGCCCTTACCTTCACCCTGATCTTCGCTTCTCTCGGTCACCTCACCACAGAGAAGCCCGGCTGGGACATGAGAGCAAGGTCCATAACAGTGAGGGCCCTTACTCTCACTCTGACTTTCGTTTCTCCAGCTTTTTCTGGGGGCCCTTGCCTCCAGAAAACCGCACTTTCCGTCACCCAAAAATTATCCACAAAGATTTGCGTGACTTATTAAGCGACGATATTTGCCGGTCAAACTGAAAAATTTACCGGTCAATGACCGGAGACCGGCACTTATTTCGAGACCTGGCCTACATGTAGCCTACTGTACAATTCAACAGTGTGCTGGTTCCAGATTGGAAAGTTTGCAAAATGTGTGAGCAAGTTGTGCTCCAATGATTTTCTTTGCACTGCAAACTAACATTTGCAACAACAAAAAATTGTGGATTTTCTTTTAAGGTTAGGATTAGAGTTTTAGGATCATCGTTTTGGGAAAGGTGGAGGTAGGAAAGGTGGAGGTAGGAAAGGTGGAGGTGGGAAAGGTGGAAGTGGGAAAGGAGGAGGTGAGAAAGGTGGAGGTGGGAAAGGTGGAGGTGGGAAAGGTGGAGGTGGGAAAGGTGGAGGTGGGAAAGGTGGAGGTGGGAAAGGTGGAGGTGCGTTAGGTTTAGTCAAACAAAATAACATAATGCTAGACTAATAGTCAGTATAGTTATATCCGTGACTGGACAAATAACAACTTCCTTTAATTATACTTGTAGTTAAATTAGATATATGAAAGATAACATTCTACAAACAATTTACGAATGTAAATCAGTAAATGTTTCACAATTTATCATGAAACTTGAGGTGGCAAACACTGGAATGATCTAACTGGGTCATTCAAGTACAGTATACTGAACCACTCCAAATGGGTAGGGGGTGGGTCGTATAAACCACTTATTTCCTTGGTGGAGAACAAATACTCATAAATAATCAAATTTCCATTGATTATTTGCTTTGTTAAACATTGGGACATTGAAATTGTCCTGCAGAATCATCATTTTGGTGTTGTATGCAAGAGGTCTATATTTGAATTGATCCCAAAAAACCTAGTGGGTCCAAAATTCAACAACTATACTGAACACAAAGAATAAAACATACTGTACTCGTAGTTGACCAGGTAAGTGCCCACCCCCACAATGTTTTAATTTTTATCAAAGGAAGGGGCTGGGTGCTTACATGAGCAGTGGGCTCTTACACGAGCAAAATGTGCTTTACGCAAAAAAACTGATTTTACATAAAGTCAACACAACACTCTGAATATATGAAAACAAACAAAACCATTTTAATATACTTAATATATTGAAACAAACAAAACTATATTACAAAATATGAATTTAAAAACATACATTTACAGGTATAATTTTTATGGTATAAAAGTCTAAATATATCCAGTTTGAGGATCAAAATACATTAATTCTCATTGGTTAATAGGAGGCAGACCTCTCTGAAGACATGCTCAGTTGTACTGAGAGAATGTTTAAAAATAGCCCAGAAAATGTTACTTCTTCCTTAAACAGGGGGGTGGGTGCTTGCTCAAAAATGGGTGCTTACCCAGTCAACTACGGTAATTCCAAAATAATCATCTTGTGACTTGATATTCAAGTTAAAAACAAGATAAGACAATATGAGAGGTAATATTTTGGAATTGGATCATTTCGACCCCATGTCATTTCATCCCTGATCAAGAGTCAATTCATTCACATAATATATTTCATATCTTGACAAAAATTATCTCCAATGGCAATGGAATAAAAATACTTTGATGGCAATTGCTCTATTTCATTCTTTGAAATATCAGCAGTTTCCATTTAATTTGCAGATTTTAAGGCTATCACTTATTACTAAGAATAACTTGGTGTCATTTGATGTTGTTTCTCTCTTCACCAAAACTCCTGTTGATCTTTACCCTGTGAGCAGAGCCTTCTTTTCCTTATTTCTTCACTGAGAGAGAGGAAGAAAAGAAAGCTCTGCTGTATTTGTGACTAGTTTCTATTGCACATGCATGTCAGTTGCTTGGACCACTTGGTTATCTCAAACCCAGTCCAAATCAGAGCAGAAAACAAAACAAGAACTGGTTAAACAGGTTTTAAACGGGTTACTTCATCCTAAATCTCAGACAAAGCCAAACACGAATATAGCAGAGCCTTCTTTTCTTCCTCCCTCTCAGCAAAGAAATAAGGAAAAGAAGACTCTGCCCGCAGCGTAGTTGATCTTGTGATCACAATTTCCAAAAATAGATTAACCAGGATGTTACCTTGCATGAAAAAACAAATTTACCTATTAAAAAGAATTTGCTATAACTCCTGAACTTTTCTCTTAACATGCATTATTAACACAACCAGTTTTGTGAAACGGAACAGCTTGGGGACGAAACGGTTACCGCTAACCGAAACGACCATAAAGCAATATTTCGACTCTATTGTAGTCATTATCAAACCAATTCAATTCAATTCATTGCTTTGATAATAATTTTGCAATAGTCGAAATATTATCTCTCATATTGTCTTAGCTTCTTTTTAACTTGAATATCAAGTCACAAGATGACTATCTTCGGATTATGTTTTATTCTTTATTTTCTTAAATTTTCGGCTGGATATTTTTTGATCTAATACCGAACACTTCACATACCATATTTAATATTTAGCTGTCCCACTTGAGGCGAGGTCTTGCTCAGCAACAGTCTTCAACTATCTCTTGAACTTGACTTGATTTATAAAACGCTCCACGCAACTGTTTGCCAAGGATATCTTTGCATGAAGAAGGCAAGAGGACATCATTTTTTTAAACAGCCGCCATTTTTATTTCAATACCATAATTCCTTGCGCGGACATGCTACTTCATGTAAGACGATTATTACATTTTTACAACTGAAAAATCCCGACCCAGATCTCCATCGTTTTGTTGCGCATTTGCGCATTCTTGGAACAGAGGCCCAAACATACAGTTTGACTGTGTATACAGTAGATACGAAGAGAAAACTATTTATCAGTTAGACAACAACCGGAGTTGTCTATGAGCTGACAGTCGACAAGGCTTGTTTTAGTACAAACCAAGTAGTCGGATAACTAGTATTACTTTTACAAAGAAACAAACTGAGACCTTTTCTGCCATTCTTTTGCATTTAAATTTAAAACTTGACTCTTTCGCTATAGTGACCAATAGACAGTGAGTAGCTCATTCAATCAGAATGCTGGAAATAGGGGTTGTTGGTGGCAGAGTTTGGGTTAAATTTTGGTCGAGGGTCGAGTGCGAGGGCTGCAAGTCGAGGGTATAGTTGGTCGAGGGTCGTAAAACACGCTAAAGTTTCTGACGCACATAATTTCCTTCTACCGGCACAAATAATATTTAGGCGGAACTGAAGATAGCTATTTTTTGGACATTTCATGCGCGCGACAAGGTGTTTACTCGGCACTGACTGACAGGAAATATATTTAGTAAATTTGTCTTCTCATAATTTTAGTGTATTTTACGACCCTCGACCAACTACCCTCGACCCTCGACTTGCAACGTTCGACACTCGACCCTCGACCAAAACCCAAACTCTTGGTGCCACAGTGGTTAGTGTATATGCCTTTCACCTCTGCGACCCGGGTTCGATTCCTGCACGGTGCAGTTATCTGATTAAAAAAAAATCACCTTGGCCGCATGTGAGAAGAGTGCCTCCAGTTTGACTCTACCAAACACCACAGGTTTCCTCCGTGTACTCCGGTTTCCTCCTGTAGTAACACTGGACCAATGAGGGTGGACCTCTGAGGATAACAGTTTAGATATAACAGAGTTATCCAGTATAAATAAGGTTAGTTTAGTTTAGGATTTGTAATAGTCTTGACTAATAGCGCACCGTCGACCTGCTATTTATAGCACCAAACTTTCGTTTCCTGTTTTATGCAGAGGAATGACGTTTGAGAGTTTCCATGCTGTCGGATGCTTACCTGTTTTGAGTGATATGTTGAAAAGACATGTACATGTTAGGTTAGGTGTGATGCTGAGTGCGCAATCTTTTAATAAGCGGATTGGGATATTGTCAGCTCCAGAAGCTTTGTTGGGATCGAGGTGTTGCAGAACGTTAAATACTTCGCAGCCTTCTAGAACTATCTCCGAGATAATCTCTTTTGATATTGGTGGTAAATTTGAGATCTCTCTGTTTTCGCTCTCACTTAAAAACACAGAGTTGAAATAGCGATTGAACAAGGTGGCTGACTGTCTTGCTATATTGGCGACTAAACATATATAATTAAGGAGGGGAATCTGTATTGCCAGTAGCGAGAGAAATTTGATCATGAAGTGGAAGATACTACTACAATTGACGGTTGTTTTAAAGAATGGCCAGAAGCGTTTTGGCTTTGAATGCAGATGAGTATCGCCGAGTGAATCAAAAAAATTTTCTCCACTGTTTTTAATCAACTTCTTACACATGCGGCGGAGATTTTTGTATTTCTTTAGAAGAGTATCAGAATTAGTGGGGTGCTGACGTTTCAGACGCAGCTAGCGTTTCTTTCCAGAGTTTCTTTCCTGCGACTCTTAAACATTTCGGCTTGCCACAATGTAAATTAAATGCCCAAAAACATTGGCCGCTTATATTTTAACTACTATACTTTATTATTATTTATTGATTATTATTTATTATTATTATTACCATTACCATTACCATTATAATTACCATTACCATTACCATTACCATTACCTTTACCATTACCATTACCATTACCATTACCATTACCATTACCATTACCATTACCATTACCATTACCATTACCTTTACCATTACCATTACCATTACCATTACCATTACCATTAGTATTACCATTACCATTACCATTACAATTACCAATACCATTACCATTACCATTATACTATTACTATAACTATTGTTATTATTATTATTATTATTATTATTATTATTATTATTATTATTATTATTATTATTATTATCGTTATCGTTATCGATCGTTATCGTTATCGCTATCGTTACCGTAGCATTAGCATTAGCATTAGCATTAGCATTAGCATTAGCATTAGCATTAGCATTAGCAGTAGCATTAGCAGTATCAGTATCAGTTTCATTATCATTATCATCATCATCATCATCATCATTATCATTATCATTATTATTATTATTATTATTATTATCATTATCATTATTACAATTATTATTATTATTATTTCTATCTATTTAATATTATTAACTTATTATCTTTCAAAAATTGCAAAGAGTCAACCTCATGCTGTCTATATTGGCCTAACAAAGGGATATAAATCCAAATTCACGTATTTCATGCGCACAATCGAATCTTTCGAAGAATATGTAGAGCCAATTCAGAACGTGCTGAATGAAGTTTTTCTGCCGACAATTATTGGGCAAGATGAACAGTTTACTAAGGAACTTAGTGAACTTTTCACTTTATCATCAGTTTGGGAATGCCTTCCCTGAAGGACGAATCACCACAGCAATATGCCGCTTCAACCTCGATAACAACACCCCATGTAGAGTCGATTATAATTATAAGTAATAACATGACTTGAGGGAAATTAGCGATTAAATTTCCCCTTTGCCTCGGGAAGATTTGTGAACGTCCGAGGGCCGCAGGCCCTCAGACTTTTACAAATCTTCCCGAGGCAAAGGGGAAATTTAATCGCTAATTTCCCTCAAGTCATGTTATTAGTATGTAATATTATGATCGCCGAGGAAAACTTTGAGAATCTTACCGACAGGAAATTTACACGGTTGATCAGAGAAGTTGCATCTAATATTCCCGTGCATGTTGATGAGGGAAAATATATGCAAGCGGGAAATTTAGAAGAAGACAAAAGATTTCTTTGTCTTCTAATTTCCCCTCATCAACATGCACGGGAAAATTAGAAGACAAAGGATAAATTTCCCCCTTGCATGAGCAATGAGGGAAATACAAGGTTTACATTCCCTCGGAGAACAAAAGAATCCGAGGCGATCATGGTATTACACAGAGTATGATGATGAAAAAAGGCGAGCCGCCAATAGAAGATTTTGAACAAACAAGAATTTAGAGACTCCCTACGTCTGCGCTACAATTTACCGTTGTCCGATTTACCAAGTTATTGTCCATGTGGTGAGAGTATTTCCATCAACCATTCCCTGTCATGTAAGAAGGGTGGTTTTGTGGCGCAGAGGCATGATGGTGACATCAGTAATAAGTAAAGTTTGCAACAATGTGGAATAAGAACCACTTGACAACGAAAGATTGAATTTGAGAACAGCAAATACAAGCCCGTGGAAGCACGATTAGACATTAAGGTGAGCGAATTCTGGTCACGTGGAGCTACGTTAGAGTGACGCATGTTAAAGGTCAACTCAAGGCAAATTACATTTTCCGCTTTATATATGTATGACAGCACGTAGAATCCCAATATGATGAAAAAAAAAAAAATTAATGTTCAATGCTGTTGAATGCGATGTTGAAAGCGTTTGGCCAGGTCTTAGACGTCGCCGTTCTTCACAAGGAAGAGCTGAGCCTCTTGAACGACTTCATCGGAGCTACTCACAGCTCTTGTATTCTTGGTTTGCACTTGACGTCATGGCGGCCATGTTGGAGGAACTTTAACAAAAGAATCTCATTAGCAGCTATTGTATTTGGAGTATGTTTTCCTCCAACATGGCCGCCGTTTCTTTGTCTTCCAAATCTCAAGAGATTGATTGCAAACCATCAATACAAGATGCTTCAGTTCAGAATAACTTTTTGAAACTAAGAGAGGATTTAATACAATAATAATATGAAAAATTTGATTATTCCAACTGGGAACCGAACACATGCTAGGTCTCCGAATCAACGCATCGGTGCTCTGACTACTGAGCTATTTGGACACGCAGTCAGGATCAGTCAGAGATCGCTATTTTTCTCAAGTATCTCGAAAAAATGGATTTACTCATATTTGCGACGAGGTAGATGTATAGCAAATATAATATTTATTGAAATTTGTTGCGTGGCAAACAAGGGGAAGCCCGCTCTCACTCTAACAATATCCCGCATGGCGCATGTCTCTGTTCAACAAAGTTGAATGAAACGTGGCCAAATGCGTTTAACACCTTTCAACATTTTGAGAACAATAGAAATATTGAACGCGTGTTGAACGAAAATTTGAACATGTTCAAATTTCGTTCAACATCATTCAACACCATTCAACAACGTTCAACATCATTCAACAGGGGTGGCCAAACGCTTTCAACATGTTGAATTTAACAATGTTGAACGATGTTGAATGAAATGTTGAAAGCCAGGCCTTTTAAATATAAAAATCTCTGACCGTGTCTCAATAACTCAGTGGTCAGAGCGCTGATTCAGCATTGCACGAGTTCGATTCATGGTTAGAACAGTCAGATTTTATATATTATTTCTTAAAACCTCTCTTAGTTTCAAAATTGTTTTGAAGCCTCCGGCATGCAACGGCATTATTGAATAAGTATTGCAGCTGGCTGAATAGGCCAAGCTGGATGCAATATATTCAATAATGCCATTTGGCCGAAGTGATTATCTATTATAATTACTGACCCTGTCATAGTTTCTGTTTGGTAAAATCAATTAAATCTCAAATGTCATCAATTGAATATTAAAGAAACGCTGATTTTAGACCCTTGTAAACGAGAAACGAAAGGCTTGTAAACATGCTGGCTGCAATATTAAAAATATTGCAGTGTGCTGGCTGAAATCGTTGATATAATGCAGACCGAGAAGAATTTTGATAAGGGTCAGTAATTATATATACAAGAGATGTGAGTGTAGTTTCGCTATTTGAGGAAGTCATTCGAGGAGCTCCGCTGTAGAGCTTTGAGAAGAACGGTGAATATTTAAATATCTCAAACTCATTAATAATTCATGAGATAATCAGCCAATTACAATAGTTTATTCAATCACCTGACTGAAGTTGGATACTCCAGTAAAGCCCAAGATATTAGATGAAAGTCGGTGTTAATCTAATTCTTAAGATCTTAATTATCTATGGAAGATAAACAAGTTGCTGTATGAATAAACACACTCATGAATAAAATCTCATGAGGGTTTATTTTAAATTTTGTTGGGGTTTTTTTTGTTTGTTTTTTTCAATTGAAATCGCTCGAGCATGAAGTGATACTGTGTTTAAATAAAGATTATTGATTGATTGATTGATTGATTGATTGATTGATTGATTGATTGATTGATTGATTGATTGATTGATTGATTGATTGATTGATTGATTGATTGATTGATTGATTGATTGAAGATGCCATATCAACAACTCGTTTATCGTGTTTCATCAGGGGAATCCAAACACTCGAAAATAATAAAACCACTCGGCCTTCGGCCTCGCGCTTTGTTTTTTGTTGTTTTCTCGTGTTTGGATCCCCTGATGAAACACTCAAACTCGTTGTTGATATATTACATCTCTGAGTGTCCTGACCGTGTCTCAATAGCTCAGCGGTCAGAGCGCCGATGCGTTGATTCGGAGACCTTGGCTTCGATTACCGGTTGGGACAGTCAGATTTTTCATATTATTATTGTTGTGGGGATATCATGAAAGTGAACAGGGATTTTTTTAATTGTACCGTATAATAAACTTTTTTGATGTCAAGAATTATCAAGGTTGAAGTCTGTGTTATCATGTATGTGTGATAATGCGGTCTGAGACCTTAATATCAAAAGTTGAATTCAATAAGTGTTCTATTATACATTTCAGTTGAAAATGTAAAGAAAATCACTCCCTCAGAACGAAAAAAACGTTCAAAAAACGCAAATCAAAGACAGTTGCTTCTCTCTCGCGCTTTTCGTCTGATTGCCAAGCTGAACAGATCACGCGACAGCACAAGCATGATAAGTATTTTTTCTAACGTTTATATTTGTTTACATCTAAACTAAACCAACGCTTCTTTGTAAATTTAGTTTATGCGAGTTTTAAAACCATAGTAAGAATTAGATCCTAATCAATCGCGTGAGCCAAGTTAACCGGGCTAGCCCGGCTCATGTAATCAGCACCTAAAAGTCTATAGCTAGATGGAGCTTTGACTGTGTACTTTTTTCGCCGTTTCAAATTTCATTTCAAAATCCGATCTTTTGCCTTTTGATAATTCAGTATAACATAATATCCACTATTATGAATAAGGGAATTTAACACTTTAATTTAAGATTTGGCAAACCGACTAATGAGACTTTTGCGTCATGATTTACGACGCAGATATCTAAAATTCGATTCATGAATCGTTTTCACTTGCGTAATCGATGATCCATTGGCGTAGCAAAACACTAGGAAATATTTGAATAAGAATAGAGCTAATTAACTTTTCATAGGATGAAGATGGTACACCGTTATGGCCATGATGTAAATTACCTACAGTATATATATAGCTCCAATGCAGGCCAATGACCTCTAAAAAGAACTGGATCGAGAAACAAAACATTAGTTTGGAAAACGAAGCCAGAATTCGCCATCACTAAAAGGCCAACTTCACTTATTAAGGACACTTACTAAGAAAATGAGAGACCGACTTGGCGGAAACTACACAAGAATGCTCAGAGTTGTATTAAATGTATCATGGAAAGAACACAAAACCAACAAAGAGCTGTATGGTACACAGAGGCTTAAGTTCAGAGGACACAGTTGGAGAAGTAAGACTGAATTGATCAGCAAGGTGCTTATATGGAAACCAAAGCAAGGAAAGAGAAAAAAGGGAAGACTATCAATTACATACGTAGCCCAGTTGAGATATGACACTGGGTTAACGATAGAAAAACTAAAAGTGCTCAGGGATGACAGAGAAGAATGGAGTGAAATAGTTAACGATGTGCGAGTTCGCTCGAACAATAGGTAGGTACATAGTTAATAGAAATTATGGTTTGGAAGCTCAACAAAAGTCATTGTTTTATGTTTTTGTTCAGGTTTATGGAAATTTTTGCACTTTCACGGTTACTGAACATATTGTGTTTTCTGTATAATGCAATCATCCAACAGCAACGTTTGAGTTCAATCACCCAACCGTACTGTTTGAATATTAATAAACCTAAAAAAAGGATTTGGCACCTTCATGTACCTTTCAACATGAATCGTATCTTGATTGTTAACCGCTTTGAAGTTTGGCGAGCTTCCAAACCATGTACATTTTCTATTAACTATGGTAGGTAGAAAAGACCAACTGCATGTATGAAATGTCGCTAAGGAGTTTGTTCTCGTTCTTTTACCACCAAAACACACTATTGTATCCCGACTTATCCATCTTCGTATTCGGATCTACCTCTACGATTGCCTGGCCGGCGCCATTAGCAATGGACCAAATCGACATTTTACGAGCTTCACTTTCTGACGGCCTAATTAGGAACAATGAGTTACTCGATCCAGTCTTTTTTTAGAGATCAGTGGTGGAGGTTCTCTTTTTTTCCGTCTGCATTCCCCTTTCCCCTCTCCCTCTGCAAGAACATGGCGGCAGGATACAAATATATTGCGTATATAGCGGTGCATTATGTTCAAACCTGTTCCCCGTGAGAGTTACAAAATAAAAGCGTTGACGCGCAGTGCAAGTGTGTCCTCAGTGCTCAGTTTTTCTTGATTGATTGATTTCTGCGATCAAACCCAAGTGAAGTTGTTTCAACTCTTCGACTATTTGCTTGTGGTATATTTCCAACGCTGACTTCACAATCTCTTCCACTTTTTCCTCAGTAATTTTGTCGCCTCCGTCATCTTCATTTGCATCTTCATCTTCCGTCTCGTCCAACAAATTTCCTTCGCCGAACATAAGCCTTTTTAAACTCCCGGTGAATGTAAGTTCGCGGTTTGGGTACTCTGTGTATATCGTTTCTGTTTCCATTTTGCAGCAACGAATTTTGCTAAACATTGATGATTCAACTTGAATAATAAACTTGGCCTACAGGAAGAAACTGCACAATTAGCCTGATTGATACTCCCGTTTAGTGTGTATTCTTATTAGTTAACTGTTGGCATACAAAGAGTTTGTCATAGCGTTGAGTTCTGCAGAAGTCGCACCTATAGATTATTAAGAAATGGTTCATGGTTGGCGTGCTCCGTCGAGTTATGTGAGCACGCGAAACTTTGAGAGGGCGAAAAAAAGTGCAATGATGATGATGATGATAATAATGATGGTGATAATGATCGTGAAGATGATAATGATAAATAAGATAATGATGATGTTGATGATGATGATGACGATGATGATGATGATGATAATGCTGAGGAACTGAACTTATACCTGTTGTCTCAATCCCTGCACTTTGGCTTGGTTTAACACGTAGTCTGTATCACCAACAGCCAAACCAATGAGAACATTATTTACAACCACGCCCATAATCAACAAGAATACAACAAAAGCGGCCAACTTAAAGTTGTAAAAGTTGCGATGGTAGCCAACCTCGGCGAATAGATCATCGTAGGCAAAATCTCCAAGCATGGAAACAAAGGTGCTTATAACGGCGAGAGGAAAGCTACGGTATCTGTCATACTCAGCTAACAGCAAGTAGAAGATGGAAGCAAAAGCCAAACAAAACAAGACAATTATCAAAAGCATCTAGAAAATAAATCAAGAATATTCTTTAGTTTACTTTAGGGGTCGCGAGCTGAGTTCAAAAATAAGAATAAACGGCGTTGGCAATATAGATTAAGTTCGTCTAAAACACGATTTTCAAATCTCAGTTCTAAACCGGGATAAAACTCATTTCAATTCATAACATCAGGCAAAGACTGATAGTATTCATTTGCATTGTATTTAAATTTTCGAACTCAATGATCCGGACACCTCAGCGAGATGTTATGAACTGAAATGAGTTTTATCCCGACTCAGAACGCGTCATGCTGATGCGCAGTTGAGATTCGAAAGTCGTGTATTTGAAAGAACTCGTCGGAAGTGGTAAAAGACCTTTTACGACAACTTTTCCGAATGTTTCTTCGTCTTCGCGATATTTCATTTTTAAAATTTTTTTTTTAATTTTCTTGTTGGAACGGACAACAGGACTCAATAAATCCCATATTAAGTCTTATGCCAGATCTATACCATACATGCACTATAAGTCACTAATAAAATAATAAATGCATAAAATAGCAATAAATGACTGCACTAAAATCAAGGAAGATTTAGGCGCTGTTTACATGAGCCCGGGCTAGCACGGCTGACTCGTGTCACGAAATTATTTCCTCGCACGCAAAAGTAGATTTTAATCAACGTTAGGATTCGTTTACATCTAAACGAAACCCATTCTTTTTTGTAGATTTAGTCTATGCGAATTTCAAAACCACAGTGATATCCTAATCAATCGCGTGAGCCCAGTTCACAGGGCTTGCCCGGCTCATATAATCAGCCCCTAATACAATACTAGGACAATTAACACATCAGAATTTAAGAACAATTAATTTGAAAAGAGTGACATGTATTAGGGCCTGTTTACAAGGAGGTAGGGTTACCCTAGCACCCGGGTTACCCTAGCTCTCGTACATTTCTTGTTGGGTTTTTTTATTGTAGTGTTTATAAGGACGCTAGGGTAACCCTATCATGCCACTAGGGTTATCCTAGTAGCCGGGTTATGTTTTGTCCTTGTAAATGCGTTTGGTAGGGATAACTCGCCTACCCAGGACAACTTTTTACTAGTTCCAGGCTTCTTGCCTTCTTGTTACTAGTGCTTGGTAACCAGGTCTAATGAAGTTGACCCACGGACAGCAGGGTGGTTTGGAAACTCTATTGTCTTTCAACTTGAAGTAATGATCATGTTGAAAGACAATGGAGTTATTTATATGGAAGTAAATGCTATGAACACGTGACAAGGAAGCACCAGGACACATGACGATGAAGGACCACACTAATTAAACCCGATCGTTGCTATTGGATAATGTCTGAAGGAAGACTACTTCGTAGAAACACAATTGGGTTAAAAAAGAAGTTCCTGAAGAAAGATGTTCTACAAGCTAATTTGTTTGGAGAAAGTCAGCTGAGCTAAAACGAGTTGAACGTTTGGTTTCTAACATCGAATCAGGAAACGACATCTACCAAGCGCCGAAAAAGATCTAAAAGAATAACCAACATCATAAAGAACTGGAAACCACCTCAGCACAAGAATATATTTGACAAAGAAGAAAGAGCCCCAAAAAACCTCTTGAAAGATACTTCCATCACTGTCCTTCCTGCTGACAAAAGCCGCGTGATTGTGGTTTTGAATAAAAGCGATTATGTCCAAAAAATTAATGGCTTATTGCAAGATACGAACACGTACTGTATAATAAGATAAGAAACTGCGTTCAATAATTTCGGCAGTACCCAAACCTTATTACATAGACCTTATTTATAAATGGCCGACGATTTAAAATCCTTTTATGTGCATATAAATTAGCCACACTGACCTCGTTTTAGAGTAAAAAATCTTTAATTGAATTTTTCACATGAAAACGAGTTCAGAGGGGCTAATTTATATGCACAAAATGAATATTAATGTCACGGTCATTTATGAATATGGTCTATATTTCGATTTATATTTCAACACCGCCTACGCAACACACTATTTTACTAATTGATTTCAATGTTTTTAAATACTTTGTTAAATAATTCATTCATATCGTGTCATATTCTCGCCTAAATAACTTCTGACAACTTACGCAGACTATTTTATATGCTGACCAAGGTCATAGTATCTTGCCCGAAACGGTCTTTTTTAGAATTTTTAGTCAGAGTCAACCTGTAAATGTTATTTTACCTTTTTAAATAAATTATACAATGCCTGACTTCAACTACAGGATTTTAAACTATATTGTCCCCGAGCCCGGGCGTAGGGCCGAAGGCATTAACCCCGGTGAGGGTGCTGATCTCGACATGCGTGGAGTCCACTTTACACGCGAGATGAAAAGCTGAAAGTAATTCTGAAACCTGTATATATTATATATATATATATATATATATTATATATATATATATATATATGTTATCAAATCCACAACTTGCGCAGTTCGGATAGCAGGGTACTGGTACCTGTTAAATTATTCAAGCTCTACTTAAAACTTAAAAGAGAACAACGAAGAAAAGGATGGTGAAAGAGTCAATTGAGATGGGCTAAGAAACAAACAGCCGATTTAATGTACAGTATCTTGAAGCGAAACCAGAGAACCTGAAGAAACCAAACGCCGTATGGTAAACAAAATCTCGTCACTCAGTGGTCTCAAAATCATTTTAAAGTTAAGTTAATGGTAGGGGATTTGCATTTATTTAGTATTATAAATAATTATATTTATTTAGTATTTATATATTGTGTAAACGCCAAGAACGGTATACAGTTTCAGTATACCTTGACCTTGTCCTTATGTTGTTTTGAAGTTTTCGCTTAACCTAAAACAATATGCAGCTTCATATTTTCGTGCTTTCCCTTTGCTCGTTCAGACCATAAGTCAGCTTAACTAAAGCTAACTTAAAACACTACCTTAGACTTTATATGTAGACGTGATGTTTTTCATTGAGTTTGCATGCACTTTTTATTATTTAAAATACTCATGGGCTTTGTCGATTTTCTTGGCTATATTTCCAAATTTTCGACTGAAACGTGGTCTGTTTAATACTTCTTTCAGGAATCCGATTCTAATTGTTTTATCTCAGACTCTATTATAAATGTAATTTTTTAATTCTGCCTTAGCAAAACATGTATGCATAGGGAAGCCATTTAAAGGCTTGCTAAAAATAATCCCTTTTGAAACCTCCTAAAAACAATATATTTTTCACAACCAGAATTTAATAATGAAATTGGTATGTTCAACTTCATTAAATCAGTTTTATTAGTCATCTTATTCATAAATTATATAATTAACTTGAGGATATCATTTGTTTTTATATCTGTTTGTTTTTATACAGTATTGGCTTTATATAATCAGGAGTGCTTATTTTAATCAGGCGGTGGGTGGGCGGGTAGGGGTGTTTCAAAAAAGCATGTAAAAGCGGGCGAGGGGTTGTTGCATTTATGTATTTCTAGTATATATTCTATAATGTGATATAGTCTTAAATTTTCAGGTCAAAATATCTAGCTTTACTTTTAATTTATAGAAAAATATGATGTCTTTGATTTCGAGCCCGTATTATATTGGGATTAGATTAACTCTTTTAGGCATGCAGAGTAGGATTATTGGTAAGCTTGAAGAATGAATTTGGTCGCGCGTCGCTGAAAACTTTCAAGACAAAGTAGGTCTGCAGAAGTTACCTGAGGTGCCCAGATCTCACTACCGTAAGACAAATGAGCTCAATCAAGGACTAGATAGAGCGAGCGTCGATGAGTGCAGTTGCATCGTAAAAATCCATTCATGCGGATCGGTTTAGCAATAGTACTTGAGATTTGAAGAAACCATCTTAAATCGCTGCTGACCTGGATTCGAAGATAATTTTGAGTAGACTTGAACGAGATAGACTCTCAGTATAAAAACCTAAAGCAAATACTTTTCTGTACAGGCCTCATGCACACTCGGTTAATGAGTCTAATTAGTAAAGATCACTCAGAAACTAATCAAATTTCAGGAAAATCGCATTAAAATGCCTAAAACACGAGGTTAGGTTTGCCTTATTTGAACGGACGCCTAAAATGACAACGTAACTTCTTTTCAGTTTTTGGTTTCCTTGCTTTGATTTTGATTTTGAGTTTGTTTATTTCAGTTTGTCTGATACGGAAAATGTCACATGTTGTGACGTACATGTGCATAACGACTTATCGGAAGCATTATATATATTTGCTATTATCAGAGAAGACGTGAACAAGCGTCCTTCAAATTAACAATCGAAATATGGTAAGGTTAGATATACTGCCGAAACAGAGAACGTAGGAGTCTAACGTTTCGAGAAACGTAAAGAGTGTGCTTATATAAGGATAATCATGTGACCAAAAATAACCAATCAGATAAAAATAACAATAACAATAACAAATCAATAATAGGATGCGAAAGACATTTGCCATTCCTACCGTCGATGAGCAAAAAGGAGGGGTTGTAAAAAGGATGGGCGAGAGTAAAAAATAGATAAATTAGTTAAGTGAAAACACTGTCTATGTCCGCCCTTGCTAAACAAAAACAGCATCTTCAGAAGTGTTAAACAAAATTAAAAAAAAAATTAAAATAGATAAAGTGAAAACAAAATAAAGTGAAAATACTGTTTATGTCCCCCCTTGCTAAACAAAAACAGCGTCTTCAGAAGTGTTACATAAAAGAAAAACGTTCGTTGAGTCCGTGAGGATGAATAGTTCCAATTTTGAAAATGAGAAAAATTAAGTTTGAATTAATTTTGGTTAATTTTATAATAGCAAAGATAAATAACTTTCTCTGATAAGTCATTATGCAAATGTACCATGTACCTCACGTATTTTACATAATAAACAAACTGAAATATCTCAAGCAAGGAAACCAAAAACTGCAAAAAATGTTACTTTGTCATTTTGGTCATTTTAAGTGTCCTTTTAAAGGTCAACTAAACCTTTTGAAGTTATATTTTCTTCTGAAAGGGTTATCATCTAACTTAGCAAAAGTAAAGAAAATATGAATTTCGAGGTAAAGCAAATAATTTATCAGCGAAGCCTTGTTAGGTCTTCATGAAGCATGACCGCGTTTCTAGGAGAATGGGTACCCCCATTATCTTTGACGTCATATACGGTAAAACCCACCAATCACCATGTTGTTTGTTACCGGTAGAACATCACAAGTTACTAATGTCGTTGTTCACACGAGTTCAGCAAAAGGAGCAAAAACTCAAACTAAGACAGTTCATAAAAGTGGAACCGAGTGATTGTTTTCAATTATTTCTTAGGTTTTAGATTGGACTTTTCTGACTTTAACGGAAAATAGAATAACCTGGAACGTATAGTTGCCGTTTAAAGAAGACAAACTTGTCATAGGCACTGATCGATGACCGCTCACGTGACAATGTACGTAATAATGTATTTCTTGAACTCACCTTCATTAGAGTTTTAAAAACTTTCTGCACTGTGAGAATGTAAGTGCCTATATCTGGAACTCTCCTCATAAACCAAATAAGATTAAACCAAGTCAGAAATACGGCAATCGCTCCCACTCCATACTGACCTTGAGTCTTAAAACACCTCACGGGAAGCATAAAATAGAGAACGCTAATGAATAGGGTCCACTCGAGGTAATTTGTCACTTGTTTGAAATATCGCCAGCCAATTGAGTACAGCTGAAAGAGAAATACACGAAAATGTAAGAGGTCAAATTGATGAAAACAACTCGATCGAGTAAGACAACTTAGGGGGTGATTACATGGACCCGCGGCTGGCCCGTGTCCTATATAAATTGTATGTTTTTTCAACGCTTCGATTACATGGCAAGCGGGTTTACTAGCCCGGTTAACCGGGATGAAAATGTCCATGTAATCGTTTCGTCCAGGCAAAGCGGGCTGAAAATTTAACTTGCTTCGATACGTGTTCGTTTACTTGACTGTGTGAATAAATAGTGCTGAAAGGAACTGAAATAGAACATAAAAATGTTGTTCGTGTGTTTCGTGATCATAGCGAAGACTTTTAAATAAATTAATTATAGTCTTCGTGAAGACGCTTTCGTGGGTTAGCTAAGACTATAACAATCTTTTTATTAACGATGGGCTTTCAAAAGATTGCGTCGACATAAATAAATAGACTAATTAGTGTAAAACTGAAGTAAATCTAACGCTCTCCAGATATCCGTATTTAGTAGTAGTAGTAGTAGTAGTAGTAGTAGTAGTAGTAGTAGTAGTAGTAGTAGTAGTAGTAGTAGTAGTAGTAGTAGTAGTAGTAGTGGTAGTGGTAGTGGTAGTGGTGGTGGTGGTAGTGGTAGTGGTAGTGGTAGTGGTAGTGGTAGTGGTAGTAGTGGTAGTGGTAGTAGTGGTAGTGGTAGTAGTAGTAGTAGTAGTAGTAGTAGTAGTAGTAGTAGTAGTAGTAGTAGTAGTAGTAGTAGTAGTAGTAGTAGTAGTAGTAGTAGTAGTAGTAGTAGTAGTAGTAGTAGTAGTAGTAGTAGTAGTAGTAGTAGTAGTGGTAGTGGTAGTGGTAGTGGTAGTGGTAGTGGTAGTGGTAGTGGTAGTGGTAGTGGTAGTGGTAGTAGTAGTAGTAGTGGTAGTGGTAGTAGTAGTAGTAGTAATAGTAGTAGTAGTAGTAGTAGTTATAGTAGTAGTAGTAGTAGTAGTAGTAGTAGTAGTAGTAGTAGTAGTAGTAGTAGTAGTAGTAGTTATAGTAGTATTAGTATTAGTATTAGTAGTAGTATTAGTAGTAGTATTAGTAGTAGTAGTAGTAGTAGTAGTAGTAGTAGTAGTAGTAGTAGTAGTAGTAGTAGTAGTGGTAGTGGTAGTGGTAGTGGTAGTGGTAGTGGTAGTGGTAGTGGTGGTGGTAGTGGTGGTGGTAGTGGTAGTGGTAGTGGTAGTGGTAGTGGTAGTGGTAGTGGTAGTGGTAGTGGTAGTGGTAGTAGCAGTAGCAGTAGTAGTAGTAGTAGTAGTAGTAGTAGTAGTAGTAGTAGTAGTAGTAGTAGTAGTAGTAGTAGTAGTAGTAGTAGTAGTAGTAGTAGTGGTAGTAGTAGTAGTAGTAGTAGTAGTAGTAGTAGTAGTAGTAGTAGTAGTAGTAGTAGTAGTAGTAGTAGTAGTAGTAGTAGTAAAACTTTAGTTTATGACGGTAAACATGTTAAGTTGAAAAATCAACTTATCTCACACATGGCCGTCAAGTTAAATTAAATTAATAAGTACGAAAATAGTTTCTCATATAAGATTTTTTGATGTTTTTATTTTTTTTATTTACTCGAATAAGCGCCTTTCCCAAACAGGCGCCGCCAATTGTGACCGAAAGTAGGGACCTTAACATGCTATAGGACGACGACGGCGGTTAAAAAGCAACATGAATTTTGTGATTTAACGATATTACGGTTAACTGACGATTATATTCAATATTTGGAACCAGTTTAATGACTTCTAAAACACCCCAGTACTGCTAAAATGACGGTAATGTCTGTATTGAAGTCAGTCGTAAGCAACACCGAGTTATTACGTTTTGTGAGTTGACGTCGTCCAAATTTCAAAAGACGTCAAAATCCTCTAAGTGGCGTTGTATAAAGAACGAGGATGGTGTTGAGATTACTGTTGAAACTAGAGATTATTCTCTCTTCCATTCTCAAGAACGTCGTCGTTGAAGTTGCATGATTTCCATTTAGGGAGTGGGGCCGGCCGACCGGCCAGAATTTTGTATTTCGGTTTTTGTTTACATGAAGCCGGCTTTGAAACTATATAAGCTTGATTTCGCTTGTTACTCGGGGGGTGGGGGGGGGGGGGGGGGTCCACAAAATGGCATTATTGCATCATCCCGTCAGGCCTTGCGAAACTGTTGCGTGCTCGATTTTCGATTTTTCGAGCTCTTTCTTTTCGACAGCTTTGCTTTGATCGAGCTGGGTTGATGATTTTTCCGACGGTATTGGTGAATTCATCAGTAGTTGAGTAGTTGATCACTGAAATGTTGCTGACAAGGTTTGTCCATAAAGACAGAATAGATGAAGTTATTACAGATGCGAAAAAATAGGAAGTTTGACTTGAGGACTGGAGGGGGGGGGGGGCGTCACACGCCGCTGAAAAGCACTCACAATCTATATCACATAGTGGCGCATCAAGATGTCTTCGGCACAGCCAGTATCTGCATGGATCAAATCCATGGCCGCACTTGGAAACATGATATTCCAGTTCAAATCAGTAGCGGGACAAACCGTAAAGCTATCTTGTTTACTTTGTTCACCGAAAGTTAAAGAGTGCTCGGCTAGCCTATAATCATTTCGAATTTGTGTAAACATGTCCAGGTTATCCAGCTTTTCATTGAACTGAACACACCGGGGCCTGCAAGTGGAGCATGTGAAAGGCTGTTCAGCTGCGCAGGATTAATTTTCAGACCACATCGTTGCTCAATGACTGATCGTAATTTAGAAAATTCTTTTCTGGTCAAATTAAAACAATAGTTTTTGTCTAATTCACATGCTTTCTCGATTTTAATAGCCGAACGAAAGAATAGGTGTAACTTTGTAATTGTAACTAGTTACAAAATTTTTAAAGTAACTTTGTAACTGTAACTGTAACTAGTTACTTTTGTCATTGTAACTTGTATCGGTAACTAGTTACTTTTCTGGTGATGTAACTGTAACTAGTTACAAAAATGAAAAATTATGTAACTATTACAGGACTAATTTGCATATGAACAGGGGCGGATTTAGGATTTTGAAAACGTCAGTGAAAGTTGTGGTCCACGGATCTAGGGGGGTCTGTGGGCATCCCCCCGGAAAATTTTTGAAATTGGGGTCTCTAAAACGGTATTTCCCACGATTTGACAGCATATTTGAGCAAAATTTTGAAACTTTTAAAACATATTTTTAATGGCACATTTTATTATGTTTACAAAACATTTGTCCAAATAGGATGTTCAGCATTTATATTTTCACAAAGCCAACTAAAATATTAGCCAAACGAGAAAGGCGCAAACACCCATGCATGCATTCCACAATTAACTAAATATTCATTGTCTCAAAGACCTTGTAGTGTGTAATTTTCTCTAATTTAATAAATTATATGTTATCTACCGACTACCGTAACATTGATATAAGCTAATTAGATAAACCTTGGGTCATATTTCACGAACGCGCCGTTAAAATATATCTTATCAGAGCAAGATAGCGAGACTAAAACAGTTATTCATTTCAAAATCATGAAAAGAAAGATCCAATTTAACGTTTGAACTAAACCTTGGCTTAAGGATCAATTGATCCTTTCAAATTCATATATAAGAGCTCCTGGCAATCGTGAAATATGCTAATGCCGCCTTGCTGAATAAATATATGTCTGAACTCAGACTTCACTAGGACGCAAAATGATAAATAATACGATATTGAGACTGGACAAAAACATATATATTCGACACTAGATTGTTTGTATATTTGAAATGAAACTAAGACGACCTTAACTTACCAGTCTTACCTTACAGCAGTAGGGGAATAAATGACTCCGCGCGGCGCCAAAATTCAGACGCTTTCAATCGCGACTATTAAAATGTTCCTCGCTTGAAATAAATCGATGACTGTGTAATCTAGATGACAAGTCATCGTAGATTGTTCACAGTATAACAGTATTTCTCATCGTTGCTGTTAAAAGCAGCTAAAACCCGTTCGAAAACGCTTATACAGAACTCGTATGACAGAAACCACGAACACAGTAAGAAGCCTTCAGGCTTCAATGAATAAATTACTCGGTATCTCAGCTAACTCAGCAATCAATGGTTGCCAAGGTGCAGATCGGTCAAAAAGCCCAAAATCAACGCGACAGCCAATCAGGTTTGAGGCAAATCGGTCAAAAAGAGTGGTTGCCATGGTGCAGATCGGTCAAATTGATCAAACACCAATCAGATCTCTCCGCAAACCGATCAAAACTCTCAAAGCGAACGCTGACCACCGGTCATCCCTGCCCGGTGTTTGCTGACTCGCAAATTACGATAAAAGCGAATTTGAAACCTAATCAGTATGCCAAACTTTGGAGTCACGGCATAACATTTCCTAGAAAACAGTTTAAAATATTGTGTGATTGCAGAATTATTCTGGTGATTTTTTACGTCAGTCGCGTGACAGGTCTGATGTATGCTAAATCCGCCACTGTATGAGGACTAATTTGGAGCATAATACTTTGTGTTCCACCACAGCAGCTACAACGCACTGTTATTAGTGGTATGTTTCATAAATTAGACAGTTTTTTTATTTAGTCTTTTTTCTTGAAAATACAGTGCATTGTATTTGTAGATTTACAATGACTAACTTTTATACTTATAGACATTTAGCGGAGTTAGGATCGCAACTTGCAAGTTGCAACCAACGATAGTTACTTTATGACACTTATAGTTAGTGATATATAATTATGATAAAGGTGTTTACGTGGAAAATAAACATTAAAACATGAAGCTATAACGGTGGATTTCATATGTATATAACCTTTCACATGTGATTACCTTCCTTTGCGCTAGGCTTGTTATTGACGCGTCGTTATTTTGGGCCCGACGAGCACTCTACTGATTTTGGTAGTAACTCTCAAAGCTTGCCATGGCTAGTTCGCTTCTGGAGAAATTTGGGCTCTCGTTAACAATGCCTTATGATGTACACAATACATAAGAACAATATATAAGAACAATGGAATTTAGCACCAATGCTCGTTCGTGTTTGGAGAAATTTGGACTTCTCTTTGGATCATCAAATGGAGCAAAATTTCAGAATTCATAACTCGACAACTATACACCAGATTCTCTTGAAATTCTAAACGCAGAGTGCCGCAACTAAGCTCTTTTTCATTCTTTAAAAAATGCTAACGAGCTTTTTTCACTTCACGAACACTTTGATATAATGGCTATTTACTGTCTTAAGATCGTGGTTAACAATAAGTTACATTTATAGTCAATTAAAGCTATACGCTAACTATGTTGTTTGTATACCTGGATAAGTTCCTTTATTAAGTGCAACACAACGAGCGAAACGATTAGCACCGTAGAAATCATTGGCACAGTTTCACGAGGTCTAAAATCAGGCTTGGGATAATTCGTAAATCGTGGTGCAGGGGTGGAAGTAAGATTTTCGTTGTCTACAAAATAGAAAAGTACAAAATAAAATAGGCGTATATATTGTCTCTACAACAAAAATTATTGATTATTGCAAAAACACTTAAAATGACATGAGTAACATCTTTTGCAGTTTTTCGTTTCCTTACTTCATTGTTTAGGTATTTTAGGTTGTTTGATATGTAACATTTCATAAACGAGTGGGAGTGTTTTACCAGGGGTTAAAAACACGAGAGGACAATGAAAATAACGAGGCCGTTAACCGAGTAATTTTCATTGTTCTCGAGTGTTTGTAAAACATGAGAGAATAATGAAAATCACGAGGCTGCAAGTCGAGTGATTTTTATTGTTTTCGAATGTTTTACAAATACGAGAGAACATTGAAAATTACGAGGTAATAGGCCAAGTTATTTTTGTTGTTCTCGAGTGTTTGCAACCTCTGGTAAAATACGCGAGTTTATGAAATAGCTTCTCCTTCGTCAGAGAGAAACGTAGGCCTTCGCTCGAAACGTTAGAAACTACGTTCAATAATTTCGGCAGTACTCAAACCTTACTATATTTCGATTAAAATACCAAAGACCGTTTCGGACAGGAACGAGTTAGAGACACACTTTATAACTCATTCCTGTCGAGGGCTTCCCCCAGTGGTGAATAAAATTGTCTCGCGTTAGCCAGAATAAAATACCAAAGACCGATTCGGACAGGAAAAAGTTATTAATGAAGAAAATGGCTTTACTCGTTGCCTTGTATTCTCTCACTAGACCACTGCCATAAAAATTGAGAATTATTTTCTAATCGAGAGCTCGAACTTGCATGCGTTTGCACAGGAGATCTGAGACAACAAACAAAATTGGCGCCAAAGACACGTTCGTAAGCTCTTGGGTACGAGACTGGACCCAAATTAGCATATTGCAGACAATTTACACCAGCCCAAGTCAACCCGTGTTTACATGAAGAAATTCACTAAATTTTCACACCTTCGCATCCCTCCAACCCGGGTCGGCCCGGGTCTTGAAACTGGGCACCCAGCAAGACGGGTTGACCCGGCTATCGTGTAAACGCAAACAGGAGTTTATTCGTAGACGGGTTGGCGAGCTAACCAGGGTTGGCCCTCAGCCCGGCCTCGTGTAAAGGCCCCCTTAAGACGTGACACGAGTAGTCACTTAAATACCTTTGCGAGTAAACGAACGAACGAACGAACGAACGTTCCAACCAACCAACCAATCAGTCAACCAACCAACTAACCAACCAACCAACCAACCAACCAACCAACCAACCAACCAGCCAACCAACCAACCAACCAACCAACCAACCAACCAACCAACCAACCAACCAACCAACCAACCAACCAACCAACCAACCAACCAACCAACCAAAAAATACATACACGGGTTTCTCCTCGAACACAACGTTGGCCCACTTTACCTCCGATGGTATTACGTGTAACTGCTCCACGAAGCATCATTATATAAGCGTTAAAGAGAACGTGAAATACCAAGTAGATAAAAAAATTGAGCATGTAGAGTTTGTATCCTTTGTCTCTCCATTTGCAACTAAAATACTTTCTACAAAGATTGTGTACTAGACAAGTTTCTCGCTCATTTTCCAAGATAGCAGTTAAGCCATGAAAGTTTGGAGGATTCTTTCCTGAAACAAACATATAGAAAACAAATTAAATTAGGTGAACTACAGACTATAAAGCGGCCTTTGAGCGTTAATAAGCTTGAACAGCCTTTATATTTATTTCACCTGTTCAAGCTTATTAACGCTCAAAGGCCGCGCGTCACGCAAGGCTCCTCTTTCCAAGAAATTTAATGAGCAATCTTGAATGCGTAAACGACTCTACGGATCTTTTTCACTCACGTGATCGGTGGCCGCATTGGGGTGGTGAGGCTTTGTCGTCAGGTTTCAGTGAGTCTCATGCAAGTTTCAGCAGTCTTTTCGATACCTAACCACAACATAAACCCTAGCTTTTCGAAAAATCATATTTGACGACATGTTTTGGAAAAGCCGCGAAAGACTGGACCGGTCTCTTTGAGTCATTCCTTTTAGCCGAAACCCTAGAATACTGGCAAAGCATTCTGGTTGTTGTAGTCACCCAATGCCATCTCACGTCATCGTGCAAATGGTCTTATTCTGGGACAATTAATTGTCCCGTCGTCTGCCATTTTCTCCACCCCTGGTACACGGGTAATACTAGTACTCTCAAATACCTTCAGGTTCAACCAAGAAAAAGTCGTAAGTTACAGAGAAATCTTCGGAATTTGGATCTCCATCCCTGCGGATGCTGCGGTCTAACAGAATCTGGGCTGATTGTGGCATTCTTGAGACAAGAATCGCAAAACACTTTTTGGGTCCTCCTTTAAACTCCCCAATAATCTAAACGAAAAAAGATGGTATACAACTCAAAGATTTCTGGGGTTGGTATATTTTACTAACCAGAGTCTGGTCCTGGGGCACTACTCTTGTGGACGGAGTGGAGGAAAGATTAGAAAGGGGCGGTAGAGGAAAAAGTTAGGGGGCAGGAGCAGAGTGGGGAAGAAAGAGGAAATAAGTGTATGCACACGCGTGAATGGATAGATGAATGAATGAATGAATGAATGAATGAATGAATTAATGAATGAATGAATGAATGAATGAATGAATGAATGAATGAATGAATGAATGAAAGAAAGAAAGAAAGAAAGAAAGAAAGAAGAAAGAAAGAAAGAAAGAAAGAAAGAAAGAAAGAAAGAAAGAAAGAAAGAAAGAAAGAAAGAAAGAAAGAAAGAAAGAAAGAAAGAAAGAAAGAAAGAAAGAAAGAAAGAAAGAAAGAAAGAAAGAAAGAAAGAAATGAATGAATGAATGAATGAATGAATGAATGAATGAATGAATGAATGAATGTATAAATGAATAAACAGATAAATTAATAAATAAATGCAGGTATGGAATAAATGAATGAATGCATGTATAAAATAAGTCAATTGCTAATTTTAGTAAAGAAATACATTACATTTGTTCTAAGTAAATAATATTTATACCGCGTACTTCGCACCAAAATTATTGTCTGGTATATCTAAAATATTGTTGGCATTAGGATTAAATTATATGAATTCAGATCTTAAAGTACCTATGAAACCAAAATTAAGTTTGTCTTATTTGAAAGAACACATAAAATGGTAGAGTAACATCTTTTCCAGTTTTTCGTTTCGTTGCTTCGTTCTTGAGATATTTCAGTTTGTTTGATATGCAAATTAAACATTTGACGTCACACGTGCATAATCAGTTATCGAAAAAGTTATATATCTTTGCTAGTATGAAATACAATAATCACTTGTTTAGTGTTGTAGGCGAAACACATCCACGTGCTTCACTCAAATTAATTTGATTTGATAATAGAAAATATATCTAACCTTTCCGATAGCTCATAAGCAACGACGACGTCAAAATGTTTAATTTGCATATCAAACAAACTGAAAGATCTCAAGAACAAAGCAAGGAAACGAAAAACTGCAAAAGATGTTATTCTATATTTTCGTTTCTTAGGCACTTTAAGTAAGTTAAAAGTTGTTTTAACCAGTTTGGACATTACATTTTCAACATCTAAAAGAATCAAATTGCCACTTTATAAGGGATTGTTTTTCTCCCCTGAATTGGGGGTAAAATGAGTGAAAATGACCTCTAAAAGCTGAATAGTCTTAAGCCCTAATCAAACGAAAACGCAAGTCATCGCAAGTTGGCAGTCACGAATTTCTGTGGCGGACGTTCGAACACCCAAATTAGCAAAATAAATGTTTCATGAGTGTTTTAAACAAGTTTTAAGTTTGTTACGGTACATGATATTTTCGGGAAATTATTCAGAGCGGCTGGCTGAGATAGCGTGACTGCCAACTTGCGATGACTTGCGTTCTCGTTTGATTAGGGCTTTAAACTGGGTTTTTTTTCAAAAATTGGAAAATCTCGTCGACTGCCAAAAAAGTCCACAAATTAAAACCCCCACAATCTGTGAGATAAAAATTCTAAAAATTTCCTTTTTTTCTTTTTCCCCCACAAAAAACCACAAGAATTCTTAAAAATTCATTACAAACTTTAAAGTTTCTTCGAAAACTCATTGATAATTCATGAAGAAAACACAAAAGAAATCAGAACAAAATCATTATATCTGATTTGCATAAACTTTAGCTTGGATTTTTTCAGCTGAGGCAAGGCTAGTTTTCTAAATTACTACGCCAAAGAACTTACCAAATGGGTCGTGTTGAGTATTCGCAGTACGTGTTTTACTCGGCCATCGTCGCGTGTTTTAAATCTAATAAAATACTGCTGCTCATGTTGAAAATATTACATCAAATTCAGCTAGCTCAATCGATAAAATTCCTTACGATAAAAAATCCATAAAATCCTTGAATAATCCCTAATTATTTTTTTCAATATGTAATCAATCACATTGTCAATCACCTATTTCCCCCTATGCTATACTATAAACTGATTAGGGTTAGAATTTTTGTTTGATTTAAATGATCTAAACCAATCAAAAACCTTTTTGTATAGGTGGCTGATGACCTAAACATCTCGTACACTATTTATGAAGTGATTTTTCCTCGCTTGAAAAAGTCATCAAAGTCGCAACTTACCTCTCTCCAGCGATCGCTAAGCAACAATTCTTCCACGACATCATTCTGCTTGATCTTCACGGCACACTCTAGAGCCGTGCATCCCGATTTATCTCTCGCTGAATAATCCGCTCCACTTTTGAGAAGAAAGGATACAATACTTCTGTGTCCATTTTTGCAAGCAATGTGGAGAGCCGTTTGCTGTGATTTGTCCACCATCGTCAGTAATTCGACGTCATCTAGTACAAGCAACTGGACGTTTGAAAAAGAATTGCTTTCAGCTGCAACGTGAAGGGCCGAATAGCCATTATCATCACTAGAAATAAAATGATTAAGAGGGCGAACTGATTATTGGGAACTTAATGGTATGCTATTACCAACGCTGTGAGCTGGTTGGCTACCCTACCCGATATATATTTAATAGATAATTACTGAGGCCAACCGCATTATTGAATATATTGTAGGACTCGCAAGTGGAGGATTTGTTTTAATTCGATTTTATTGCAAAAGCAATGGTTAGGCTTCGTTTTTTTTAATAATCCCGAAGAACTAAGGTATATTTCTACCAAAACAATTGGATTAATCGCTCTCAATTACCATGAAATATTAGTTGAATTAGGCGTGCGCCCTCGTCAATTATTATATCATAGAAATTTCGACATCATTCTATATAATTGTTATAATCTTTATTAAATTTAACATTAAATGTAATTGATAGAATAAACAACAGAACAAAAAACCCCATTTTTAGTTTAACCAAAATATATATTATAATAATTTTATCGGGAATTGTGGTGCATTTTGCGGGCTAAAATGGAGAATCTAGCGGGCTAAAATCTATGTTAGCCCGCCGATCTGAGCCTATCAGTTTCAACAGTTCTAAATCACTATTGGTTTGTTGTTTACGGTATTGTATTCTTTTCTTGTCAATAATTTGGAGTAGATTGTTTTGATGACAAACGTAGCAATGAAAAATATACACGCCGACGCGAAAGCGGCACTGTTCATGACACTGTTTACTGCAGTGTCTTTGATTTTCTTCTAAATGCATTGCCAACTAAAATTATTATAATAGTAATATAGTTGATGTTCTTGCCCATAAATATGTTTTTGGCCCTTCCCAGAGCCAATTTTAACCCTCGCCTGTGGCTTGTGCTAAAATGAGCCTGAGTCGTAAAAAACATATTTATGCCCGCGAACATATTCAACTCTATTGTTATAATAACGACAACAAGAACTAAACTAAGCTAAACCAATCAAATCAAACCAAACCTCTTTTAAATAAAGAAAACGAAACAACACGACTCGACACTATACGACAACCAAACCCAACAAAACAAAACAAAACAAAACAAAACAAAACAAAACAAAACAAAACAAAACAAAACAAAACAAAACAAAACAAAACAAAACAAAACAAAACAAAACAAAACAAAACAAAACATACGTTTCCAAGATATCAACTCCTTGAGAAAGAAGATATTCCACGAGAATATTGTCCTTCAAAGCAGCAGCATAATGTAGCGGTGGTCTAGAGTTAGCATCTTTATCAAACAGGGCATCGTGTTGTTGTTCCAGAATATACTGCACGATGTATATATTACCGGAATCCACAGCACAATGTATCGGAGACTTTCCAGTTAGCTTACTTCGTATATCTAACAATTCTCGATCAATATCCCCCAACATTTGAATACTCTAAAATAGAAATTAAAAAAATAATTATTATAATACATTGATCTGTATGAAACTGTGAAGTGCTGTATAAAAGGACTGATTGTTTAACAATAGTGAAAACTTTTTATCAGAATAAGCCATTTACTATGTGGGTCCATTTATGCAAAAAAATGGCTTCAACGAAATATTGTTCGAATCAAAGCACTTTCAATATTGACTGTTGAAATCACAGCATTTTACCAGAGTAGTAAAACTGACTTGTTTATTTATTGTCAGAGTTTACTATAAGTACCTCTTAACAATAGCTTTTGTTTATACGTTCAGTTTCAAAAACCCAATAATTCATGAGAAAAAAACAAAGGAAATCAGTACTATATTAATAAAGTTAATAATATTAAAAAATTATTTAACTGTCGATGTTATTTAGCTTTTACAAACCACAGTTGAAGCTCTCTTAAGCGACCACCCTCGGGAACTGTAAAAAGTGGTCGCAACTAGAACTGGTCGCTTACGAGAATTCGTTCTCGAGTGCGACCACCCGCTGAAATGGCTGAAGTTGGTCGCTTACGAGAGATTGGACCAGAAAAACACTGCGTTTCTATTCTGGCAACCAGCCGGAAACAGCAATACTTTATTGTTATGCATTTTATAATCACATTACTGCATTAAAAGTTATCAAATTGCTTTTTAGCGCAGAGTTGACTGATTGCAAAGGGGCTTTCAATGGTGGTCGCTTACAAGAGCTTAAAATCAAAGAAAAAGCTCAGTTTGTGAATCTGAAAGGTGGTCGCTTACGAGAGCTTTTAGTAACAGAGTTTAATAGGGAATTTAAACGGGGTTTCGTGAGGGTGGTCGCAACTAGAGCTGGTCGCTTACGAAAGTGGTCGCAAGGAGAGCTTCGACTGTAACTTGTGAAGCTATTTATCTAACCTAATACATAAACTGCGTAATTAAAGTCTATATGATATGAAAATAAAGTTTACCTTATTTGGAAGAACTCTCAAAATGATAAAATAGCACCTTATACAGTTTTTTCATATCACTCATCGTTCTTGAGAAAATAAGATTTGTTGGATATGCAAATAACCCACTGCATACGTAACTTTGCATGGGTTTATTGTCACAAGTGTGACGTATATGCACTTGGTTATTTGCATATCAAACAAATTGTATTTTCTCAAGAACGAAGTGAGATATAAAAAACTGCATAAGTTGTTATTTTAACATTTTGAGAGTCCCCTTAAATAAGACAAACTTAAAGGAGATCTACAGAGCGATCTGCGCATGATCCGCCATCTCTGTTTTGTGAGTCTCAAAAACAAGACATTTGTAGATAATTACATGAAGTACTCAGCTCAGTGTAAACTGTTCAAAGCAACATGGCAGAAAACCAAGCGATTCGGCGTGAATATCTCTTCGGATTTCTTCTATTTCTGCTAAATATGTTCGTTTGAAGTACAAGTGATGAAGAGGAAGCAAGAAAAGCTTACAATCTTGAATCAGTATATGTTTTGTAAATAGAGATGTAAACATTAGTTTCGTACATGCGCAGAACGGACTGTAGATCACCTTTAATTTTAACTTCATATACACTTTAAATAACAATGATAAAAATTATGTATAAACAGATGATTAATAAAAGTGCTGGAAAACGAAAATATGTACCATTCATCATTCTCTGAAATTCTCAGCAGTTACAGTTATTCTTCAACAAGCTGTTGGTATCTAGTTTACGTATCGCCCTCTTAAATATGTTAGTTTTAGAAATACGGTAGACGAGTTCCTAATATCATTGTTCAACCGTGGTCGTAACACAGGAAATGTTTTCAATAGTTAATGGTATCAAATCTAGGTATACTGAAATTACTATTTTTTAAGGAATCAAACAAGATTGGTTAAAACTGAATATTTCAATTACACTGCAGTCGAGCTCGATTAAGAAATGTTTCGTACTACGAAGCTGTAGTAGTAGTAAACTTTATTTACTGAGGGTAAAACACTTTACAGTCGTAGACTGATAAACTAGTGGCCCTCTAATATATAAAATAAGATAATACAAAGCTAAAATACAATATTGATACTTAAAGACAAAAATAGTAAAAATTAAAGATAAAATAGTAAGAAAACGTACAAGTGTCTATTTCACACTCTAGGAAATACTAAAGTGATCAAGGCCTACATACTGATTTTTGAGATGTTTGAAATGTTCTTTTCTAAAAACTTTCAAGCTAGAACTTTTCCTAAGAGAGACTGGCAAAGCGTTCCATAATTTGCTAGCGGTAGATAAGAATGTTTTTCCGCCTTCAGTTTCTCTAATATAGCGAGGACAACGTAGAGTAATATCAGAAAATCTTGTAGTTCTGGAAGAAACATCGCTAATTTTAGATAACCTGTTTATTAAATATTCAGGAGCAGATCCCTGAAGACATTTATATATAACACAACATTTGCTAATTTTTGTTTCGTCGTAGAAAGGGATCCAGTTTAATTTGTTGAACAATGTAACAGTTCTTTCCTCTCTTAATCCAACATTAAGAATCACTCTTGCAGCTCTTTTCTGCAATCTAAAGACTCGGCGTAAATTGGCTTGGGACGTCTTTGTCCAGACGACACTGCCGTACATTAAGACAGGTTTGATAATGGAATTATATAAAACAATACGCTCTTGTTTAGGTAGAAGGTATCTTATTGAGCGTAATAAACCTATTCGTTGGGAAAGCTTCTTGCACACTGTGTCAATGTGCTCGTCGAAGGTCAACCCCTGATCCAGGGTGACGCCAAGTAACTTGTAGGAGGAAGTTTGGTCGAGTTTAATGTTATTTCTTGTTTCGATGTCTAATGTTAGGTCTTCAGGAGAGAGCTTTGATCCAAGTCTTTTTCCAGTAATGAGCATCGATTTTGTTTTTTTGGTGTTGAGATGAAGATGATTTTGTTTTGACCAATCCTCGAGAAGTAATGCGCTATTACCAAGGTCGCTCCTCAGTGTTCCAAGGCCGTTCCATAGCGATGAACTGCTTAAAGTAGTATCATCAGCAAAAATGTCCACAGTAGCTGTATGAGATATAGCTTCGGGTAAGTCATTAATGAATATCAGGAAAAGAAGTGGGGCGAGTACAGATCCTTGAGGTACCCCATGAGTTAGCTGTCGGGATGATGATGAGTTGTTTTTTACCGTGGTAAATTGCTTGCGCGATGTAAGGTACGATTTCATCAGTTGCAGGGTACGGTCGTCGAGATCATAAAGGCGCAGCTTCTCTAGTAGCACATCATGGTCTACAAGGTCGAACGCTTTCTTGAAGTCAGCAAAGATAAAACCGTTGATGCAGTTATATCCATATTATTTAGCACCCTATCTATAATGGTAATAAGTGTAGATTCGGTTGAGTGGTGCTTCCTGAAGCCGGACTGGAGGTTATAAAGTAGGTTGTTGGTCGAGAGAAAGTTGTACAAAGCATTATATAGGTGGCGTTCGAAAACCTTTGACAGCACTGGTAGCACAGAAATGGGACGATAGTTGTTCTTGTTCGATTTGCTATCGCATTTGTGGAAGGGTACAACCTTGGCCTCTTTCCATACAGATGGAAATGTACCGCTGGTGATACACAGATTGATAAGTTTCGCAAGAGATGGAGCAATTGACGGGGCAGCAATCTTTAGTATTCGGACACTCAAACCGTCAGCACCGGTCGCCTTACTCGATGGAATAGATTCTATAAGCTTCTGAATCTGTTCAGTAGTTATAGGCGGAAAAGTAAACTTGGTATCGGAATGTTTAAACTTCTTAACAAATGCTGTTACCACAGAAGGATCAAATGGTCTTTGGTCTGCATCGGACATTGATTTGGCTAAATCCGAGAAGTGAGCGTTGAAAATTTCGGCAATCTGTGCAGGGTCATGGATTTGGGATCCACTTTCGTCGAGAAAAGAAACTCCATCGGAATCTTTTTTCTTACCCATAAGGTTTCGTAGGGTGGCCCACAGTTGCTTTGGCTTTCCACGATTTTCTTTCAACGACTCATGGAAGTAATTCTGTTTTGCTGACCTAACTGATTCTGTGACTCTATTTTTGGCGCATTTTAAGGCTGTCCAATCGTTTGGTACGTTTGATCGCTTAGCTTTTTTAAATAGCGTATTGCGTGATTTTATAAGCGCCATTATATCAGGTGTCATCCACTTTGGTTGAGTTTCATGTTTGACACGTCTCTTTTGAAGAGGCACATTGCTGTTTATAGCTTCATTAAGAAGCATATACCAGCTATGAACAATATCTTTCAATGTCGTCGAAGATAAAAGCCGAGTCCCACGGGGTTTGTTCGAGAGCTTGCATTAATTTCTTTGGATCTAAACGTTTTAGATTGCGATAATTAATGTATTTGTGTCTTTTTGGGTTGTTTTTGTCTGGGGGCGAGGAATGTTTGTACAGACGAACTGCCAAAACTGGTAAATGATCGGAGATGCAAATTTCAGGCAATGAGATGTTAGCTATATGACTAGGTTTGTTACTCCAAATATGGTCGAGGCACGAGCGGCTGACAGGGCGCGTAATAAAAGAAACCAACTGACAAAGCTTGGTGTCCCTAAGCGCTTTGACCAAGCGATGATTCTTAAAATCATTTTTTAAATAGTCAATGTTGAAATCCCCGAGTAAGATGGTTTCAAGGTTGAGAAGATATGCTTGTTCGATATTATCGGACAGCTTTTTATCATGGTCGGTATTAGAATTTGGTGGGCGATAAATACCACCTAAGAGTAGCGGCCTTTTGGATTTAAAAGGACAGACTTGTAGCCACAATGCCTCGAGGTTACTATCCTCAAGGTCAGATCTTCGCTTGCAGTTTAAGTCGGTGTTAACATAAACTAGAATTCCGCCGCCATTTGAATTACGGTCTCTCCTAAATAGTTCGAAGCCTGGAATATGATAAAGTTCCTCTGCAGTGTTTGAACTAAAAAATGTCTCAAATAAGAAAAGGATATCGAGATTCTTTGACCCATCAGCGGATAAGACATGCATCTTGATTTCTTCGTACTTGGTCTCTGTAAGGTAATTAACGTTCCATTGACCAAAGCGAAGACCTTTGTTAGGAAGATTAAAGTTGGTTGAATCCATTGCATTGGGTCCAGGATTTGACGAGATATCCCCACATAATAGTAGATACAAGGAAACGTTCAGCTTTGCTATTAAGCCATATTTAGCAAGTCTCAGTAGAGAAGACAATTTCTTCGTCCTTGAAATGAGAACCGTCTTGTTTACGACTTGGTTCTTCGTGTTGGCACTGAACGTCTTAAATGATGGAGTAGAAACGCTTTTTCCAATATAGAAATAGCGTATATCACAGGGGGAAACATTTGGCTCCATTTCGCTTGTCCGCAAGACATCATAAGATGTAAGCATGACGAATATAATCAAAAAGATCAGGAGGTCTCGGCGAACAAAACCGGACGCCATTGTGCCGTAAACACCTTGTATACAGCTGTCTTTGCTCTGACAAAAAAATCCTCCTGTTTTACAACCATCGGCTCGTGTTTTAAATCTGATAAAACACTGCTGCTTATGTTTTAAGTATTACATAAAATATTGTATATTTCTTGTGCTGTAAGTCTGAAGATTATCAAATCAATTGAAAGCATTTGTTTTTAAATCTTTTAAACATTTCCCCTTGTATACAGCTTATATTTATTTATGAAACAAATATTGAAAGAATTTAAACGAAAAACTTAAAAAACCCCAAAAAACAGTGATCAAAATTTTCAGTAAACAGACTGAATACCTTTCTTTCATTGTGAAAAGCCACAACATGAATAGGAGTGTCCCCATTAATATCTTCACTGCGTAATGCTTCCTTGAGCATTGGGTGCTACAGATACAATAACAATAATAATAATAATAATAATAATAATAATAATAATAATAATAATAATAATAATAATAATAATAATAATAACAATTAAGTTGACAGGTCCGTTGTTTTTGTGTATATTAAAGATTTGTCTAATATCAGGGATAATGAGCGTAACCAGTATATTTTTTGCTATATAGTACCAAATCCAAATATTAAAATTTTCTGCAAAACTAAATTTAGGATTTCCTGCATGAAAGAATTTTGGAAAATTAATTTAAGACAAAACCAAAAACGAAAACAAAAACAAATCAGCAAAAACAAATACGCAAAAACAAATCAGCAAAAACAAATCAGCAAAAAAAAACCAAATAAGCAAAAACAAATACGCGAAAACGAATAAGCAAAAACAAATAAGCAAAAACGAATAAGCAAAACCAAATATGCAAAACAAATAATCAAAACTAAATAAGCAAAAACAAATAAGCAAAAACAAAATAAGCAAAAACAAAATAAGCAAAAACAAATAGGCAAAAACCAAAAACCAAAAAAAACAAAAACAAAAAACAACTCTTAGCCAGGTTAGTCGAAAATATTCATGCATGCCATAAATCACCTGTTAAAAATGCACTTCATTGTGTGTATACTTTACATACTGAGAGAAAAGAGGAAGCCTGTACTTTCATAAGCCTTTCAGACCCCGTTCACACGAGTCCAGAGTGAGTTTTAAACGGCGCCAAAATGTCACAAAACGCCGTTGCGTTCACACGGCACCGGATCAAAATTGTGTGAAAATGGCGCTCTAACCGGAGCGTTTTGAAAACGATTTCTAGACGGAGTGAGATGAAAACGGAACCCTTGACGGTGTCGTGTGGACATAAAATCCGGCACTTTTTCGCTCCACTTTAGTACGAAGTTCCTAAATTTTCAGCTCCTAAACGTATTTTTATTTGTCTTCTCGACTTCGGTAAGCTTCTGCTAAGAACTTCTGCTGCTGTTTGACCAATAATGAAATTATTACAACAATTACTAGCCAGTGTAAATGGGAGAAGATTACAGTCAAACCGGATGTTCTCTTGCGCGCAACATTGCAAAATTGAGGAACAACATTGGGTATTTGCCCGAGTCAATTTACAATCATCATTCACAAGTGGACAGTTATTTCGTGTTGACGCCGGAATCGCTAAAGACGTTTATTCTCAAACCGCTTTGAAGAATATTCCAAGTTTTACATAGAAATATAATATCTGCAAGAAACTGCAAGATAGCTATGCCTATGCGAGCTTTTTTGTTGATTACCTGACGAAGAACTACGGGCAATAACTTCAGCAAGTAAACCGTGCGGCTATTCCGTTGTTTCTTACACCTTTTTAATACTGCACTCGCTTGTAAATTGCTTCCGATCTGCAAGAAACCGAATTTCTGAACGCTTTAGGTAAATGTACATGCCCAGACTCAATTCACTAAAAGCTAAAATTATTTCATCATCTTGGACGTGTGTGAACGACGGAATAAGTAGCACGGTTTACTCGATGAAGTTATTTCCATTTACTTTCGACGAGATATGGCTATTTAAACAGTGCACATCATTGAAATACTGGATGTACACCAGAAGGTTCCGGAGTCGTGTGAACACCTTCAAAGCGTCGTTAAATTATGACGGATTCGTGTGAACGTAACCACATTTTAACGTTTATTTTCTATACCGGACTCGTGTAAACGTAGTCTTAGTTTCGTTTGGCTTCATCTACCTTATTTCATTATTTTTTTCTCTATTAAGTTATGCATATTGTGCCAAACTGCAAACATATTGAATACAATTAAAGATTTACCTTTTCAAACTTCTCGAGCAGAAATTCCAGCAATTCTTCGCGTTGAACGCTAAGATGAAAGAGATTCTTTCCCGTTAAATCGACCTCGATAAGATTCAACGCATTAATCTCTTTCTGGTCATTTAGATACTTCTCGGTCATTCTGATTCCTCGTCGAACAGCCCTAATGCAAATAAGCGATAAGTAGTTAGTTAGATTAGTTATATATATTTTTAGTGATTCTATATATACATATAAAAAACATTTACCAAAATTTTTACAAAGTTTTTCTCCATAATAAATTAATCCATGTGTGAGAACATCAGTTCTTTTCTCAGGACCTATTTCTTTGTATAAGCATTTATGCATTTTATTCAAATGTCTGGATCATTGATTTTTTTGTTACCCGACACTATAATGTGACCAAAACTTAATCCATTCCCGCCTGCATGAGTCGTCCACAAATGATCCTCGATCTGCATGTCTAGCGCGAGACGATTTTACTTGTCAAAGGGACGACCCTCAGACATTCTAGCTAACAATGGCTTAACGAGTAATTAACCCATTCCTACCCAAGCAGGCCAATGTCTTCGTGTAAAGACACAAGCAGCTATACGTTGATTCGGAGACCTTGAGTTCGATTGCCGGTTGGGACCGCGAGTCAGATTTTTCGTAATATGTCACTTTAAATCCCAATCAAACACACACACACATACGTAGCTATGTTCCGATTATTTCTAACAAAACCTCCTATTCTGACACGTTGGCGAGCCCCATGCAGCATTTACAATGCCATATATTCATGCAACATTATAAATTCAGTATCTTCTTAAGCTCGCTTCCATGTTCAAAAGACACAAGTGTTGTCAAATCCTGATTGCGTACCTGACTCTGACACAGTGATACCAACCTGTAACTGCTGTACTGTACACTACTAGATAAAATATTGGCATTTAAACACCTTTTTACAGGTGTATCAGTAACTGTTCTAATGTTATAATTGGTCAGCCAGTAGAGTTGTTAAAGGCGAAATGCAATGCACATTTCTTACTTCATTATATTAAACTAAACGATAGTGCAAACGTACTGAGAAAATTTCAACGGGAAAAGATTTAGAGTTTTGAAGATATGGATGTTTTTGAAAATTTGTCAAATTCAAAATGGCGTGTTATCGGAAATGCCTTCGGAAAATGTCGACTGAGGAATAAATATCAATATCGAAAAGAGGTAATGTGCCTATGAAACGAAATTTCACTTCAGTTTTTTAAGATTGTATTTGGAAGAACACCTTAGATAATGAAAAATGGCTTTTACATACCACTCTTGAGTTATTGGCTATGCAATTTTAGCAATGACGTCACACGTTGTATGTAGGAGAAAACGGAAAATCAGTCATATCTTTGGATTGGTTTAACTACACAAAACCAAACATTGCAGATGTAATCAGACCATACCGCAAGGAAAATTCCCAACGTTTGATTCAGTGTAGTCAAACCAATCCAAAGATATGGCTGATTTTCCGTTTCCCACATACAACGTGTGACGTCGTTGCTCAAATTGCATAGCCAAGAACTCATTATGTTAGCTATCCTTCATAATTTTTAATGACTTTTCAAACAAAACAGACTTAATTTCAGCATTTCGGATGTTAGATGCACTTTAATAAGTATAAAGTATTACGAAACGAAGTGTATTTTTACTGCTCTGCGTGATTACTGATTAGTCCACTTACTTTAATAGACCACTTGTTTTTAAAACTTTCTTCTCCGCTGTCCCATTGTTATGTTTGTCCATTTTTAGATTTTTCATCTCCAAGAGCGGACTTCCAGAGTCTACATCCATACTGCACCTGTAATTTGAAGTTAAATTGTAAATTAGTTTAAAACCGAAACCTGTTGCAAAAATGCAACACCACTACCTTTCTAGCTGAAATGAAATCCACGCTATGAGCTTAGTCAACGAGTTCCGTATATTATCTTTTTCTGTATATATATTATATATATAGAGAGAATAATACATGGATGTGCGGAAATATGAAATTTATTTCGAGTGTTGACCAGGATATCTCACGAGTGAGCGAAGCGAACGAGTGACATATCCTGTTCAACACGAGAAATAAATTTCATATTTCCAAGCATCCATGTATTGTTCTGTTTATTATATAAAAAAATTGTCCTATTACCTTGCAAAAATTGCATTAAACTATAATGCTGATTCAGCAATAATCGTCACATGTGCGATTATCATAAATAATCGCACATGTGAGATTATCACTTTTATTAGTGGCGGGAAAACCAATAAAACACTCTATTTTATATAATAAATATATTTAACAATTATTCACCGAAGTGGAGGTGAATAGTACTGGATATTCGCCGAGGCGTGAAGCGGCGAGCTGGATATTCGCCGAGCCGCGAAGCAGTGAGGTGAACTGATCTACATTATTCACCGACACTGAGGTGAATAATTGTTTTAACATATACCTCATAAATAAAATAATAAGTTTAACATTCTTCTACTTTTCGGTATTTTTATACAAGACAGTGAAGACACGGCCGCTAGCAACTTAGCGTACTCGATATTTGTCGACAAAACGTTTTTTACAACTTTTTGGATATATTAATGGCCAGAAAATTGTATAGAAACATAGCTGTGGACACTCTTCTTCTTAATTTTGTTGACTTTTCTCGTTATTCTACTACATCAGCCTTGTTATCAACAAAATATCCTGCTTCGGTAAACAAAGTAAAACTGGCCGCCATTTTGTTTTGTCCGCAGGTGAATAAAGGTTGCGTGAAAAGCACTATTCACCTGCGAGGAATATGCTAAATATATATATATTCAGGTCCGTACAAAACGACGCATGCTGATTGGTTCCCAAGCTGACGGGATCTTACGATATTGATCGACCGACCAGTCAAAACGCTGTTTTCTCGGACCGGTAACTTTTGGTGAGAGAACTTCTGAGTTGATTTGAATACAAATAAAAAGAGAGCTAGGTATCTTTATTCAAATATTCTGAAGAATAAAATGTGTTGGAACATTACTTCTGCTTTTCTTTAAAGCTGTTTATCTAGAAACACGACAAATAAAAGCCGAACTGGTGTAAACAAGAATGCCGAGAAATGACACGAAAAAGTTAACAGGTAAGGTACACAGCATACTCCGAAGACGAAAACAACGCTCGAAACTTGAAAGTAAAATGAACCAATAGCCATATTGGTTTGACTTGCTTAATTCTTGAGAATAAACATTGCCATTTATGTTTAGTCGCCATGCTTTCCGTATTCCAAGATGCATACAAATCATGCTGCAACTCGGACCAAAGCACCTCAAAAATTTCTTACTGAAAGACTAAAGTCGGCATTTCGCTGGCAAAGAGTAAAATGTGGAAATATAAAATGAAGAGTTCTGCTCAAAACGTCAATATTTCGTTTATATTAAAACTAATCTCGGCAGTTTACCACCTTTTCATGTTCAGCTCTACTCAATGCAAAACCCTGCATAAACCCCTGTTACACGATGCAATTTTTCGTTAAACCAGTCTTGCAGTCGCAACAGATTACAATCATGTAACACCTCTTTGATCGTTTTATGAACATATGTTGCTTTCTATCGCGAGACAGGTTTCACCAAAGTAGCATGCACTTCAACTTTGCGCAACGCTTTGTGAAACCTCTCTTGTAATGTTTCACATGCAATACAAAGCTCCCCCCACAGTGCAGATATACTTGAGGACAATGGCGGGCGGTTGTATTCTGACGAGCTCCAATGGAGGGAAATATTCTATCTCAAAAGATTGTCCTCTTCTTCACAACGTTGTTTGGGACAATAAGAAACTGAAATGGAAGAATGATCTTGATTCGTTAAAGATATTCTTTAAATAATCAATTGGTGTTAAGGGAAAATGGTCTTCGCCTGGCGGTGGCTCAAAAAAATTTAAATCGTGTGATGGACAAATGCGAGCAACTTGGTATTATAAGAAACAACAAACGCTTCTCCTTCAAGGAAAGGACGCTAATCGTGAAAGAGAACTTTATAAAGGCAACGAAAGAAAGAGTAAATACGACTAACCAATATGTTAGTGAGTCGGACAGCATAGACCAAGATGGCCATTCTCCTTCGCTATTCCCAAATGAGACTAATGTAAATACTTCTCAACCTAGTATTGGGGAAACGTCATTGGCAGCAGATTCAACTGCCAAAGCTAAAGAAAATATAGAGCGAGAAAGTGGATTGTTTTCATTAGACCGCTGTGGTTGCCGTTGTGGGGAAATGGCTACCGAACTCGAAGGAATCAAATTAGATATCGTTATCTTACAAAAAACAAGTCGAGGTAACATCAAGATTAGAAGCTAATTCAAATCACCAAATAATTTGTATCGAACAAGATTTGAAAGTTGAAAGGAAAAAATCTGAACATCTTGAAAATGACCTTCGTGCCTTGTCGAATCAAGTAAGAAAGGCCGAACAAGAACGAGACTCTATCGAGCAAAGGTCTCTTCGTGCCGAAGAAAAGCGTGACTCCCTACGAGTGGCTATTGGATTGGTTATACGCGAGATCAACAAATAATCCAGTCTGAAATTGTCGAAAAATGCCAAAGTACGGGACCTGATGATAAATTCCAACAAGTGAGAAAGAAATTCAGCAGATCTTCGCAAATGGAAAAAAAAGATCAATATCCGCCATCAATAGACCTCACAAATAAGTTTAACCTATTATAAATGGTGTCGAAGAGGCTTCTGACAATAGGCAATTATCCAACCATTGTACTAACAATTCCTCGCAGCCATTAAGACAAAGTCAAGAGCACCTTCAAGAACAGCTTCGCAATGGACCAATAAGTGGATCGCACTTGGCAAAGAAAGATCAACATCTGCCATCAACAGACCTCACAAATAGGTTTAACCCATTATAAATGATGTCGAAAGGGCTTCTGACAATAGGAAATTATCCAACCATTGTACTAACAATTCCTCGCAGTCATTAAGACAAGGTCAAGAGCGCCCTCAAGAACAACTTCGCAATCAATCAATCAATCAAATCAATCAATCAATCAATCAATCAATCAATCAATCAATCAATCAATCAATCAACTAATGGATTGCACAGTAGCGACTCACAATCGCGGTTGCCAAACCGAAAAGATGATTCAAATGGTAAGTCCCAAACACAATCTTAAACCAATAATTATTTTGGGAGACTCAATGATTGCACGCTTACGACCCAGTAAGCTTCGTAAATCGACAAGAAAACAGGTCATTATACGAACTTTTTCTGGTGCGACATCTGAGCATATGATTGCATGATTATGCAAAACCGACTATTCGCAGCCAACCAAGCCATATTCATGTTGGTACAAATGACCTGCAGACCAACCATCCGAGCACCGTAGCACAAAATATTTGTACTGTATGTGATGAAATTAAAGGCAGTAGTCCAAATACAACCATCTCTATATCAGAACGTATCAAAAGAAAGGACTCGCAAGAGTTAAATGCTAAAGTATCTGAAGTAAATCGTCTCTTTGCTGACATTTCAACAAAGACATGTCAAATATTGGTCATTTCTACCAAAACGATTTTGGTTGAAACAACCCATTTTAAATTGGTTCTCTCAGACTCATCCAGGTAACCTTTTTTTTTTTGGTTGTTTCAACCAGTCAGTTTTTACAGGGTGCCATGACAGGAGAATTATTTAACGAGTTTCTTGTGAATACGAGTGAAGTCATGGATGAAGATGGAAGACACTACATTATGTATTTTTCACGGAGCACCAGCCCATCGAAGAGCAGAGGCCCCAACAGAAGCCGCCGAAATTAAGATTTTGCCACCTTACTCTCCATTTTTAAATCTTGTGGAGCAAGCTATCAGTTGTTTGAAGGCCAACATAAAGGCAGACATTGCACGTCCTCTCGTACAAAATCAGATGTGCGACAGAAACGCGGCCCGAAATGCACATATACCGTTGGGGGGAATATCACAAGCAACTTTTAATTGCAGCCGCAGAAAGAAACATGCACAGCATTACAGTGGCAAAATGTGCAGCTTGGTTTCGACTTATGCAGTCATACTTGCCTAGATGTCTTGCAAGAGAGAACATACAAGGATAAATTGTCTAAAAGGTGTATGTATATAGATTTTCGTTGTGTGTAAAGACAATAACTAGAGAATACTTTAAAAATATTCCGCCGAAAATTTGCAAACGCTTAACTTGTGTTATTGAATATTTTATGTTATTTGAATGATATTAGCATTTCCCTTATTGAATTTTGCTTCGCGCGAATGATTGTTCAATAAATGCTATTGTTTTTTGATTGACTCTATTGATTTTTCTTATACGGAATAAATTATAAGGTGTTGTTAATGAATTTACTTTATAACGCAATTGAAAGTTGATTGGCGTTATTGAAATTTGCAACGTTCAATTGACGATGCAAATCGCTCTAGTGATCACCGCTTTTGCTTTGATGAAGGGCAAATGCTGTATTATTATTATTATTATACTTGAGATATATTGATCAGTATAAAATAAGGTGTCCTCTACGCACGCTCTGATTGGTTGGGCCCCGTGCATTTATAAGAGTATGAAGATCATGAATGACGTAAAATGGCGTGGAGTGGCGTAGGATGGCGTCATCTAGCGGAAAAAGCTAGCGAACTTTCAAAACTATTCTACTTTTAGTTGGGGTTTTTTTATGTATAAAACAAACAAAACGCCTGGTCAGGCGTTCACTCGGGCTACTGAAAACTCGCAGCTGCAATCACTCACATCGTCGCATGCAGTGCTAAAATCTATAAAAGTCTAAACATCATTGTCACAGAAAATAGTCAAAACACAATCTAATTCTCCGATAGAAAACACAATTCGCAATACACAAAACACGAATAGGATTGCCTGTATTTATTAAATGTATTTCCACACAGCGTTGATATGTCGAGTCCCTTCGGGTGTTAAATATCAACACAGCATGATCATGTTTAGTCAGCGACTGCAAGCGTATATATAAGATCAAGATACCTGCCAGCGAAATTACTGAACAATAACTATGTCTGTGAACCAAGCAAGAATACTTGTCTTTGTAGTAACCGTTTGTAGTTAGTTAATATCTAACCATAACTAATGTATTCGTTGTCATTCAATGTTATGTGATGAAGCCGACAAGATGTCTCGCTTATTATTAAATTAGTACGTAGAGAGTTCACTACATTTGGCGACGAGGATAAAGTATAAGAATTTGAAACGCAATGTCGGAAACTGAGAATAACGTGTCACAGCCAAGCACGAGCGCTGTAGGGCAACACAAGTATCCGTAACCGTAATCAACAGACATCTCAACATCCCGCCATCCAGCGATTCGCTGGGACAAATGGAAGCGTAACATTGAGAGAATTTCGATTTTTCGCAATTGAAGAACCGCAGCTAAAGAAATACGGGCTCATTATCTATGGAGGAGAAGAAATCACTGACTTAGACGATTCTATACCGGACCCAACACTCGAAGGAGAACCAGACGTGTACACCCGCCTTAGAAAAAAGAAAAATAAAGATTATGCTCGATTTCAACTGGGAAATTTGGTACAACAAGACGACCAACCGATGGCAACATATTACGCCCGGGTGAGAGAAATTGCCAAGAAATGTAGGTACCCGGATGAAAACGATGCCATACGAGACCATCTTATCAAAACAATGCGTAACAACACAATCTGTATTAAAGCCATCCGTAATAATTGGACACTTCAGCAAAGCCTCGATGAAGCAGCAATCACAGAACAGGCCCCGCTACAAGCTAAAAAAATGAAACAAAACCTTGAAAACTCCGAAACTAGCCAACGAGTAAAATTCACCGAGAAAAAGAACTTTCAGAAACCTTTTGTGAGAGACACGTGCCAGCGCTGTGGTCGTAAACATGACAAAGGGAAGTGTTCGGCATATGGAATGGAATGTCGGAAATGCGGCAAAAGAAATCACTTTGCAATCGTTTGCAGATCTTCTCCAACCAGCAACCACCATGAGAAGAACAGAAAGAGCGGAAACAACCAAATATCCAGAGGCGACAGATTCAAACCGACGAAATAGATATTATCAAAACCCAAACCGTGAGAAGTTGGATAACCGCCAAACAAACAAGCCAAACGACGAAAAGTCAAATATTCGTCACGTCGACACAACAGAAGACAGCAGACGTAGTAGTTCAAGCGACAGTTCGAGTGACGAAGACTTTATTCAACACCTTCGCATCCGTCACACATCCCGACTACCAACACGGAAAAGTAACAAATCATGCATTGTAAAGATTAACTGATGACATACCGACAGCAATCGAACAAGAAACAGGATCCGACGTAAATATAATGGATGAAGACCAGTTCCATCAACTTCAAAAGATGGTTTGCAAAAAAAGAGGTCTGCAGCCCAGCCCCAGCAAGATCAGAGCCATTCAAGAAATCGAAAGACCCAAGAGCGAAGAAGAGCTTGTATCGTTCATCCAAATGATGGCATATCTATCTGATACATAGATAACTTTTCCAGCAGATGTGAACCACTCTGCCGATTAACGAAGAAAAGGCAACCATTCAAATGGAACCCGGTGTCAAGCGAAATTTATGACCTCTGCGAAATACCTGACCAAGCGTGACGCGTCATGTATTTCGCGCGTGTAGGCGCGAAATACATGACCGCTTGCTAAATATCTGAGGCATGGGTCGAACCATAATGGCCGTCGAAGGAAACGAATTATCTAATGTTTATATAATATAAGATGTTTATAATGTATCGCACCACCTCCGAAACTGGATTTAATTTGATATCGGCGATGAAGGACGATGGAAGGCACCTTATCAGCCGAAAACAAGCCAAGAAACTATCTGCTCTCCACGAGATTTCGCCACATTCGGAAAGATTTCAGTGGTTTAGCTTCTTCTTTGACAGAAATTCATGGTAGATTGGTAGGAACGTTTAATTTCCTGTGGAAGTATTCATCAAGGCCATGAATATCTTATATTTGCAACGAGACATACTGTATATTATGCCATTTTTTTGTCACCCACAGTATTTGTCAGTATATCACCTATTCACCTACTGCAGTACATGTTCTTTCAATCATGATAGATCCTTGATACCAACACAACAACTATGTGTTATGAAATAATACACATCTCTCCTTGGATCAGTTGAGTGTAAACTGTAATGGATTATGACCAATGAAATTTATAACGCCATAAACAGCATGAGACACTCTGAATTCAGAGTGAAGACAGCTTTGCCCCATAATAAAGAGTCATGGTGATTCATCATTCACACATGTTTTATAAACAGTTGTGCAAAACAACAACCACATACATAATGGGCTATTCCATTTAATATCCGTACCCCCCCTATCGAGGACACTGGAATTCTTCAGGGGTAAGGGCTATTTTGCCTTGGAATTCTTCAGGGGTAGGGACTGTTTGACTAGGAATTCTTCAGGGGTCGAGTGAAAAAAATTGAATTCTTCAGGGGTAACAATCAATTTCTTCAGGGGTAATAGCTGTTAGACAGGAATTCTTCAGGGGTAGCTGTTGTAAAAATCGAATTCCTCAGGGGGGCTGTTGTAAGATAGGAATTCTTCAGGGGTATAGATAAACCCTTGTCCTCGATAGGGGGGGTACGGGTATTAAATGGAATAGCCCAATCGAAAAAGTGGTAGTAATTTGTATTTTAAATAATAAAATTATTTCTCTGCTTTTTTCAATAATTACTATGAAAAACCAAAAGTAGCCACCCTTCTTATCACAAAAAACCTTCTTTTGTGATAATAATTTCTAGTAGAATTATAGTTTTAGGTGTAGGGTTGGTTAGACAAGACAATTTTTATTTAGTACCATATTTACATAACATATATAGGGAGTAGGTACAGTATATACATATGATGGATAACTTGGCTTCAATCACATGACCACCAAACCATGAAATCATAATTATCCGTCAAATGATGAGCAAATGTTGCTCTCCATGTGCGCCTAGACCAGGCACTTTGTTATTTTACTCTGTAAAATGCAAGATGGTTTTACTATTTAAGAGAGAGCCTTTCGGAGTCCAAAGGGTTAATAAGTTCTGTTCAAGCACAAAAAAAAAAGTTCCTAAATTTGCAATTATAGTGTTATATCATACTGTAAGTCGTGTTATATAAATGTTGTAATATATAAAATAGTATTATATACATTAGTGTTGTAATTACAATATAAGCTGAGAAAGATCATTATAATATAAATATATCCTGTAGCTTTGCAAGCCACATTCAAGAAAGCTTATAGAAATCTTAATGCTGGTGCCAGTTGTTCAAAGGATGATTAGAGCTAATACTGGGTGAAATGTTTTATTTCAGTCCATTCCGACAAATATGTAGTGTTATTTCAAACTTCATTAGCTTGCACACAGGGTTTACTTTGTACATGATTTCCGAAATAGCTGTGTAGGCTAAAACTTCACTTGATAAAAAACCTTTACCACATCAATTATTATGCAGTTGCCCTGACAAGAAGTAGCTTAACTTTCCTAAGCAAGTCCAGAGAATTGCTCTCAATATTTAAATAATCCTGGATTAACCTAATTTACTTTTGAATAACTGGGCCGAACTGTATAATTAAATAAATAACTGTTAACAATAAAAGTTTTGGGAAAGGGCAGTTGTAAAGTCAACACCAATGCAAGCTACCATGAAGAAATTGACCACGTCAGTCACAACCAAGCCAGTCTTCATTGTCATCTTTCCTGCAGATTTTGCATACAACTGTATTTCTTCCACTGCAACAAAAAAAAAGAATTGCATGTACATGTATGTATATAACTGCATTACTAGTATGCTGCAAATATTGTTCAATTTAAGACTTTAGTGGTTTATTTGTCCCTCATTACTGATGCTTATTTGGCATATTGTGGAATGCAATTTGATCCTAAAAATATATACTTCTGTGGAGGGTAAAACAGAATCTCACAGTTGGAAATTAACAATGTAACAAAGAAAAACTATTCTGGCAGTTGATGGCATAACAACAACATTTTGCAATGGTTGCAAATTGACTATTACACTTAAATTAATTAAAACAGCAGCATGCCAAGTAGAAACCCACTTTGTTTGTTAACAAACTTGGTAGTGAAAATTTGAATGAAAAAATATTTGGGACAGAAATATTCCCAAATATTTTTTGCCAAATATTGTCAAATTACTAAAATTAGGTTGAATGGTAAATTGGTACCATTTGGCTGTGTTGTGTGACTTACAGCTGAGCAGCTCCTAGTTACAGTTTTCCATAACTTGGGATTGCTTGCCAATGACACAAAGCAAAGGTATCTAGTAAGAAATAATAATTATTTCTTTGCACATGTTTGTTCCTAAAAATAATACACTAGTATCGACACAATCTTTATAAATAATTATAGTATGAATACAACAGTCTGAACTCTGAACTGATCCTCAGGTTATCTGAACCGAGTTCTACGTACCTTATATTTACAGATTTTCGATGGAGGCTTGATCACTGCAACGCCAACACAGTCAGTGATAGTGTCAGTTGTTGAATTAGCCATTTGTTGACAAAATATCAGCGAAAAACGAGAGTAAGGAAGGTTGTAAACGACTGTAGAGATACACGTGGTGTTGCAGCTGGAACACTTGCGAAATATATGAGCCAAAGTCTATCATGCGCATCATCTGCGCATGTGCAAAACCATAATAGTCATGTATTTCGCAGGTCACAAATTTCGCGTTACACCGGATCAACAAGCGGCATTCGAAGACCTAAGAAATGCCATCACAAAAGCACCTGTGCTCGCACCATACCATCCTGAAAGAGAAACACTGATTATCTGCGATGGAAGCCCGACTGGCCTTGGAGGAGGACTCTTTCGAAAGATGCCACACGGATATCAGCCTGTTCATTACGTTAGTTGGACACTAACAGAAACCGAGCGCCATTATTCCCAAATAGAACGAGAAGCCCTCGCAGTGGAGTTATCAACAACCAGACTACAGATATATCTTCTCGGATCCAAGAGCTTCCAGATAGCCACAGATCACAAACCCTTACTTCCACTTTTCACCAACCCAAGCGCGAAGTTACCTCCCAGACTCGAACGCATAAGGATGAAGATGCAAAATATGGACTTTACCATGATCCATATTCCTGGTTAATCGAATATGACTGAGTATCACGTCACCCATTACCTGACACCGAAGAGACACACCTTGAACACCACGTGAGAGCGGTCATCACCTCAGATTATGCCATAGTGATAGACAAAATCCGAGAAGAAACCAGCCAAGACAAAGAGCTTCAAGCACTTGCACATACCATTCGAACGGGAGATTGGCAAAGAACAGAGAGGGACCTACAACTACAGTACTACGACATTATAGCAGAGATTTACGAAGCAGATGGAATTCTACTTCGAGGAGACAAGATTATCCCTCCTAATTCACTACGAAAGAGAATCATTAACATCGTACACAACCAAGGACATCTTGGCATCAGTAAAACAAAATAAATTATCAGAAACAAATACCGGTTCCCATCAATGAACGTCCAAATCGAGAACATTGTACGATCGTGCTTTAATTTCCAAATAGCAACCAACACGTTTCACACTGAGCCAGCAAAGATGATGAAGTTACCGCAACAACCGTGGAAAAGTGTTGAACTCGATTTTTACGGACCGTTTCCAAATGGAGAGTATGCCATGGTATTGACAGACCAATTTTCACGTTATCCCAAAGTCGAATTCACCCACTCGATAGCAATTGCACCAGTGCCAGAGAAACTAAAGAAAATCTTCGCTACACATGGAGTTCCTAAAACAGTGCAAACAGACAATGGTCCACCGTAACTCACGTGAATTTACCCAATTTGCTGCAGAGATAGGATTCCACCACAAACCAGTAACGCCTTATCGTCCCAAAGCACAAACTCAAGTAGAGGGATTCAACAAATTGACAAATAAGATCGCTGCAATCGCCAAGGAAGATAACATCAATTTCCACGAAGCGACCTATGATATGCTCCAGGCCTATAGAAGCACTCCGCATCCCGGCACAAAAACCACGCCATATGAACTATTAATGAACCGAAAAGTGAGAACGAAATTAGATCATTTTCCTGTAGAAACATCCCCCCAATCAACAATCAAAGCACCGTGGCAGTACCACCAGCAACAGAAAACCAACCTACAGCAAAACAACAAGCCGACGACCAACAAGGATCTCTCAACCAAGCACAAGACCAACCGCGGAATGGAAACAACGAAGATAACATTCCACATATTCGGCGATCACAACGGAAGAAGACATCAACATATGACAAGCACTTGAAAGACTATTATAAATAAGTTAAATTCTGATGAATGTTTCACAAGTTAATATTAAGACAATTTAGAAACTGAAGTTCTGAGTTCATATTAAAAAAAGTATCTATAACAGAGTACCTACTATCCAATAAGGGAGGAGATGTAGTAACATGATATCCTGTCAATTATAAGTAATTAATTAATATCTAACCATAACTAATGTATTCGTTGTCATTCAATATTATGTGATGAAACCGACAAGATATCTCGCTTATTATTATATTAGTACGTAGAGAGTTTACTACAGACTTCAAACAACTTCATTAGACATCAGGGTTCAGGAAAGCGAAGAAAGAAAGCAATAGCATGAAGATTAGCATTGGTCACGATTCATCAGCCGCGCAAGGCCTGATGGGATGACGTAATGATTGCCATTTCGAAACATAGACACAAAATAATAATAATAATAATAACTCGGCTATCGCCTCGTGCCTCTAGTCAAACGTGCCTTTATAAGAGTACATATGAAGAGGGAGCTTTATGTTTTATTTGTTAAATAAAGTTTTAGTGATCCCAAGCCAACGGGATGCTGCACGGGGTAGACCTGTAACAAGTCCTAGATGATCTTATGGATCAATCAGGAGGAGATAAGCTCATTGCAAATTTATTTACCAAGGGAAGCCATCATAGGAATCTCTCAGTGATCTATATTGTTCAAAATATATTTCACCAAGGAAAGGAAACCAGAAACATCAGCCTCAACGCACACTATATCGTACTCTTCAAGTCTCCGAGGGATAAGCAGCAAATTTCTATTTTGGCACGACAAGTGAATCCTGGACATGTTCAAGAGTTTATGAAGAGCTACGAGGAAGCGTGAAAAGCGCGAAATGTTTTACCCGAAGAAAATAGCTCCGTCCTGCAGCAGAACATAAGCAGATATATTCAAAAGAAATCGTATCAGCAACCTCCAATCGTCAACGCTATGTACAATACAGAACAGCTAATGCGAGATATTGTACAAACACCGCAATTAACACCCGATGAAAAGAACATCCTATACTCTAATCAACTCGATCGTTTTCTGACATTCCAACAACAGCTGTAGAACCAGCAGTATCAAGTTCAAACTAATCTTCAAACACAGCTACTAAAAGTTATACAAAATTTGACAGAGACCCCAAAGAAGCCTCAAAAACCTGAACCCCAGCAACCTGAACACTTTCCGTTAGATTCTCCGTCTAAATCTAGCGTAGCTAAACCATATTTTCTAACTCATCCTCCAACTGTTGAATACCCAAAGCCGAAACCTTTGCAAAAATGGTTAACTGGAGATGAAAGTGATTCAGGAGAAAACGACTCGGACGAAGAAGTTTCGGAAGCCGACTCAGATGACTATGGTCGTCAAGAAAATGATAAATATCAAAATTCTTCTGATGAAGATTCACATGAAACAACAGTCAATAATAGTCAAGACGAAGACCCTCACATCTTAATGGTTCCCAGGAATGAACCTCATAATGCTTATAAAGTGAGAATACATTTCAGGAGCAGACCTTATCCTATAACGATGACTCGGCATCCCACTCCTAGAAAAATGTTTTAAATAAATGACATATTTGTAATAAATATTTTTGAACTCAGTGTCTCCTTGTCGTCCAAACATGCCCTTCTCGCCTGGACTTGCCCAAGCGCTTAATCCTCTTAATGACCCCTAATGAGTTTCTCTTTTGTCTCCTGCACGTGCACTGAGGATAAATATGCAAATATCACACTTAGTAACAGAAAGCGTAGCAACGCTTTCAAAGTAATAAATCGCTTTTCCTTTAGTTTATATTTCGACACTTAATTAAAATCGTTCTTTTGGCTTTTCGAAGTGACTCTTCATTCTATCTTCCTACGATTTCCTCGCTTATAAACGAAGGTTTAGTTAGCAATGATTCTAGGATGACTTACTCTGTTTGAATATTTAGGTTATAAACTAATATAATATTCATGATATACTATTAATTCAAGTCTATGCGTTATCTCTGCCAATTCAGACACTTAGTCTGCTCAAAACTTCCTATACTCATCAAGACAAGGTTTCAGATAAAAATATAAAGTGTCTCTATCAATTTCTGTTTAGTCCCTTGTAAAGAACGTCTATTTTGTTAAAATTTACTGTACGCATGCTCCGTACGTCCACATATCCCACAACTGTTTAACTATCATTTAGGCTAGGTGTATAAATCAAACGGTAATTACTAATACTTATAAGGAAGAAAGTGGGATGCCTTTTGATGACGTAACTTCGGGAATCAGTCGGAGAGCTATCGGTTATGATGTATTACCCGTGGGGTTGGGTATCAGCTAGGGTTTGGGGAGAAGCATAAATAATAAGTCGATTATGACGTAGTGAAAAACAGGGGGTTCCAGAACACTAGGGTTAGGCGCTAATGACGTAACGCGCCGCTATATAAAATGGTTAGGAGGTATATAAAATGGTTAGGGTTAGGAGATCCCAAAGGAGCCTGAGAATGAATAAAAAAAATATGAATAATTAATGAGGCGGCATCCCTTTGGAAGCTATAGGTGGGGGGGGGGGGGGGGGGGGGGGGAGGGGAGGGGGGTATTACTACTCAGGTCACAAAGAACCGATCGATGACATCGCCTGCCATGCCTTTGGAGACGCCAGTGGCAAAGGAGTTGCTGCAGCTGTTTATGCCGTGGTTGCCCAATCGTCGGGAGTTAATCAAGGCCTGGTTGCAGCAAAGTCAAGGCTAGCAAAGTAAGGACTCACCATTCCTCGCCTCGAGTTGGTGTCGGGTCACATGGCCGTCAACCTGCTAACCAATGTCCGCGATGCACCAGAAGATCCTACCGTGACAAGCTTGCATTGCTGGCTCGACAGCAGTGTAGCCTTACACTGGGTGCGAGGAAATGGTGAATATAAGCAATTCGTCAGAAAATTCGAGAACATGGCGACGTTGAGTGGAGACATGTACCAACGCAAGAAAAAGCGGCAGATTTGGGCAGTATAGGAGGGAAAACGAACGAAGAGCCCTCTACAAGGTGATCGGTAACGGCTATTTGACCTGGAAGGAGTTGCGACGAGTCCTTATACCAGTGTGGAGATCACACTCAACGACCGACCTCTTGGCTATGTTGAAGACGACGTTCAACATCCAGTCATAACCCCCAATTCCTTACTCTTCATTCGACCTAGTCACCTCCTTGAGCCGCAGAATCCTCAACATGGAGATGTCGATTTGAGAAAACGAGCCAAGTACTTGAAGAGGTGTAAAGACGCGATTTTGAATCGCTGGACGAGGGAGTACGTCCGCGCACTACGGGAAAGACACGAAAGCAACACAGGAAGCAAACCTGACGTTCCGAAAATTGGCGACGTAGTGATCATAAAAGGGGAAGAAAGAAACCGCGGAAAGTGGAACCTTGGAATAGTGGAGGAACTGAACACTGGTAGAGACAGACAGGTCCGAGCAGCAATACTGCGAGCTGGAAAATCTCATCTCGAACGCCCAGTCCGGCATCTATATCCAATGGAGCTTTCGTGCGATAGAGAGTGCAAGAAACCGAAAGAGACAACGTTGAACGTGAACGCACCAGTCTTCAGACCCTAACGAGATGCCGCTGCTGCAGCCGAGATTCGCCGAATACGCGACAACGCAGAGGACGAACAGGAACGAACAAATCTAACACTTTAATTCAAAACATTTACATTTGAACTCTTAAAGGATGAGTGTCCACCTAATGCTTTGCGCGCTCACAATACAATGAGAGTGCACGCGATCACTTTGGTCATGTACGCTCGCGGCCATTTTTCGGGCCACGAAATTCAACAAGTGAAGCAATCCCTCGATATCTGAGCAATGCTTGCAGTAAATTACTCAATTTATGTTTTTCGTGAGAGCTAAGATGATTTAGTAAGTAGTTATTGTCATATTTTTGATAATATTTGATTACACACAGATGGCCGTGGAGTTGTATTTCGAGACAAGTATTCGTCGATCGGCGTTTCTTACAAAACCAAACGAAGGCCAGACAAGAGATCATAACTAAACGTAGACAGCTAGACTCAAAGTTTTGTCATTTCAATAAGACTGCTGGTAGTTGTTTACAAGTGGTTTACCTGTTGGATTGCATCTCCGATTAGGACTGATTTGTTTTGATTATTGTTTGGTTCTCAGCCGATGATATTATAAGCTTCCAAAAGTCGTTTGAATCGATTTGTAACGATGTCTGACTCAGAATTTGTCGAAAATAATTATAAACGACACTCCACGAATCTGTCAGAGTGTTCTATTCACAACGGCTTTGAATACAACGGCCATTCAAGTACATATATATTATTTCGCACTTTACAGACTGTGCATAACACTTCTGTATACTGTATACACGCTCCACGTTATTGGAAAATATTTGGATGGTCTTCACTCTTGTGTTACTGTAGCCTATTCGAAGGGAAAGGAGCCTACAACTACAAACAAAACACTGCGATAAATTGCAGTATTGCATTTGGAAATTAAACGCCAGAGAACAAGAGCGCCTAATCAAAACAAATCCTAATCGGAGATGCAATCCAACAGGTAAACCACTTGTAAACTAACAGCAGTATGAATGCGTCTTATTGAAATGACAAAACGTTGAGTCTAGCTAGCTCTTATTGATGGCATCTAATTTAGTGTCTACGTTGTTTAGTTACGATCTCTTGTCTGGCCTTCGTTTGGTTTTGTAAGAAACGCCGATCGACGAATACTTGTCTCGAAATACAACTCCACGGCCCTCTGAGTGTAATCAAATATTATCAAAAATATGACAATAACTACTTACTAAATCATCTTTGCTCTCACGAAAAACATAAATTGATTAATTTACTGCAAGGATTACTGAGATATCGAGGGATTGCTTCACTTGTTGAATTTCGTGGCCCGAAAAATGGCCGCGAGGGTGCATTGCGAGCGCGCAAAGCATTAGCTGGACACTAATGTTATACAGTTATTGTTATTGTTACTTTAAGTTCAGTGCACAATTTAATGTGTTGTAGGCAAACAGGGGAGTGTGTTGGAAATTGAGCACGTTTAATAGTTAATAAATTATCTGTTTAATGTAGTTTATGTAGTCAAGTAAAATCTCGTGATTAGTTTGATAGTGATGAGTGATAGGCGAGTGCGTGAAATGTGAGGAATGTGCCAGACTTGAGTGTAGACAAAAGTCGAGGGTCGAGGGTCGAGGGTGGATGTCGAGGGTCGAGGGTCGAGGGTCGATGTCGAGGGTCGAGGGTGGATGTCGAGGGTCGAAAAATGTCGAGAAAATGGAAAAATATCGGGGAAATACAGAATATTTATAAAATCACGAAATGCGTCATTCGATCATTTTCAGGAAGAGCTGTTTGAACGAAATTGTACGCGTGAGGAAGGCGAAGCAAGCACCCAAGAAGTTTAAAATTTAATACATGTAAATAATTCAGATCCGCTTTAAACGCTAGTTCGGGTCTGCCATCGTTGCGCAAATTTGTTTAATGTTCAGCGCTTGTATCTGAGCCGGCGGAAATATAATTAATATTATCTTGAGGCGATAGGTTCGAATATTACGAACATGATCACAAGACTCAAAATCATGTCATGACAAAAGCTCGCACAGAACTTTATAATTCGCATAAGGCCTATTTCAGGCATCTCTGATTTTCTCAAATATATAGGTACGGATAGTTAAAGAAAACTAGAAAACTGGGAGAATTGTCTGTAGTGATTCACTATTTAGCTTCGCAAAATCTATTTTAAATATCTTTTAATATCGAATATCCGCCTGTTTTCTGGCAACTATTGACATGTAACATATACCGCTAGTTGATATACGATACATATTTCACAAGCACATTTTCTGATTCTCAATCCCGAGTTGTGTCGAGTCTTACGATCTCAGAGTTTACAGTGGAAAATCTTATGTCTTCATCTTCGACTTGGTACTCCTTCAACCAATTAACTAGACCACTGCCACTGACCTTCGGGCTTCGGCTGGCCTTCGGAATCGTCTTCACTAGAACTACCCCGTACAACCATCGAGTATAATCGCTTTGCCATCGTAATTTAAAAGATTTTCCACTGTAAACTCTGAGACCGTACGATTCGACACAACTCAGGATTGAGAATCAGAAAATGTGCTTGTGAAATATGTATCGTATATCAACTAGCGGTATAGGTTACATGTAAATAGTTGACAGAAAACAGGCGGATATTCGATATTAAAAGATATTTAAAATATATTTTGCGAAGCTAAATAGTGAATCACTACAGACAATTCTCCCAGTTTTCTAGTTTTCTTTAACTATCCGTACCTATATATTTGAGAAAATCAGAGATGCCTGAAATAGGCCTTATACGAATTATAAAGTTCTGTGCGAGCTTTTGTCATGACATGATTTTGAGTCTTGTGATCATGTTCGTAATATTCGAACCTATCGACTCAAGATAATATTAATTATATTTCCGCGGCTCAGATACAAGCGCTGAACATTAAACACATTTGCGCAAGGATGGCAGACCCTAACTAGCGTTTAAAGCGGATCTGAATTATTTACATGTATTAAATTTTAAACTTCTTGGGTGCTTTCTTCGCCTTCCTCACGCGTACAGTTTCGTTCAAACAGCTCTTCCTGAAAATGATCGAATGACGCATTTCGTGATTTTATAAATATTCTGTATTTCCCCGATATTTTCCCATTTTCTCGACTTTTTTCGACCCTCGACATCCACCCTCGACATCGACCCTCGACCCTCGACATCCACCCTCGACCCTCGACCCTCGACTTTTGTCTACACTCGCCAGACTTCAAGAGAGACTTTAAGGTTTGCGCTAAACATCGCACAATAGACGAATTTAATTCGATTAAATTCGTCTGTGATGCGACGTCGAGTTAAACGTCGAATTTCAGTCGAATTTAATTATTTTTACTTCAACTCGTGGATACTGAAAACGACTTCTTGAAAACATAGCACCGAATTGTTACAGACAGAAGAGAAACATTTAATTCGACGCGACGATAATTCGTCGTCGTGTAACTCGAACACGCATTATCGTCGCACTATCCGTCTGACTCAGACGAATTTAATTGCTGAGACGAATTTAATTCGTGTGTCGAATTTAATCGAGTTATAGGTCGCAGTTTCGTCGAATAAAATTCAAACGATTAAATTCTTCTGAATTAAATTCGTCTATTGTGCGACGTTTAGCGCAGGCCTGAGAATAGAGACCATGAACCGTGGAGAACGAGATGTGAATGAGAGAGAGTACGTACACGCGATTTATTATTAAAAGCATTAAACGAGATCTGTTGATTCAACAGGATTATTCAATCTTTGAAATAATGCTGTATTCAAAATACATACAGTATCCCCAAACTCATTACATGGTATATTATTCAGAACACTGTATATGCTATATAAACCGAGTGTATCTAGTTCCAATATATAATTCTAGAAACGAAATAAAATAATTCAGGGTTTAAAACGGCGCTATAATCGCTTTCGCCCCTCACCTTCTTCAACAGTTTATTATAACCCTAACGCTAATCCTAACTTCTAACACGAACTACATGTAACCCTAACTCAACCCAAAGCCTTACCTCTACCTGTTTAAAGGGCATGTTTTTACTTATTACAAATAATAAATAGGTGTCCACGGCATTGTTGTGATTCTAATAATGAAGAGCAAATATTCAAGGCAAAAGGTCAGTTGCATTAGACTTCTTGTACGGTTGTACCTGATTAAGACCAACGGACGCATACCAGTTTTTGGCTGTACTGTAAATTTACACTGCTCTAGCAATAAAAATAACGAACTTATGTTGAAAGTATCGCGTGCTATATTCACAAAGCATCGACTCGGCATTTATAACCTTCGTCGTGTAGCTATAAGTACAAGAATGTCGTATCTCTTGGTTCACATGAAAATATAAACTGTAGAGTCTAAACTTACAAGATATATTTTGGTCCAAAATCTGTAGTCCTGTCGTATGTTGTTCCACAGCCCTCCAACACGTCAAAGCTAGAAAGTGAACTGCTTTATTAATTACCTCTGAGTTCCTTTTGTATATGTTAACATGGTTCAAAAACTCATTAATAATTCATGAAGAAAATTCAAAAGAAATTAATGATAAAGATACCTCCTGATTTAGACTTAGACATAGATTGTCTAATTGTTAGATTTAGACTTCGGCTTAGACAAGGTTATTTTTCAAACTTTACTACGCCAATGAACTTACCAAGTGCTTCGTTTTTGAAGCCGTTCAATAAACTCGCAGTTCGTGTTTTATCAGATATAAAAACACTCGGCTTCGCCTTGTGTTTTTCCGGATACTGGTTGCTAAACCATATCCGCTATGTCATGAGCGCGGTTGTGTGTGTGTATGTTTGTGTGTGTGTGTGTGTAAGAACGTTTTCGTCAATCACGTGATCAACGGAAACAACCAATAGCGGATCCGAATCAGCATACTTCAGAAGTCTTATTTGTATGTTCGAAGAGTTTACGAACGTGTACCAGAACAACGAATGGAAGATAGAAAGTTGAGTTTTGCTTCAGGTAGACATTTATATATGTATGCACTGTTGTTTTATACTATAAATACAAGCGTGCAGTGACTGCATATATACATGCAATACTTTCTTGTGTTCATCTCAGCATCACATAATCAAAGCATACAAGGTATTTATACTATAATAATTCCGTAACGCGTTTCGACTTTGTCGCCTAAACGACAAGCTTTCCAAGGACGAAGAAACAGTGTGAGCGCTTGTTTGGCTTCGGATTAAAGATATTTCTGAAATCTGAATGCCCTTTTAACTATTAAATGTTTCAAGTATTTACGTGTTAGGCGCTCGGCCAAGATGTTTTAGCTATAAGTTTACAGGCAGAAATCAACCGTGCTTGGGATTTTTTTATGTTACATGTAGACGTATTCAATACTTACTCAAAAAACGCGTCGAACATTGATATATTGAGACGCATCAATGCATGTGCTACCAGAGTCTAAAACATAGACATATAAAACATAAAAATATCATATTGTTTAAAAATGCGATTAGCGTCCGCGTTTCCTGTTAACGTTTTTGCCGATTTACCTAAACGTGAGTTCAAATATTTTAGTATTAGGCGTTAGAGATTGGGGTTAATCGTTAGAAATTAACGATTATTGTTATTTCTATAGGTGAGACGCAAGAGTACATGTTGAAGGGAAAAAGAAGGCAGAAGGGTGCAGCCGATTTATAGCGTTTTTGCTCAGACAAGAGTGTTAAACCGTTCGAATCAATATTTCTGAAACCTGAATAGCCTTTGAATTAATGTTTGAAGTGTTAACATGATAAGCGCTAGGCCGAGATGTTAATTAAGCGATATAAGTATCATATTTTTTAATGCGATTATAGGGACTTTGCAAGTTGTCAATTTATCAATTCTGTTTTCAACGTTGTTTATGTCTCGCTCATCTTGCAGATAGTTTTCACTGAAAATACTAGAGAATCTTGTGACATATATAAGGGCCCAGCACAAAACTCGAGGTAGTTGTATTATTCAAAATATTTATTTAGACGTAATATTTGGTTATATTACTATTACAACATGTTCAGAGGCGAAATTACTATTTCAGTGAATCTAAATATTTAAATTTTCATGACATTCAATTACCTACCTATTATTATTATTATTTTATTTTTTTTATTACTCGGGCTACCACAGGTAGCCGAGTCTAGGTTTCGGTGGCGTTTCGGTATTATTTTTCTGGTCGACAAATTGCAATTATTGCATCATCCCGATACTCTTTGCGAAACCACGCGGTGTGCTATCGATCTGGTATTGCTCCGTCTTGAAGCTTTTAAAAGATCACAAGTGACTTTAGAACACTGTTGTTAATCAGTCATGTGACTGAAAATTGTGCTCACTATGCTTATAACTGCATATCTCGATGGCGGCAAATCTACACTAAACGGTGCTGAGCTATTTACAGTATATTTAGATCTGGGTTAATATTCCGCTGTCTCGATCAAGACAAACTGGTTATAAACGATTTATATGATTTATTGAATTTTAATATTGAAAAGTATTACTCATGCTCACAATCTGATAACTTGCTGACTATTATGTTTTGGTATGTTTGCATGAAATTGAATTTACAATAAACAATTAGTTATCTTAGACTCTCACGTCAAATAAATACCAGTATCCGCATGTACGCATTGCGTACCTATTTTTATATCTGATAAAACACTCCTGCTCGTTTTTTAAACAGTACTTAATAAGTTGTCCATTTTAAATAGGTACCTCCCTCAAAGGCCGCGTCATTGTACCTCAGACAGCTGGCAAGTTATAATTTTGGGGCTGTTGACATGAGCCGGGCTAGTTAGTAGCTGGGAGATTTAAATCAATGTTATGATTACTTTACATCTAAACAAAACTGATTCTTCTTCTAAGATTTAGTTTATGTGTAATATAGTTAATAGCCTGGTTAGCCCGGCTCATTTAAACAACCCCTAGGGGCTGTTTACATGAGCCTGGCTAGCCCATTGAACTCTATATAAAGACTGGAACGATAACTCCATAAGGCCGGCCCTATGATTGGGTGAAGCCAAGCTTGGGGGGGAGCCATCACCATGCATGGCTGAGTTCTTTGCGTTCGAATTGTGTCGAATACAAGTGAACAGTCGAATATTCAAGGCATTTTTGATGAATTACTGGTCTATTGAAGCGAGCATGCATTTAAAATGTTTAATACTCCAGTACTTACAAGAACAAACTTTTGCAAACAAAATTTGAATCGATGGATTGTTAACAGAGTGATTTTAGATTCAGCTTACTATACAACAATCAACAATGTCAATGGTTTGACAACTCTGACAAAGCCCAAATGGACAACAGACTTATAAGATAAGTACAAAAAGAGTGCATATTTATCGGCCGTGTACTTGATCAGCTTCACTCGATGGTCGTCTTCAGTTCAAATACATTTTCATTCATCCCTTGTTCGTGGTGACTCTTCGAACACGGTTTGGCGAGATTCATCAACGATATTAACTGAAGTGGTGACAGACCTCGAGTATCATCTTGCTTTCCCATCTTTGCAAACGTATGCTTTGAAGACTTGCTCGGCGTATACGAGGATCTAGTAGTGTTCTCAAGTAGTGTTTGGTTTTTTAAAGGAAATCTGTATTGATGAAAATAGGAAATAACAAGAAATGTTTTTTTGTGATTTTGTTGGTACAGTAATTATGAATTTATTCCCATTCTCATTTTAGTATAGTAGTGTTTACTGTTTAGGTTAATTAAATATTAATATTTTTTTAATTTGCCAATTGTTTATTATGTTTGTAACCCATTCCTGTCTGGATGGACTTTTCTGATTTTACTATCGATAACACGAGATAGTTTTAATTGTCAATGGAGAGACTATCAGTGCAGGAATTTGACTAAAAATTGTGTAGGAGGTACAACATTACAACCATTTAATTATCCAAATTTTTCTGGTATTTTATTAGCTTGTCAAATTCATAGTGCTAAGAATATAGCTGTACAGTCCATTTAGGGGGTGTTTATATGGAGGCGAGCCAGCTCGGGTACTCAAGCTAGCTTCCTTTGCCAAGATGATTTTTATTGTCTTTACATAAGAAGGGCTAGCTGGGCTGGCTTGCTTGTTGTGCTAATTGTATAATTTATCAGTTTTGGTAAGACATAAAGTCTTGTTGGTTTTAAATATGAACTGTACATGAACAAGCAGAACTTGTGGATTGTTTATATGTTGAAAAAAGCTGATAAAACAAATTTTATTGCATGTACGAAGCTTTTAATGCCAGCCCAGGTAGGTGAGGCCAGCCTGGTCAATCATGTTACTGTTTACTTGGTGAACAACAGCCTGGATAACCAAGATCTTGGTCTCACAAAGCGAGATCTTGGCTAGGCAGGCTGACCCAGCTCTCATATAAACACAATTAGATGAAAATTAACAAGAAATAACAGCATAAGTGAGATTTCATTTAAGTGGGCTAGCCCAGGTCCCTGGGCTGGGTCACGTCCATATAAACACCCTCTTTGACTGATATGATAGTAATTATTTCCATTTTCAAGAAAAACAAGTCTCACCTGTGAAATGCAATGTATGTTTCATTCGACTCTAGAAATTTCATTTTCTTCATGACAGTCCAATTTTTTTTGTTCACCTTGGTACCCACAGACTACACAGTTATACGGCATGTTTTATTACTTACACATTACAAATAAATAGACTCTTTATTCAACTTTTCTGAATGGTTCTTTGAAATTTGTTTACATGATAATTGCGCTCTGCCAGCCAGAAAAGGACTGGGGAGATGCGAAAAAGACTGGATGTTTCACGAAGATTGTTTTTACTAATCTAATCTTTATTTTAACTGTTAAAAGTTAGTTTCTGAATGCTTAGATATTCATTAGAAAGCAAGGTCTAAGATGTAACTAAATAAATGATGCTATAAAATCTCAAAACTCTCCCGGGAAGCCCTGAAAACTCAGATAAACCAAACATTTTCGTGCGGCTTTTCGACCGAACTTCGTTTTGTTCGTGAAATATTTTGGTAGTTGAACAATGTTTCTTCTTTGTAAGTACTTGAGTCAAAAGCTGTTTTGTCCTAGTATGGTCTGAGAAAAGAAAGAAATTCGTCAGATGAAGTTAAAGTGACAAAATTTGTCGGTTTTCAACCTATTTTTTTCGACGCCATTTTGTGAAAAGGGACTGGAGCTACCTGCATGGCGGCCCCCATGTTGGCTTCAAAATTTCCCCCCAAGTTATCGTTCCAGTCTTTATATAGAGTTCAATGGGCTAGCCCGGTTAACTGGGTTCACGCGATTGATTAGGATCTTACTGTGGATTTGAAACTCGCGTAAACTAAATGTACAAAGAAGAATTGGTTTAGTTTAGATGTACGCATGGTACCAGAAGCGGCTTGGGACTCCGCACTGCCACCAAGGTATATTTGTTTTAATTGACCTTAAAAATACCCACGCTTTACTCTGTTCAACTTCGACGACACTCTCGATCTCATTGGAGTGGACAGACCGTCCACTGATTGCCTGTTTTTAAGCGGAAGGAAAAAACTGGAGGCTAATCATCCTGACATCTTTGCTTGCAGCCAGTAGCTGAGGCGAGTGTAACATAGCCTGAGTATCACGCCCTTCTTTTTCTTCTGGGGACTGGGGCGGAGAACGGAGAGAAAAAGAAGGGCCTGACACAAATCAATTCATAGACCCGTGTTCTTCATCCAGAATCTGGACGAAACCCTGATTGGTTGAGAGACAAAAGCCGGAAATAATCAACGGAATTAAGTAATTAACTGATTCGAAAATCGAAAGTTCTTCGTTGGAATTGCCGAGAAGCCGCCCAGACTCCGACTAGAAAGTTTGTGTTTTCTCAAATTTACCGGCGTTAGCGTTTTTGCCATTTTCATGGACAAGAGCGATTAAAGAAGCTGAAGAAGGAACCTCCGCGTTTTTCCCGTAATACTATGCGTGAAGGAAGAGCAAGAGCTGTCAAAACAAAACACTGCTGCTGTCTTGTCGTCTGACTACGGGAAGAAACAATTGCGCTTGAAAGTTCATTCTGATCGGAAAAGCGAACGCAGTGTCCGTAATTTATAGTCTACTGGAACTTATACGCAAGTACTGTACGTATAAAGTCTGAATACAAACCATATCAAGCCCGCTTTGCAGCCTTTGCTTGACTGAATGTCTGAATCTGAACTGAAACGCGTGAGACAAATTATTGTCTCGTCGCCAAGCTAAAGCCGTTGTTGAAATGGGGTGAAACATCAAAACGTTTGGTGAAAACATTTAAAATGTTGTGGCTTTCCGAATGAAAATCGGAATTGCCGTTGTGCATTAATTAAAATATCTGGAAATATATTTGAGAATTGTTTGTAATCAAATATTAAAATATTTGTTGACTAAACATCGAGACTAAACGTCGAGAGTCGAGACAAAAAAGTCGAGAGTCGAGACAAAGAAGTCGAGAGTCGAGACAAAGCCAAGTCGAGAGTCGACAGAGATAAAAAACAAGAGATATATAAAAATTACAAATATATTTGAGAATTGTTGTAATCAAATATTAAAATATTTGTTGGTTCCCGAATCCCGATCGTATAAATAATTTCCCTAATTGCAAATTGCTGGTTCATTGCAGTATACAGTACTAGATTTTACTTCGGCATTGGCACTTCGAAAGATTACTTGAAAACTGAATAAACGCGTGTTTGAAGATGTTTATGCACAAGCAATGAATTTTTTGACGTTCGATTTGGTTAGATGTTAATTTGTTCGGTGAAGCTTTTTATAGACACACGTAATACAAAACAGGAAGTGATTTTTATTGGATATGGTGCGTCACATGAATAGGGGGCGGAGGAGAAGAATCAATGATTTGTGTCAGGCTCTCTTTCAAAGAGAGACTGATACTCAGGTTAAGTGTAACCAAAAGTCGAGTGTCGAGACTAAACGTCGAGAGTCGAGAGATATATTAGCCCGGAGCAATTAACTTGTTGGGAGTAACTATTAAAATTAAACAATCGCGGTACATCAAAGAAAACCGAGGTGATAATGTACTAAGTTCTAATAATAAACTGTGAAAAATCTGACCCAAATATAGTGACCAAACGTCGCCAATGTTAAGCGCAAACTTAGATCGCCCCGCGTGAAACTGACAGTTGAGATCGCCCCGCGTGAAATTGACAGTTGCGACACTCAACATTTTGAGGTAAGCCACTTAAACTATACTATATTCGCTCTACCTTTATGGTATTGAGCACTTTCCGACATTCCGTGAACAAAATCATACGTGCTCGTTTGTATATATATATATATATATATATTGTTTGTTTTTTCTCTCTCGACCCTCGACTTCTTTGTCTCGACTTTTTTGTCTCGACTCTCGACTTTTTTTCTCGACTCTCGACACTCGACTTTTGGTTACAATTAGCTGAGGCTTATGTGCCGTGTAAGAACTCACCAGCTACGTCACGATGATACTATATATGTTGGACGTTATGATACTGTATATGTTGTACGTTTGTTAGAAGTCGTTCGTCAACATGTCTTGTGTATAAAACTCTTATTCTTATGAGTCGACAGCTTTAATAAGTAGGTTCAATATATCAAGATTAATACCTTTTATGTCGACAGGTTTAGTGTTTTCGTTAGTTTACGTCGACATGTCGACACGTTCAAAACTTTTCTCCTTTCATATGTCGACAGGTCGACAGGTTCAGGAATTTTCTCCTTTCATATGTCGACAGGTCGACAGGTTCAAAACTTTTCTCCTTTCATATGTCGACAGGTTCAAAACTTTTCTCCATTTATATGTCGACAGGTTCAGAACTTTTCTCCTTTGCGTCGATAGGTCGACACGGTTTACAGTAACGTATCAATATTTTCGTGTCGACAGGACACTGATCTGGTCTTCACCTTTATGGCCTGGCCAAACGCTTTCAACATTTCATGCAACATCGTTCAACATTATTGAATTCAACCGTGATTCAACATGTTGAAAGCGTTTGGCCACCCTGTTGAATGATGTTGAATGATGTTGAACGAAATTTGAACATGTTCAAATTTTCGTTCAACATGCGTTCATCAATGTTGAACGATGTTGCATGAAATGTTGAAAGCGTTTGGCCAGGCCTTTAGCCCCTCAAGTCGTCTTCTCTACCTTTTCGAGGACAAAATCACGATACATGTAGAAATTTTCTGCGCAAAAATTTTCAGAAATCTTCTGTTCAAACATGGAAGCAGTAAGTTGTAAGCATTGATTGATATTGTATCTTATTGTATGACATTTTTTATCAGTGTGAACCGCGTATATATTGGCGAAGTCTGAGATCAATAATTATATTCGATTCTTAAAAGATCTTGAATTTTATGACAGTTTATACAAAGATCATTTTGTCTCGGGTCTGTCTTAGATCGATCACGAAGTGTACAATATTATCACTGTAAACACGATCTATAATTTATAAAGCGCAGTTAGTACCGAATTAAAGCAGGCCTTTTTATGTGCGTGATGCTGCATTGCTGAACTTTTAAAATTTCATATTTTGTGAATTGTGACTTTAAAGAAATTCCCAATCTACCAAATGCACTATAAATTATAATTTAAGGGACAGTTTACATGAGCCGGGCTAGCCCGGTTAACTGGGCTCACGCGATTGATTAGGATCGTACTGTGGTTTTGAAACTTGCATGAACTAAATTTACAAAGAATTGGTTTAGTTTAGATGTAAACGAATCCTAACATTAATTCAAATCTCCTTTTGTGGCCGAGGAAAGAATTTCATGACACGAGTCAGATTACCTTCATTATAGCAAAGGTGAGTATAGCTCTAACCCCCACTTTGCTTGTAATTGATTGACATACACTATTATTGACTCCAGTGCACGACCTTCATGAAAATTGATCGGTAACTTACATTAGTTGTGGTTTGAACAATATTGTTTCAGTTACAATGTAGAGCCTAAATAACTATGTGAAAATGGGAACATAAACGGTAAAACCACATCAACGTGAACAAGCTGAACAAGAAGTAATTGTCATTTCAACAAAAAGAAACCTGGTTAGTATAGATTTATAATCCACTTTATATCTGACAGGAGGAAATGTAGATTTCCCTTTAAAGTAGACCAAACCTTTTATTAACAAACAAATAAAAATCTTTAGTTTCAGAGTGAGGGAATGATAAAAAGGAACTAGTGCACGTACATAAAAAGTTTCTTGCTACTGATTAAAACCACAATAAATACGTATTAAGCAAGCAACCCTTGTTCGGAAAACAAACTATTCTCTTTGTTCCATCATTCATACCAAAACTTTGAACCATTGTTAAACTCGATAAGTAATAAATGACTAATGTTATTGTGCAGTGTACAAAACAAAGCATGTATATTATATAACAATGGTCAAACTGTCAGTTGCTGAACAATGACTGAATGGGTTACTACTGAAGCCTGTGATTCATAAAGAAGCACGCATCAGAGTTGTACTAAAATTTGCAATTGTGCAGATTTTATTTAATCTGCGTTGAACCTTTTTATCAGGGTGCTATTTTGACAGATCGAAAGCCCATATTGCGAGTTTTGGTTGTTCCGTCTATGTCGTTAAGCATGATTTGTCGGCCTACGGCAATTATGTATAACCACGGCACGCACGTAAAGTACACTGTCATGCCGGATTTGAGTAATTTTATCTACTGCATGTATCTACTGCTTTTAAAGCCTATGGTAAAAGCAATGATGCGACTGTGTACTTGTCAGTAACAACCTTGTATTCATAGCTGATTCGAACAAGATTCTTGATAAAATTGATGGAGTTGTATAGTTGTAACAACCTTCACCTTATTGTGCCCCGCAAAGCGAATTTATAGCCATCGTAGAAGATATTTTTCAAGTCGCATTTGCTCATTAAATTTGCGATCCTAAATTCATCTGCAATCGACTCGTCTTTATACGGCTTGACAATGCATTCTGATGATTCGTCCTCAGGTAATAGCCTAAACAGTTTTACTTCGTCTTCGATCTCGATTACGTATCCCGGAATAATGTTTACATCCTAGTCTAGTCATTTTGGCTATCAGCATTAGAACCAGAGGTAGACGACATTACCAGGTCAAGTATCTTTCGATATATTCTTAATTGATCGAAGATCGAACGCAAACAATACTTCGAAATATGAGAAATATGAGACTGATGACATGCACAAGTTCTTGTGAATTTCCGGAAAAACACGCTCTATTGTTGTCGTTTTGTAATCGCCACACCGACAGGTTTTCCTCGTGATAAACTGCTGTGAATCGTATATATATATGCACCTCCCTCAAAAGCCCAGACAGCTGGCAAGAAATCTGTTTTATGTTATAAATTCGGGGCTGTTGACATGAGCCGGGCTGGGAGATTTAAATACTAATTAAATCAAATAATAATTAAATACTAATAAAATAAAATAATATTTTTAGTATTATAAATGACAATAAAATTAAGCCTTAACTAGGTTTTCACCACGGTTACCGAGATATGGAATACGAAACCAAATTTTTGGAAGATTATCTTCTTGCTAAGTAGACGAAGCCGAAGAAAGATGTTTTTTCTTTAATTTATTAAGCAAAAGATTTTTGATGCTGTTAGGAAAACCGTTCCAAGACATAAAAGATTTAATATTGGAGATTTGATTTTCAAACAATTCTTTAGAGATGCAAATTTTAAAAGCGCGGTGAAATAGGGATTTTATCCAAGCGGTTTTACGAGGAAAAGGTTCGAAACTGGAAAATTGTGTATACTGACCGGTGTGAGTATCTTTTCGATAAATATCAGTACCATCAGCAGATATTTTAATATCTAAAAAATGGACGAGTCCATTATCAAAAGTGTCAACGGTGAAATCAAGATTTTTGTCGAAAGAGTTGAATTTCTCTAACACAGTAGAGATATCGGAAGGCTTGATGAGTACTAAAGTGTCATCAACATAACGTCTGTAAAACTTAATTATACCGGAATTAATAAGATCTGAAACAATTAGTTTTTCGAATTCAGTAAGGATAATGTTGGCGAGTACAGGACCGAGAGAAGAACCCATTGATACACCATCAACTTGTTCATAGAGCTGATGATTAAAAGAAAAAGCGGTTTTGTTACATGGATCTAAAATCGTTTACTAAAGTTCGTTTACTAAGATTAGTATCAATTGACTTTTCATTGAAAATACGATCTAATATAATGTTGACTGTTTTTAGAAGAGGGACGTTAGTGAATAAGGAAACAACATCAAACGAAACAAACTGAAAACAAGTCTTTTGGAATAGAGTTCATATCGGATACGGCTTGAAACGAATCGGAAAGGGTAAATTCATTGTGGGTGAGCGGATTTAACAAATTATAGATAGAAATTTACCAACGTTGTAATGCGGAGTATTAGGACTATTAGTGGTGTCAACAATCGGTCGAAATTTAGGTAACGAAGAGAAACTTTTGTGTGTGTTAGGAAGGCCATGTGCCCGACCAAAATGCGCAGATTTCGGTCTTAAAAAAGCGTATTCAGATTCTGAAATTTCATCACGTTTAAGAAGGGTAGAGAGATAACTTTGTAATGAAGAAAGCCTAGTAGACGTAGGGTCGGAAGAAATTCTTTTAAATTTAAGTGGGTCAGAGAAAAGAGAATTAACAGATGCGATATAATCACTACGTTTCAATATGACAAGGCCATTATCCTTGTCAGGCTTAAGTATCGAGTAATTAACAGTGAGTTCGTTAAGTATCCTAATTTTCTTCCTATATAAATTGAATTATTTTAAATCTAAATCAATATAAACGTAAAAGAGCGAAGAGAGTTCTTAACTTTGTCAGGAATGTACCGACCATCTTTAAAGTTGTCCAGTCTGGAGCAACTGTCGATCTTTGTTTTGGCGTCGAAAAGTTGACTGCCGATTGTGATTTGGGTGAGAAAACGTCGTTCAAGTAAACAGACCTGGAAATAGTTCCAACCTATCTTGGATCCTACGCTAAGGACCAAATAATTTCTTCAAAAACACGGTGGTCGCACTACATTGGACATTTAGCAGGACTAAAACAATCATTAATAAAGCTGTTCCTAGCAAAATCCATTGAATTGAATTAATCCCTACCATTTGCAATCAACCGTTAGGCGTGATAGTTTTTTCGCATTTGTTTACGTTTGAAACGTTCACGTTGGGCGTAACTTGTTCGTTATTTGAAAGCTGTAAACCAACTGCTGTTTTGTATAATTTTAATGATATCTGCGATTCAAGAAGGGGAGAGAGAAATTTGGAGTCGGAAACATGAATTAACTAATAAACAGATAGTTTATATTGTGCCGAGTTTCAGGAGTTTTTCATTTTTGATGAGTTTCTGTCGATTATTGTTGGGGAAGGATAGAGGTTTTACGTTTGTCAAAATCGGTCGCAAAAACATGAAAACGAAACATATGAAAGAACAACAGCCCATTTTTTTACGTACCTTTTGTCATGTTGGTTTTCGGTTGAAGTAAATAAAGGTCCCATTTCCATCTTTTTTAAATGCCGTTGAGGAGTGGAAGTACTGCATCGTTTAACTCTAGTAAAAATGCCTTGGCTTTCAGAAAAAACATACTTGAAGGTCTCGAAACTGTAAAGTCGCCTTTCACAAACTCTGCAGACCAAACGTGGAAGTGAGTCGACATTGGAAATTGAAGTACAGTATATATCTTCCGCGGCCGATAAGATCTTTTTTTGAGTGTCGCACATCACAAACAGAACGACACAGGCGACAGCAATTTGTGTTTATATTTTGAGTTGCGCAGATTTTCTTGGACTTTCTGGTACAGCTTTACTTAATGACATTGCTCAAGACTGATATTATGTTTTTACATTCAATGGGAAATATCGCGAGTGATAATATTTATAATAAAAGTAGGAAAATCATGACGCTGACGCTAGCCGACTCCGAACACAATATTACTTTGCCGAAAAAAATAATTGGCGTCAGCATGCAGCTCCTACCAGGGTTTTTCTCTCACTAGAGTGAAAAACACTGGGTACGAGGTTGCGCAACGCAACACAACACAACACAACACAACAACGCAACACAACACAACACAACAACGCAACACAACACAACACAACACAACACAACACAACACAACACAATAGCACAACACAACACAACACAACACAACACAACACAACAACGCAACACAACACAACACAACGCAACGCAACGCAACGCAACGCAACGCAACGCAACGCAACGCACCACAACACAACACAACACAACAACGCAACACAACACAACACAACAACGCAACACAACACAACACAACACAACACAACACAGCACAACACAACACAACACAACACAATAGCACAACACAACACAACACAACAACGCAACACAACACAACACAACACAACACAACGCAACGCAACGCAACGCAACGCAACACAACACAACGCACCACAACACAACACGACACGACACAACACAACACAACGCAACACAACACAACGCACTACAACGCAACGCAACGCAACGCAACGCAACGCAACACAACACAACACAACACAACACAACACAACACAACACAATAGCACAACACAACACAACACAACACAACACAACACAACACAACACAACACAACACAACACAACAACGCAACACAACACAACGCAACGCAACGCAACGCAACGCAACGCAACGCACCACAACACAACACAACACAACAACGCAACACAAGACAACACAACAACGCAACACAACAAAACACAACACAACACAACACAACACAACACAACACAACACAACACAACACAACACAACACAACACAACACAACACAACACAACACAACACAACACAACACAACACAATAGCACAACACAACACAACACAACACAACAACGCAACACAACACAACACAACACAACACAACACAACGTAACGCAACGCAACGCAACGCAACGCAACACAACACAACGCACCACAACACAACACGACACGACACAACACAACACAACGCAACACAACACAACGCACTACAACGCAACGCAACACAACACAACACAACACAACACAACACAACACAACACAACACAACACAACACAACACAACACAACACAACACAACAACGCAACACAACACAACACAATAACACAACACAACACAACACAACACAACACAACACAACAACGCAACACAACACAACAACACAACACAACACAACACAACACAACACAACACAACACAACACAACACAACACAACACAACACAACACAACACAACACAACGCACTACAACGCAACGCAACGCAACGCAACGCAACGCAACACAACACAACACAACACAACACAACACAATAGCACAACACAACACAACACAACACAACACAACACAACACAACAACGCAACACAACACAACACAACACAACGCAACGCAACGCAACGCAACGCAACGCAACGCAACGCAACGCACCACAACACAACACAACACAACACAACAACGCAACACAACACAACACAACACAACACAACACAACACAACACAACACAACACAACACAACACAACACAACAAAACACAACACAACAAAAGCACAACACAACACAACACACAACAACGCAACACAACACAACACAACACAACACAACGCAACGCAACGCAACAACGCAACACAACACAACACGCAACACAACACAACACAACACGACACGACACAACACAACACAACACAACGCAACACAACACAACGCACTACAACGCAACGCAACGCAACGCAACACAACACAACACAACACAACACAACACAACACAACACAACACAACACAACACAACACAACACAACACAACACAACACAACACAACACAACAACGCAACACAACACAATAACACAACACAACACAACACAACACAACACAACACAACACAACACAACACAACACAACACAACACAATAGCACAACACAACACAACACAACACAACAACGCAACACAACACAACACAACACAACACAACACAACACAACACAACACAACGCAACGCAACGCAACGCAACGCAACACAACACAACGCACCACAACACAACACGACACGACACAACACAACACAACACAACGCAACACAACACAACGCACTACAACGCAACGCAACACAACACAACACAACACAACACAACACAACACAACACAACACAACAACGCAACACAACACAATAACACAACACAACACAACACAACACAACACAACAACGCAACACAACACAATAACACAACACAACACAACACAACACAACACAACACAACACAACACAACACAACACAACACAACACACGCAACACAGTACAATACAATACAGTACAATGCAATCAACACATTACATTACATACACTAGCCCCTAACAGTGGCTGACCCTAAACTAAACCCTAACAGTGGCTGACCCTAAACTAAACGAAACTAAACTAAACTAAACTAAACTAAACTAAACTAAACTAAACTAAACTAAACATGCATATGTTAAAATTGCTTTGAAAAACGCATTTGTTATAGTGAATGGCAATGTTAGCAGAGTAAAAACAGAATCTGCTAGGTTTCCAGTTCTTCTAAAAGCTTTTCAACATTCACCATGGCAAATGCGTTTATCAAAGCAAATTGCAAGGTCTGTTCTTAAAATTAAATAATTAATCGGAGAATTTCCAAAATGATTATATATACATATTAATTGTATTTAAATTAATAATTTCATTATTGTTAATAACTTTGTCGTGTTCATTCTACTACTCAATTATTTGGTTGTTATCAAAGAGCCTTTTGCTTAACGGACACATTATAGCCTGCAACAATGTATTATCGTCAAGATACGATTGATGATAGACTTAGCACCAGAATACCAGATACTGATACGTTCATGATATACCGTGGGCGACACACAAAAAAGAGCATAAAATTCAAATGATTGTAGAAATTTCTATATCAAGATAATAATTGTTAATAATTGTTAGACTGTTCCTTACTTTAAACGGGATGCACTGATATGAAAATATGATATAATGTTTAATAAAGGTCTAAACAGTTTAAAATCTGACGTCAAAAAGATATTCGAATTACCCTTCTTATAAAACAAACATATACATAAAAATTCGAGGAAATAAGGGGGTGGACTGGGCCAGCCCGGCTAGCCGGGGTCTCGGTTGTCGCGCCCGATTGACCGGGATGAAAATGTCCATGTAATCGTATCGTCCCGGCAAAGCGGGCTGAAAAACTGTATAAGCGTTTAAAGGCACAGTGCAGCGTGTCACGTGATAAATAAAAACCGCATGAATTTTTGTTAGTTTGCGCGGGCGCACTTCTACGAAATGGCGGAAAGTGAAGAATTCGGCTCCATTCTGGAGGATAGCGATATGATTTTGGATGAAAGAGAGGGACACGAATCTAAAGAATCTGATGAGGTTTGTAGAAATGTATTCAATTTGATTTTGTTAATGAATTTTTCAATTAAAAAGGTCTCAGTGCGCATGCTCGTGTACGCTGCACTGTGCCTTTAACTCGCTGCGGTATACGCGTTCGTTTACTTGCATGACTGCATCTGAATAAGTAAGGCTGAAAGGAACTGAAATAGAGCATCAAAACTGTGTTTATGTATTTCGTGATCGTATCGAAGACTTAATAAATTAATTAGTTTTCGTGAAGACGTTTTCGCGGATTAGCTAAGACTATAACAATCTTTTTATAAACGAAATTTCCAAAAAAAATGCATCGACATAAATAACAGTGTAAAACTGCAGTAAAAGTAACGTAACTTTGTCCAAATAAAGCAACATTTACTTGACAATTGCGAATTTTGGGCTGAAAATCTCTGTAATCAGTCCCTTAGTCAAGTTTGAAATTAATTCGAATTCAAATAATATTAACCCTTTGAATGCCAACACTTTGTAACCGCAACAACCGGCAGCCATATTGGATTTTGTTGTTCACTTCTGTGATTGAACTAAAAAGTCATTTAAAGTATTTTCAGCAAGGTCTGGCACCTTTTTTAGCCATTTGATTTTTACTGGTGGCCATCTTGGATTTCGAGCAAAACACAAACGCCAGCTAAAAGCCTAAAAACAATTCTTCCTTGGCCAACATGTACTCCACCTCTGCCTCGTCCTCTTCCTTGTACTCTAACTCTTCCTGCTACTCTTTCTACTTCTCTTTCTTCGTCGCTTCCCTCGGCACTCTCACTACTTTGAATTGAAAACGATCGAAGGTTCCCAGATAATACCTCTACCACGAGACAAACTGTTGGGTCAGAGGACCTCTTATTTATTCCCAGACCCTTTGAAACGACCACGGCGAAACTTGATGAACGACCGAGGGAAACAATACACAAGTTGCTAGAGGACGTGGAAACACATTCTTGGTCGCTCGGTAACGTGTTTGAGGACGTCTATAGACGTTAAGGTGACGCAAATGCGCAGTAGCGATCGTGATTCACCTTTAAATTAGTATAATCTTATTGTCTTCACTATAGATATTGATATTACTTCTGATGTACCCAAACTGGAAGCCTTGAACAATAACAACCTTTAATGTTATTGATTATTCTTGACAATGCAATAGTCAAGCGAGGTTTGGGGCGAGGTAACAATGGAACAGCGGTGCACATGCATGTGTAGGATGCCTATTATTAATAAAGATTTGTTGCTGCAAGAAAATGTCGTTGAAAATTGTCTACAAGTCGCATGTTACACGCATAAATTTAGTCGCGGCAACATGTTGCGTCAAAATCGTTGTTGAAAATTCTCCCGTGTAACACGAATATGTCCATATAAATTTCCATGTATGTTTGTCATTTCATATAGGCCAAATAATTTTCAACCACTGTGCATGTGAATATCATATTGACGTGACGTCAGATTTTGAACTTTTTCAAACAAACCATTTCTTTGACCTGCATATTTTATTCTGAGCTATATTGGATCTTAATTAAACCTTATCAAGTTGCATATCTTAATATCAATGCATCATTTTAAACTAAGGAATACTCTAAAACAAAAATTATGTTGATAGAGAGGACATATCAATTTTTATAATGATTTACATTTTATAAACTTTTTTTGTGTCAGCCGGTATTTACCTATAAATTATTAACTTTATTTCTATATTATCGGGGTTACCTCGGAAATCTTTGTTGGAATGGATAAGGTGGTGTACCTGAAACCAGAATTACTCACGTCTGTCCCGAACAAGTGCTCCAGCTTCGCTTTGTCTTATGCTTTCTATTTCATCGCGATATCCAAGCTCAACGGCTAACTTATAACGAGAAAGAATGTCTCTTTCAAAACGCATTACTTTCTTCATATGGACAATAGCTGAGGAATTACGCTGAAGTTCGGACCGATATCTATAATATAATGAAACGAATTCAAAATCGGTTTCAAGGAATGAAATAAGCATAGTAAACGGAACAATGTCCACCCATTCTAGCAGTTCACGGAATTTCCAGGGTTCTTAAAAATCCCGGAAAGTTCTTGAATTTGAAAAATCAAATTCCAAGCCTGGAAATCCTTGAAAATCGTAAACCTTATTCCAAAATTGTCGCCAACTTAAAATTCTTTTATATACATATAAATTAGCCCTTATGAACTCGTTTTCATGTGGGAAATTCAAAAGAATTTTTACTTTAAAACGAGGTCATAAGGGATAATTTATATGTACATAAAAGAATTCTAATTCGGCGGCCATTTTGGAATAAGGTCTATTTGAGGTCTTTGAAAAACTCACGAGTTTTTCTTTTCAAAATTGCATGAAAATGTTAGACAAATGTTCTTCCAGCTACGAAGTTATATACCACTCATCAAAACGTTCTTCAACAACTCTGTGTTTTGGCCGCCATATTGGATTTTCTCGTGAAGGAAAAAACATCCTTCAAAATCCGCATAGGCATTTCGTTGGCCTTCCGGTAGTTTCGCGTTGTTTATTATGCAATCAGAATGCTTAATATCATTGAATTTTGCATTGTATTTCATTTTTCTGCACTGTATTACACCTTTTCTGCACTGTATTACATTAAAATTGCACTCCTCTCGACCAACCAGGATGCAGTGATTTTGTCATATATGTTATTAACCATGTTAAAATAACTGATATCAAACAAAGTGTGTTAGCAATAGATCTAAGTAAGTTTACGTGAGAGTTCAGCCTAATTTTCGGCATAAAACAAGTTTCATATTTTTTGCATATCTCGGTCCATTGATATCGGTCCTTAGAAGATCCTTGAAAGTCCTTGAATTTCATGTTCTTTCAATAGTGGGAACCCTGAGTTCATTATACCGAGACTAGCATTTGATAACTAGCACTTGTTACTTTTTTGTTTCAATTTTGTCACAAATATTTATTTTGTGCTGATTTTCTATGCAAAAAAAATTGAAATACATGTATGTTTTCTTACAACAAGCAAAATAAGGACTTTTCAAGTCGTTTTTCTGCGGTCAATTTTTCACACCAAAATGGTGTTATTGAAAAGTTTACTTTGCAATGTTTTAATATTTTTCAATGAAATTTTCGTGGGTTGTCACAATGCCATTTTATGATCTAATTATAATGTGCTGAGCTTAGAAATATCTTACAAGCCATTACAATGTAAGTTTAAATGAAAATATCAATTCCATGCACTCTCCCAAATTCAACTATATGGCTATCATAATTTTCGGATTACTGAAAAAGAGAGAAATTCAAAAATACAACCATCAACTTTACTCGTACGGAATATTACACTTACCTCACAACCAACTCAGACAAGATGGCGGTTGGTACTTGAAAAACACTGCAAATCTCATTGAAGTACTTAAAGTCTCCACCAAGTATCACGTGGTTAAACACTGGCTCGACCCACGTGTCCAGTGAACGCTTGTTATAAGCATCGGCCACAATATAGGCCTCGAAAAAGTTATTGTACTTGGCTAGAAATTCGCCAAGAGACTTATCGTTTAAATCTAAAATCACCATGCCAGTGGGAAGGAGATGTTTTTGCAGTTCGACAAGTCGGTGTTTCTTTGCACATTCGAGTGCCTGCAAAAGACAACCTTCCTGAAACAGAAAACAGATTGATTTTACAAACCAGCATTCCGAAATGGGAAATGCTCTACCATAATTACTTTTTCGTTGATTACATTTTAATTTATAATTACCTCCGCAAGGAGATCATAGTTTAACCTCTGTCTGTCTGTCTGTCTGTCTGTCTGTCTGTCGGCCTGTTTGCTTGTCTGTTTGCTTGTCTGTCTGTCTGTCTGTTTGTTTGTTTGTTTGTTTGTTTGTTTGTTTGTTTGTTTGTTTGTTTGTTTGTTTGTTTGTTTGTTTGTTTGTTTGTTTGCTTGTTTGTTTGTTTTTGTCTGTTTGTTGGTTTGTCCGTCACCAAGATATCTCAAAAAGTATTGTTATGTAACTTTGTGGAAGGGTTGGCCACTGACCAAGGACCAACCCCCTAAATGTTGGTTGAATTTGGTTGAAAAATAGATGGACATTTCATAAAAATCTGAGACACAAAAGCATCTCTGGAAACTAGGTTTCCAGGTTGCGATGCTTTTCCATCTGTGATTGCTACTTAAGTTTACCTCCTTAAAATTTTCCATGGCATAGGTATAGGATTGCGCGATGGAAACCAGCATAGAACGTACTTCACTGTTTGCACCTAAAAGAAAAGTGTTAGTTTTAGCTAAAAGTGTTAGTTAGCTTTTAGCAGATGCTAAAAAGTTCATTCGTTTTTCGACGTCACATCCGGTAAGTAGTTACCAACTCTGACAGCGAAAAAGTTCAAGAAACGAGAATATATATTACAATTTTTCCCAGGAGAACTCAAAGATTACGAATATGTAATATACCCACAGGTGAGATGGGTACTTTAAAAATGCTGGATAAAATACAGTTTGTTAACGCGAAAAAAGGAACAACTCCGTAGCGAATCATGGCGTAGTTTTAAATGCAACGAAAATAAAGTTTGTCTTATTTGAAAGTACTCTTGAAATGACATGCAGAGTAACAACTTTTGTAGTTTTTGTTTCCTTGCTTCGTTGTTGAGATATTTCAGTTTGTTTTATATGTGAAACTAACCAGTGACATTGCATAATGACTTACTGCATGGAAATGTTATATATCTTCGCTATTATTAAACGGAATCAGTTGAAAATGTATATTATTGTTGTTGTATGGGAAAAACACACACGCATAATTGCTTCGAATTAGTGATCCGTCTGATAATAGAAAAGATATATAACCTTTCCTGGTAGGTCATTATCCACGTTGTGACGTCATTTTCGCTTATAAAACAAACTGTGATATCTTAAAAACAAAGCAAGGAAGCAAAAAACTGCAAAAGATGTTACTTTGCTATTTTACAAGTACTTTCAAACAAGACAAACTTAATTTTCGTTTCATAAGCACTTTAAGAAAGCACTAAACAAAAAAGAAGCCCCCTCTTCTGAAGACTGCGTCAAGGTATGTATTGAACTTTACTGCGCATCCAACAAACTTCTACAAGGACCATTGTCCATAAATGACCACGTGCAAAATTAGGTTCGGGCATTATGTTGGAGCCAGGTTCTATTATTTTCCATCTGTCAAGTAGACCCATTTTCGCAATAGCGAGGCTCACTCTCTGTCACTTAGTGTTTACCTCGTTTTAAGTAACAACTAGCCGCTGACATGTTCAAGTGTGTTGTTTTCAAAATAAGCAGTACTTTTGTCTTTCTTGTCGTGTTACCATCTGCCGCTCGTTGTTGTTGAACAACAACAACAACAACAACAACAATAACAAATATGAAAAAAATATATGTCCACATGAAAAGCAAAATATACTGCGACAAAATGGATATCAGATCACCAAAAGTAGCTTAAACTTACTTAACTCCCGTTTAACCAGTTTCTTCACTTGCAAATCAGCGGAGGTTTTCAGACTGATTGCGACCTCGCGGTGCATGTTAAAGCGGTAAGCCACAAGTAGATGTTTCTCCGTGTCCTCGGAATGATACTTGTCCAAGTACTTAAGCAGAGCTATTTTCAGTTTGTTTTCCTTTTAAAGAGTAAAATAACATAATTAATATTCTATCTGTGAATTTACGTTCTCCAGCTAATTAGCCAATCAAGGAAAAATATTTGATCATGTGCATGAGTTTTGAAACCCGGTAAAGGTCGCGCAAACTGAACTCATAATTACGAAATCAGAGAATAACGGCACAAACAAAGGACCGTTTATTACCACATTTCTTAATTATAAATTCAACATGAGACTATTGGGTACTAATATACACCATTGATTAATCTAATATGCACCAATATTACCACGTCCTTCGCGAATCCTACTATAAGGCCTCCGCTAAACGTCGCACAATAGACGATATAATTAATTCAGACGAATTTAATTGTTTGAATTTTATTCGACGAGACTGCGACGTATAACTCGATTAAATTCGACGCACGAATTAAATTCGTCGGGGCAATTACCGACGAAGTTAATTCGAGTTAAATTCGTCTATTGTGCGACGTTTAGGGTAGGCCTAATAGACGATTGAGAAGCTATTTCATAAACTCGTGTATTGTGTTTTACCAGGGGTTACAAACACTCGAGAACAACAAAAATCACTCGGCCTATTACCTCGTAATTTTCAATGTTCTCTCGTGTCTATGGAAGCCCAGGAGGCTCACAACAACTCTTTATTTTCATGTTTTAACTTTTTGTTTTTAACTTTTTATTTCTTTGTTTAACTCATTCCTGTCCGAGGGCTTCTCCAGAGGTGAATAAAATCGTCTGGCGCTAGCCAGAATAAAATACTAAAGACCAATTCGGACAGGAAAGAGTTAAACGTTTTATTTTTATGTTTCAATTTTTTATTTTGACGTTTCAACTTTTTATTTTTGTGTTTCAACTTTTTATTTTTTCGTTTCAACTTTTTATTTTTTCGTTTCAACTTTTTATTTTTGTGTTTCAACTTTTCATTTTTGCGTTTCAACATTTTATTTTTAACTTTCAACTTTTTGTATTTTAAAACGTTGAAACGCAAAAAAATTTTGGTGAGCGTAAACCATGATGCTTTGCGGGGCAAACCAATATGGCGGACTTACCAGAAGATATATCTGAAGGTATATTTATTCAGTAAAACTATGGCAAAGAAATATATTTTTGTGGAGTAAAAAGTCAGATTGTTATCCGAATTTTAATACGTTATAGACATGTATGAACGAATTAAAGAACTGGCGGGGAAGATGAGACAGAGTTTGCTTGTAGTTGGAGGTCAGTTAAATAAATACTAATGTTGGCTTTTCAAGTCGCATCATGGCATATTTTTATATTTTGTCTAAAGAAACAAATATGTTATCTACCTTTAGCTTGTCCACTTTAAAAAGAAAAGCTATGAATATTCGTAGGCACGATGAAGGAGTTAATTGGACCTGACGAAGTAATAGAAGCTGTGACAGTAAGTAAACTTAAGTGTATCTAACTGTCTGTGTTGCTCAAAAGACTTTAATAAAGGTTATATCATGGTCTACGCTCACCAAAAAAATTTTTGCGTTTCAACTTTTCATTTTTGTGTTATAACTTTTCCTTTTCATTTTTACAAAATAAAAAGTTGAAAGTTAAAAATAAAAGGTTAAAACGCAAATATGAAAAGTTGAAATGCAAAAATAAAAAGTTGAAACGCAAAGTAAAAAGTTGAAAGTTAAAAATAAAAAGTTGAAAGTTAAAAATAAAAAGTTGAAAGTTAAAAATAAAAAGTTGAAAGTTAAAAATAAAGAGTTGAAACGCAAAAATAAGAAGTTGAAATGCAAAAATAAAAAGTTGAAACGCAAAGTAAAAAGTTGAAAGTTAAAAATAAAAAGTTGAAAGTTAAAAATAAAAAGTTGAAAGTTAAAAATAAAAAGTTGAAAGTTAAAAATAAAGGGTTAAACGCAAAAATAAAAAGTTGAAATGCAAAAATAAAAGTTGAAACGCAAAAATAAAAAGTTGAAATGCAAAAATAAAAACTTGAAACGCAAAAACAAAAAGTTGAAACGCAAAAATAAAAAGTTGAAAATTAAAAATAAAGAGTTGAAACGCAAAAATAAAAAGTTAAAACGCAAAAATAAAAAGTTGAAACGCAAAAATAAATAAAAATAAAAAGTTGAAACATAAAAATAAAAAGTTGAAACGCAAAAATAAAAAGTTGTTGTGAGCCTCCTGGGCTTCCATAGTCGTGTTTGTAAAATATTCGAAAACAATAAAAATCACTCGACTTGCAGCCTTGAAGTTTGCCGGGTTTCCAAACCATGCATATTTTCTATTAATTAACTATGGTTATAGTTTAACTACAGTACATACATTTCACATACTGACTCTACCGCATAAGCTGCATTCTAACTGAGTGCCCGTGCCCAGTGTCGGGGCACAAGCACGAGATGAAATGGTGTTCAAACATACAATGCTTAATCCTGTTGAAAATGTATGTTTTCTGTGTTGGTTCGGGAGAAAGTACTGGGAATACACACTCGAAGTAGTGCCGGGCAATCTTAACTCTACATTATAGGCGTCTCCTGGCCTTTTACTACTACTTTTTGTTTACATGCTGTGCCGTTATTCAGTGGGGTAGAAATTGGCCGGGGAGAAGTGAACCGTTTTGGACAATGGATCGTTTTCACTCACGTCATCGGTGAGCCGAAATGTTTGAATAAGAATAGAGTTAAATTCCCAATAAACGAAATCACCAGGGGTCTGCGGGGGGGGGGGGGGGGGGGAATTTGAAAATCCAGAGTCTAGTTCGGAAATGTCATTTCTCAAAAGCATTCAAAAACAGCATTTTTTAGAGCATTGGATAAATTCATTGCCTCTTCCAAGGCTAGCAGCAGCAATGTGACTACTCGGAAGATCGTTTGTACAGAAGTCCACAAATAGGTTCGGCTGAACTTTCAACGGGCTGCTTATGAACCAGAGTAGGTAAGTAGCTACTACTATAATTGAACGAATTAATGCCAAATATTCCTACGCCTATGCCGTGAATATATTACAGTGCAGACTCACAGAAAAATAGAATCCATTCAATAAATATAAGCTTCCGCAGGTGTACCGCTACTAACACGAAACAGATAAGAAAGCTGATAAGCTCTCAAAAGAAGAGCCGGATTGGGACCTGATAGAGGAAACAACAAATTTCATATAATGGTGTTTTGATTCTTTCCTTTTATATGGCTATTAACACGTATTAGTTTCAATTTCACGCGGTTTTCTTTGTTATTCATAAGTCTTTACCTCCCATACAAACTGAATTCAATTCAATTCAATTCAATTGAATTGCTCATTATAAATGCACGGTCTTCATCTGTATAAAGCCCAGGAAATATACAGATAAAGACAAAACCTTGTGAAATTGTTGCTTAATGCCTCGGTTCTCGGTAATTAACTCTTACAAGGTAGTTGAGAATGACCTTACACCTATTTTAAATTGAAACGCACTTACGTTATCAGTACCCTTCTTGACCAGTAATTCGAAATGGTGATGGTCCATTAAAGCTTGAAAAATATATGTCATTTCTGTAAACCTTCCAATTCCGGTTAGAAGTCGAACCTGCGAGTTGAAACATTATAAGAACGAAATAATTACAAGCCTTAATTGATACAGAATAGTACAGCACAGAATAACACAACACAACACAACACAACACAACACAACACAACACAACACAACACAACACAACGCAACGCAACGCAACGCAACACAACACAACATACCATAACATGTTTTGTAGCATACACCACCAGTCGGACAAACTATTGTTTTAAACAACTTAGGAAAACGCGAGCTTTCTGCGCGCCATTATTTTCTGCATGTCATTATTTTGCATTTAAGCTTGATTATTTCGCTAGTGACGCCCAATAGACAGTGAGTAGCTCAGCAACCAGAATGCAGGATTTATAACAGTCCGCTAGTTGGTTAATACTAATATACTATAGTCCGTGTAATACAAAACACGTTGACGCCAATTTTTCAATCCGACTCAAAACCATTAACTCAAAACCATTACCCGAACAGTATAGCATTATACTAAATAAAATAACTCATTAGGTTAATAACATTGTATCAGATTACTAGGCGTTCCACAATATTTGTATGTATATATGGTTTTATATTTCATTTTTATTATCCTGTTGAAGGCTGCAGTCTGGCAGCCGAAAGGTCGAATTAAATTTAAATATTTGGTCAGAGAACGTTTGTCTTTTCATTATGTATAATCCTGGCCGCGCTTCGTCAATTTTTTCATAATAACTAATGTATAAAAGTTTTTAGAAACTAAAAAAGGTAAAATAATGGTCAGGGGAAAAAAAACGCAACAGTTACACCATCCACCATACTATCAATGGGGGTTATCATAGTTCATACATCGAGAAACTCTTCATCATAAAACGTCGCAAGTGCTCGTATTCGTATATTGATTTTACTTTATAAAAACCCCCATTAACAGAGGCTGGGGGCTTATTTTGTTCAGTGCTTCTGGACTGGGAGCTTATTAGAAGGGGGGAGGCTAAATAGAGGATGGGGGCTAAATAGAGGAAATACGGTACTTTATCTCGTTAACTTAAATTTTATAAACGCATTTACTGTTTGTATAAGCTTAATACGTTCTTGGCACTAGTTTATCGCGTACAAACAACAAAATACGTTCAGGCGTATAATACAACACAAATATGACATTGCATACCATTAACTGATATTCATTAGCATCCGTCAAGGCACGGGTGCAAAGTTGAGCCAGCTTTAAAATAGATGATATTCCTTCTGTATTACAAGCTAACGTTTGACAATGATGGGCGTGGATCAGTAGCTCCACTTCCATGGTAAGGGCTAAAAAATAATAAATTCCACTATTTTGAAACAAGTTTAAAATCTCATTTTCAAACCGTTTGCATTTACGAATATGCTTGCCTTGCCAACGATCAACAGATGCTATAAAGTGTCTATATGGAGTGAAAGTTGGTATTTTTTCTTGTCTTGGTGACCAGAAGGACATTGGTAGGAGCATTCACCAAAAATTGCAAGAGAATCCGACGTATAGTCTTTGAGCTATGACTCTCAAAGTTTGCCATGGCTATTTGACTTCTGAAAAAAATTGGGCTCTCGGTAACAATGCCTTATGTCGCACGCAGATAATAGACATCTATGCATATTATCATTTTTACACCCCCTCCTTGTTTTGCTTACCGACGCTGGAAATAGCAAATATCTTTCGCACCTCATTGTTGATTTGTTATTGTTGTTTTTATCTGATTGGCTAATTTTTCGCATCTGATTAGAGATTTGTTATTGTCATTTTGATATGATTGGCTAATTTTTTGTCACATGATTATCTTTCCTATATAAGTTTGCTGTTTTGTTTACACTCTTTACGTTTCTCTCCGACGAAGGGGCTTCGAAAGGACTCCTACGTTCTCTGTTTCGGCAGTATATCGAACCTTACTATATTTCGATTGTTGTTTCAATACTGCCTACGCAGCACACTACTTTTATTTCACTGTTGGCATAAGAACAATGGATTTTAGCATCTATGATCCATCTGCAAGGGTACGTCATAAGGCATTGTTACCGAGAAACCCATATTTCTCCTAAAACGAAGTAGTCATGGCAAACTTTGAAAGTTCATAACACTAAAACCAGGCACGCAACGAGAGGGGGGGGGGGGGGGGGCAAAAGTTACTTTTACTCTTTTTGGGGCCTTTGAGTTTTGCCGTTTTTATACTGAACTTTGAAGATATGAAGTTCCAAATTTATAAAATTTGCGGAAGAGTTTGTTTGTCATGAGTGTTGTTTTCTCTTTACGTTTTATGCAAAAGTCGTGACTCTTGGGGATACTGATCGCCATTTTGAGGTTTGGTGTGTTACTGTGTTATGTTTAATTGGGTAGAGTACAGTGGTCGCCATTGAGTATTGAGATTGTATAATACTTCGAACCAAGACAATACCAAGTCAACACTCTATTGCTCTAAAATAAGCACAATTAAAACCTGAAAGAAAACTGTGCTCACGATCAATACGTTATTTTGGCTAATTGACACTTACAAATTATCAAAAATTTTCCCAAACAATATTAAAATGAAATGCAAAATGAAAGTCTAATCTCATTAGGACCGAAATCACCGAGATATTTCTTAAAAATAGTGGGACGCACGATTAAAACATGTCATTTAAAACCTTTATATTTTGCTCAAAAATTTCCTCAGAATGCAGGAAATGCCGTTTTAGAAAGTTCAAAAATTTTCGGGGGGGCGGGGGATGCCCCTGTGGTAAAACGACCCTCCTTTCAAAAATCCTGGTTGTGCCCTTGACTAAAACTATACACTACATTCTCTTGAAATTTTTAATGAATGCTCCTGCCATACCTGATCTCCTGTTATAAAATAACATGTATACTACGCGAGCCCTGATTGGTCAATTGCCGTGTTTGGATCAGAGTATCCAAACACGGAAAATTCCCGCCAAAACGATTTTTTGAAAATGTCGAACAGTATATCATATTCACTTGTGATTATTTTATAAAAGAAATACCAAATGGTTTTTTCCGTGTTTGGAAACTCTTATCCAAACACTTGCTCGACTTTTTTGTTTTCACGAATAAAGAAATACCAAATGGTTTTTCGTGTTTGGATACTCTGATCCAAACACGCGGGAAATTGCTCGACTTTCGAAAAGCTAAAAACACTCGCCTACGGCTCGTGTTTTGTTACGCTTTTCTCCAGTCTCGCTATTTCCCGCGTGTTTGGATCAGAGTATCCAAACACAAAAAACCATTTGGTATTTCTTTATTCGTGAAAACAAAAAAGTGCGAACGAGTGTTCCACTTCATAAACCGACACTTTAAGATGTTCGTTTGTTCAGGTACAAAAGCCAATATGAATAGGTATATATACCAACCTGAAGAACTTGGCGTTGCTGTTTTTCTTCGCTTAGCCAACAACAATGCTTCTTGAAACAAAAAGCCGCCCAAAACCAGCCTGTCCTCAGCCAAACTCATGACGTTATTCATGTCTTCTCTTGAAGCTGGGTTGAAAATGAATACTTTGTCATCAAGTACTTCTGTGAAAAAAGAGAGATCTTGGAGAAAAACTAGCTAGCGGGATAAACATCACATAAAATCCACAAAACCACAAAGACACCAATCCACTAACCCGGAAACAAACAAACAAAACAAACAAACAAAACAAACAAAAGAAAACAAACAAACAAACAAACAAACAAACAAACAAATGTATGGTATTTGGGAACGTCTGTGATTTGTATATTAAACAATTTAAACGGATTTCATGTTACATTAAACTTTTCCTTAAAACAAGAAACAAAAAGACTGCAAGGCATCTTTCTCTAAGTTTAATCACTTAAAAGAAGCAAAATACAAATTCTAGGGAAAATAGAATAAAAACTATTCCAATGAACGTTCTTTACAATCAAATTATTATAGGGGAATAATCGTATGTGTTGCATGCCATTGTGGACCACCAAACATCTACCAATTTTATCGAAAAACCTTAAATATATAATAAAACATGCTGACTTTGATTACAAATTGTTTACCTGATCCTGTATATACGTTCAGCGACGTTGAGACAGATTTCGCCACAAACTGAGCAATCTAAAGAATAGCATCAACAACAAAAATACATGACAAAAGCTCGAGTTCATTCGTCTGGTTAGATATAGAATGTTACGGATATAGCTCAGACATGCAGCATTCAATTAATGGCCAAACAATGGGTACTTATAAAAATATAATCACGCTTATTTATCTTTATATGTATTATGTAATTATTCCTGTGTAAAGCATGCTACATTATACAGTATATGAAACATGTTTTGCAACATGCATATATGTAGGTATGTAGTATCCTTTACATAGCATGCTCCATATATTATATATGAAACTTGCATGTCGTGTACAGGAAACATGATTTCTATTTACCTTTCGATTATACTTTACTAACTCAGTAATTATATCATCTATACTACCCGCCTCGATTAGCGCTTGCTATTTGCGGATTTAGAGTATATATTTATGGTCAATATAATGAATGAATGAATGAATGAATGAATGAATGAATGAATGAATGAATGAATGAATGAATGAATGAATGAATGAATGAATGAATGAATGAATGAATGAATGAATGAATGAATGAATGAATGAATGAATGAATGAATGAATGAATGAATGAATGAATGAATGCAGTGTGTCATTAATCCAACAATCAAACCGTTTTACATCCCTAAGAATAGCAAATAAGTGGTTTACAAATCGTTTGTTTTTGCTGTACAAGTTGTCGTAAGTTGTTAAACTCAGAGCTCCAGACGGGACTCAAACCCACAATCTTCCGAATACTAGTCGGACGCTCAAAACTATTGAGCTAATATTCGGAAGGCAGTGGGTTCGAGTCCTGTGTGGAACTCAGAGTTTTCTGAGTTTAACAAAAAAAACACAACAACAAACGAAATTTTACTAATTTCAAGCTGAAAAATCTATACCAACGTAGAAGTCTTTATAGTTAGGGGAAATGTACTTTTGCAATGCCAAGATAAGTTAAAGCAATTTCTTTACGAATTAGATGACAGATTTTAATTATTTTGGCGATTTTTACGACGAGGCATGAATAGCACAAGCTGTTAACGCGCTGCCTCTCATCTCAGAAGTTAAGCCGGTTGGGTAGGCTAATTAAAACACGGATTGGGTTATCTATATCTAAATACTGTCATATGTTATATGTTGTACCATTACATATACCCTCAAGACATAAAGTCGCTTTACTTTACATCATTTTTACTTAACGGCCATATTTGCCCAACTCGACTGGACATATCAACTCGTGTTTGTTGTATTTTCATGTTGGTTTTTTGTTATCAAGATCAAGGAACAGAAAACCAAAATAGTCAACTTACTGGGAATACTAATTATATGCTATTTATTAGTATTGTCTTTGATCAAACCATTCACATTTTGTTAATACGTGTAGTTTTGCATCGATGCTTTATGAAGAATTTATGGGTTTAACAGATTATTTTCTGATCACAACGTTGTGACAAAATAAACAGGGTAAACAGTGTCCACAATTGGTAGACCACTTGTGGTCATCTAGTAGCTTTGACACTTTAATAAAGTTATTGTTTTATTGATTGATTGATTGATTGATTGATTGATTGATTGATTGATTGATTGATTGATTGATTGATTGATTGAAAGACAGTCGTTCTTTTGCATTGCATTAGGTAAAAATCTGGAACAAGAGGGCACTCAAAGACTGCATACCTCCGCCAGCGGGTTACAGAGATGTTTAAAAAGAAAAAGACCTACACATGAATAAAATGCATGTTGATTATACTCGTACAGGAATTATGCAAAACTGTTTGCATAAAAAGCATACTAATGATCGCAATCAAGCAATAGACCATTTGCACGATGACGTAGGATAGCGTTGGGTGCATACAACTACCAGAATGCTTTGCCAGTATCCTAGTGCTAAAGAATAGAGGAGACTAGCAAAGCATTCTGGTAGTTGTAGTCACCCAGCGCCATCGTACACCATGCAAATGGTCTATTGTCTTCATTCATCTCTTCTACACGGAGAATCTTGTGGTCAAATGTTCATGAAATTCTTATTCAATTCTCAACCTAATTCAACCAAAATTTGATGGCTTGCTCTTTGGTCTATGATCAATATTTTCACAAAATTCATGAAAAACCTTTGCAGTACTTTGTGAGATATCCTGGGACAAACAGAGGTGAAAAAATCTCATGGCCGAGGTAATTATAGATCTATTGAATATAGACATTCATTATTTTTTATAAAGAATAATTTATCCCATGACACACCCAAAATTCATTGTTCCAAGAGACGCGTTAAATCCTTTATCCAACTGTCTTAAACGACGTCAAGTGGGCAGGGCTTTGAAGTAAGGGAAATTGTGGGGTGAAAATGCTCATTAGTGTGCGATAACTAGTGGGAAAATTAATTATCCCACTCGGATAACTACTTATAACGCTATGCATACAAATGAGATTAACACTGCTAATTTAAACAGCAAATGGCTTTCATTCACAATGAACATTCACTGAAACAAAGCATTTTATCGTTTATCAGAAATGTCTTTTAACGTTGCTTTCAATTAGCTATTGTCGTCTGATGTAATATAAGAGATGGCTATACGGCCCCTCGTGACTGTTAATCTTCACTCACGATGTTAAATACCATATCACACTCGTGACCATTATTAATTATAACCTATACTTATCTAGAAATATAGCCTGCAGTGCAGGCGTTTCGGTAGTGGGAGGGGCGAGGCAAGGTGAGGAAACGCCTGCCGCCATGCTATTCAGAAAAAAATTCCACCCCCCTTTCTCAATTGTGACATGAGCCAATCACGTACGAGAAATATATGAAAATTGTTTACTTCCTGTCAACTGATTTATTGCGAATGTCATAAAATCACTCAATGAAAATCACTATAGAATATAGATAGAGAAACTCTTCACAGAATTAACAGATCAGAAAATGTGGCAATGTTTGTTGACATCTGTGTGATCTAGAGTTTAGTCTGTAAAGTTTAGACCTAATTAGAACGGGTTTGCGACAACAAAACTCGTAGAACAGAATGAGCGCTGCCGAGGGAAATAATAATCACACGGAGTCTATGACGGAATTAATATCATGGAAAGCAACTAAGCGTGGAACCACATTTAAACACGGAGCGAGCGCATAAGTACTGGCTGAGGTACTCAGCCAATCCTGGCCAAACGCATCTGATTGGTCCACACAGCTAAAATTACTTCCGGCCCTACCGAGGAACTTTGGCTGAAGAGTGAAGACTGAAGAGTGGAGCTTTTGTGAGACGTTTTGTTTACTGTTTTTAAATTAAACTTGCCGCTTTCCAAACGTCGAATTTGTCTTTTTCAAGTGTAACACATCATTTTGAGTAGAAAGCTGGAAAAATTACGCCTTCAATAAGTCGAAACAAAACTAAGGTGAGGAAAAACCGTACGAAAAACACCAAAACAATTATGCGACAGAAACTGTACGAAGACATCTGAAACTTTGTTCCTTTTATGCAACAAAAATAATGCGTATATTAAGCTATGCTATCGAAAACAATTAGTACAGCAATTGGCACAGACAATGTATGAGTATATGTACATGTAGTTGAAACTTATTGTTCTTTAGTAGGTCTCCAGTTTCCTATTAAAATGAAAACATGTTTTGGACAAATGTTCGAACGTGCGGAAATATGTCAACACAAAGAGCAAAAACAGTTTTAATAGTGACGAAAGATTTTAGCAAGAAACTTTGATATTAAATTAACTCCTATCTGCAGAACTGTCCGGTTTTAAGGCATGCAGCCGGTAAAAAATCTTGAATCCTTGCCAGACACAACAAAATGCACAAGCAAAAAGACCAGCGAGAACAAGAAACCAGTCATTAGCTTAGGCAACATTTCAGTTCAAAATTCAAGTAGCCCGTGTCGATTTAGGTATAAGACATTTCAGAAACTTAAGCTTAATAAACAATAGAAATATAATGAGAAAAAAACAAAAAGCCATATGCATTCAATTCGCTAAAAAAGTTAGCCGTCTAGCAATGGAACGTTTGTAGCGTCTCACCGTTTTTCTTGTTGAATGCAGATGTCTGTATTCTTCGCTTGTTTTGTTCATATATTCCGTCCTTGTAATTATAAGACCCTTTTATGTACACCAAGAATGTTGATAATGAATATCTCCATGTAGATGTCTGAACATCATCTCACTTTTCAACGACGATTTGACGAGGCAAACAACTTTGTTTTTGCACGACCGACAGTAAAAATAGGGAACCCAGTAAATGTTGTCTAGAAAGCCAGACACTAGAATGGCTTCCTAAACGTTCTCAATTATTTGTGCCGATTTATTGACTTGCAAAAAGCAAAGTTCATATATATATGTTATTTATTGTCTTCGTTTAAATGGTCTGTTTTAGTTAAATATCAAAGTATTGTCTTTTATGTGGAACTCTATTTTAAAAAATGGCGAAAGACAAAGCAGCTATAACTTACGTGACCTTCAAACATCGTTTGAAAGGAAGGTCATATATATATTTTACAAATTTATTGACCAAACAAATTTAATCACTTCAGAATTGTTTTTATCTAAGACACTTATGCTTCTCTTTACAATTTACGTAGATAATTGAAAAGGTAAAAAGGTTATAAATAAAAGATAATTCTCAAAACTTCACCAGCTCACTGACTCGTTGTTGACTTGGCTGTTGACATTTCAAACTGTCAGTGCGTAGCCGGGGGGGGGGGGCGGATCCTTTTATACGCTCGCTCCGTGTTTAAGAGCACTCCTAACACTTTACGTAATTTTGCTTGAGTCACAACACATTACCAACCGAAACTATTATATAGAAATGTATAAAATCGTTCTTGATTCCAAATTCATGTCTGTAAACCACGTTCGCTGCCGGCTAACGGCTAGACTTTGCATGGTGACGGCAAACCACAACACGGCGTTTATATACATAAAACAAGCGAAGATTTTCCCACACTGACAAAATAACACCAGACTACTAAAGTTAATTAATGAAAAAGCACTAAGATGTGTATTCAATTTGATGTAGTGTGTGTTTGACCCATAAATATAGTTTGACCATTCACGGTTTGATCCTGGCAAAACAACGTCTTGAAGTAAACGATGTTTGTCTGAATTAAATGCAACAATAGTGCTATGCGATGAAACATATCTACCTTGCGAATGGAGCATTTCTGTTTCTATTTTAAAACAAACTACCAAGCGCGACTAAAATATAATTAAGAATAAGACTTTATAGAAGAGCGTTCATTGTCTTCGGAGTTGGCATACAACAGGCTTCAACAACAGCTTACCGGAAGAGAATTTGTTAACATTAGCCAATGAGATCGCTGCATTCGTTTCCTCAGCTCGCCTCGCCCCTCCCACTACCGAAACGCCTGCACTGCAGGCTACTAGAAATACAGAAACGCAATAACCCCACGCCCGCTTTTACATGATTTTTTTGCAAATACCCGCTGATTAGAAAACATTAATGCAACCCCTTTGCGCTCTTTTTTGGAGGGGCCTGGAAATAGCCACTCCTGTCGATCAAAATATAGTTTTAATTCTAGTAGAATATTTGAAATAAAAAAGTGCAGTTTTAATAACTCTAATTTTTTGAAGAAAAAGGTAACGGGGAACAAAGAAAAATTTAAGGATGATATTTCGTAAAAAATATTTAGATGAACAAAATTGCAGGTCGCATCCAGGGTTTGAACTCGACCACGTTACCGTGTTGCCGACGATGTTAACTACTGAGGCAGGCGTCAAAATTTTGTCAAAATATTAGGGTTATATTTTACAGTTCTTTCTTACCATGTTGACAAAAAACATCGCGACAGCATCTGAAAACATTTTTCAAAGGCATTGAATTGATTGAAAACTACTCAAACAATTACCTGGCTGGCTGCCACGGCTATATTATTCATTTATGGCATTTCAAATTCCTTTAAATTGTCGCTGAGACGAAAAATCGACCACAAAATTGTGAGAAAATTTAACTTCGACGAACTTTATTGAGATATATAAATATCCCGTGTACAAGTATCGGTTTACCGATATAAACAAATAGGTTTAAAGTTATAAACGTTTAAAATGCTGAAAATTGTGTCCGCCATGAAAATTTTCTTCACCGTGAATATTGATACCTGAGAAGTTTTGTGACGTCATAGCCTTAACCCAAACTTGCGTCACTAAGGAAGAAACAACGAGAGCGCATAGAATTTGACAACAAAAATGTCGAATTCATCATCATTTAGTGTTCTTCTGGCTATGGATCGAAACGGAATCATCCGTTATATGTTTGGAGTATATGGTAGCCCATTTTGACGAATCTGGTTTCGGAGTTTGCCAGGACGATGATTGTATTGCTTCGGTGACGAGATTGATAATCGCGCAATGCGAACAAGATATTGCCGAAGAAAAGTACAATACATTTTCAATATAGCAACATTTCAATTTTGACGTCGTGGTAGAGACACAATCTTTATGTTGTATGAATGTGTATAAAAATATGTATGTATATGTAATGTGGCTCTAGCTTGTATTTGATGCCTGATACATTTGATACTACTACATAGAAATTCAAAAGTTCGAGAGCATTTTCTCTCCTGTTGGAAATTATACAGCGACAGAAAAGAAAAAGAAAACTAGTTGGCCTCAGTATATAATTCTGTCAATTTGCAATGGCCTGTTGACGTGGCTCACAAAGCTGGCGCATAAGTATAACTAAAGTAAATAATGTGCTGAACTGCTTCAGCTTGCAGAATTGTTTTGGTTAAATTTCTCAAGTTTTCTACCCCTAAAATATTTGGATTAAATTAGTATTTACGCTTTGTTTGTTGCTTTGTAAATCAGACAGTATATTTACGCTATTTACTGATTTTGTAACATCTAATAGCATTTTCTTTAAGTTTTGTATGATAATTTCTAAAACTCATTAATAATTCATGAGGAAAATTCAAAAGAAATTAAGGTTTAATCAATGTCTGTTTACCCTGGTACAGAACTGATATCAGTGTCTGTAAATGTGATACAGAACTGTTTAATAAAACATCAGTTCTGTATCAGATTTACAGACACTGATATCAGTTCTGTAGCAAGTGTACAGACATTTCGCATTCAACTTTAACTATCTTGAGTAAGGTACGCTGCATGGTAGCGTCCTCATACAAGATGAAGATGCAAACAGTTGTTGAAAAACAACATTTGTTGAATAACAAATGATGATCAGAACAGCTATTCATGGCACGTCACTTAGAATATAAGCACGTCACTTAGAATATATGAACCAATAGCAGTGTGAGTTACAACTAGCAAAAACCCAGCTATATAACAATTTAACACTTATTGACTGGGACCAAGGGATTTTAAACAGTATACATTTGTTGACTGGTGCCGAGGGAAACATCGAGTTTTACGGACCCAAAGGATTCAATGTCACCCAGACAAACAGACAAACAGACAGACAGACAGACAGACAGACAGACAGACAGACAGGCAGGCAGGCAGGCAGGCAGGCAGGCAGGCAGGCAGGCAGGCAGGCAGACAGACAGACAGACAGACAGACAGACAGACAGACAGACAGACAGACAGACAGACAGACAGATTGATTGATTGATTGATTGATTCACTTTTATTTAGATACGGTAGTTTCATAAGTTAAAAACTTCTTTACATGAAAGCCGTACATGAAAAATAACTAATTACATAAAAATTTAAAATACAATATGCAGCTATATACAATAATACAATGATAAAATATTTTGACCTTATGAGGTTGAAGCGGAAGCTTTATAGCCCATTGACAACCTATTTTTAAATATTGTTCTAGATTTTGCGGTTTTTATATCCAGCGGGAGGAGAATTCCAATTTTTTCCTCCCCTGTATGAAAACGACGCTTTGTAATATTCCGTTTTTGGAATATAACTCATTGACACATTAACGGCATTCTCTCTAAGAACGAGATTTGTATGGGTTATTTTCAGAATTCAATGAGAAAAGATCACAGAGATATTTTGGAACATTGCAATTAATTACATCGTACATTAAAATGCTGAGCCGCTTATCTCTTCTCAAAGCTAAATTATTCCAATTTAGGTGTTCTAGAAGATCTGCCGATCTCACGTCATAGCCTTGAAAAGTAATTATTCGGGCTGCACGGTTTTGTAATTTCTGGATTTTGCTGGCAAGCCCTTTGTTTAAATTGCCCCACAGAGCATCGCAGTAGTCGAAGACAGGCTGTATTAAAGCATTATACATCATTTTTAATACATCTAATGACACATAATCACGAGCCTGCCTTAGACCACTTATGGAACGATTAACTTTGGAGCAGAGTTTATCAATGTGCTCATTCCATGTAAGATTTTCATCTAAATATACCCCTAGGTATTTTATGTTTTCAACTCTCTTAATTTCTTTTTCACCAATGGTAACTGGAAAAGTTCTACCTAAATTAGACAATCTGAAAACAGTTCCGAAGAACATGAATTCAGTTTTCGCAACATTTAGGCTTAGCTTATTTGCCATCAACCAGTTTCTGATATTTTCTAAATCTTCGTTTATTTTAAATTGTAACTCAGACGTTAGTACTGCAGCAGCACTCAGCATGGTGTCATCAGCATACATATGTGGTTTGGTATGCAATAAACAAGAAGGGAGGTCGTTAATATATATAAGAAACAATAACGGACCTAAAATGGACCCCTGCGGCACACCACAGCTAACTGTTTGTGGCTTTGAAATGATACCTTCGACAATGCATTGCTGCTGCCTATTTAATAAATACGATTGAAACCAACCAAGAGCTGTTCCCCCAATACCGTAAAGCTCTAACTTTCTCAATAAAATTGTATGAGATACGGTATCAAATGCTTTAGCAAGATCCAAAAAAACAACCATATTGGTCATAACCTTTGTCAATGTTTAGGTACCATTCATTTGTGGCATCTAATAGAGCAGTGACGGTAGAGTGAACGGAACGAAACCCTGACTGGTACTTAGTTAATAGATCATGTTTCATTAAATAGGCATACAGCTGATCGTTACACAACCCTTTCGCATATTTTTGATACTACTGATAATACAGAGATTGGTCTATAATTCTGTTGGTCGGTACGATCATTTGCTTTAAATAGAGGAAATATTTTTGCTATTTTCCATTTTGATGGGAAAATACCAGTATCAATACTTTTATTAATTATTGTAGCAAGCGAAGCGGAAATAATTGGAGCAGCTTCTTTCAAAAGTCTGCAGGAAATATTATCAAGACCAGTAGCTTTGTATGGACACAATTTTTTCAAAAGTTCAAAAACTATGTCCGCTGTAGTATGCTGCAGGCTAAAAGCTGTTTTAGCTGAGGTTACATACGATTCAAAGTTACTATTTCCGTCTGATAGGCCTGAAGCAAGTTTTTAGTACCTATTGAAGTAAAATAGTTATTTAGGATCTCACAGAGATCAGAAGGCTCGGAAACTGATAAATCACCTACTTTTAGTTCATTTATAGAGCTGTTATTGGTGGATTTACGTTTAGTTAATTGATTAATAGTTTTCCAGATGGCCTTTGAGTTGCCAATATTATTCTCTATTTGTGATTGATAGTAATCAGCTTTAGCCTTCTTGATCTCATTGTTGATCCTATTTCTTTCTTTTTTAAATTTTTCCCATAAAACTGGGTCTTTCGTCATCACTGCCTGCTTTTTAAGTTTTATCTCGACTTATTATAAAACTTCTTAATTCAGCTGTAAAGCCACGGTGATTTTTTACTTCTGACTCTTCTTGTCCTAATGGGTGCATGTTTATTAGCCACAGATATGAACATATTATACCAATTTTCGATCATATCATCTGGTGTATCGCAGTTTTTCAATAGAATTCCAGTCCATTAATTTTATGTCATCCCTGAATGCATCCGCCTTAAAACTTTTAAAAGAGCGGGTAGTTACATATTTGTGTGTATTCTTAGATGGGATGGCAAATTTCCGAACAGCCGTACACCAGACTGTGGTCACTAATTCCAATATGCACGACACCTGAGGATATAACTCTAGAAGGCTCATTAGTTAAAATCACATCAATTAAGTGTGCTAGAAGTTGAAGTTACTCGTGTCGGTTCATTTATCAATTGTGTCAGCTGATAAACAGTACTTAACTGTTTTAATTGTGTTAATTGAGCGTCGGTGGTAACTGGCCAAATAATTGCAGTTAATGTCACCAAGGAGTAAGTGCTCCTTTGACTCCATATCAAAGTACTCGAATTATATTTTCCAGGTTCTCAAAGAAACCCTCAGTACACGTAGGAGGTCTATAAAGTGCAGTGACATTAAATGCTCTACTATTAGGTTTCATAATATCAACACTCAATACTTCAAATTCATTGACAAAGTCATCTCTAAGTCTATAGTTAATGTTTGAACGCAGATAAAGGCATACCCCCCCTCCGTTTCTATTTCGATCTTTTCTCAAAATTGAGTATCCATCGATTAGAACTAAATTATCTGCTATGGTAGAATCAAGTCTGGTTTCATTTATAGCAACAATGTCAAAATATTGATTATCTAAAAGAATTCTCAGTTCATCAATGTGCTTCGTCAGGCTTGCTATATTTAAACTGGCCATTTTAAAGCCCCTAATCTTAGGAAATATAGTAGACTCGTTATTGCAATAAAACTCAGTTGGGGCTATAAAGCTACGGTTCATCTCTGGTCAATACGAATTATAAAGATAACTAGTAATATTTTTGGCAAGAGCAGCTGTTCCATTAGCATTCAAATGAAGGCCCTTATTATTTAGATAGTTCTTACTTATTCTACTATTGTCTATAAAGCCCCAGTTACGATCTTTGGCAAACGATTTTATGATCTTATTAGCTTCGATTACCTTCTTGTTGAGTTCCTCATTATCGGCCCTATTAATAATGCTAGATATAGCTACCGTGGCCGTAGAGTTCTGCGACATATTTTCACACAGATTTACCACACCTTCAGCAAGCTGTCTGGGAGTTTTGTCGCATACATCATTTGTGCCAACGTGGACAATGATTTCGTCTGGTTCGGTACGCAGAGATGGCAGCATATACGATTCCATATCCTCAGTGCTGGCTCCAGGAAAACATCTCTTATTGATTTCTGTGTCATCTCGGGACATTTTCCACGGTTTTAGATCTTTGATCATTGAATCACCAAGGATATATACGGATTTCTTATTGCTTTTGGTAGTGGTGTTGTCATCTACAGACGGAGGAGATGAAGCAGTGTAACTGGCTTGGGTTCTGGCAGCAGACGTTTTGGTACTGCCTTCAGTTTGATTTTGTTTCTTCTTCTTTTTCTTCTTGTTCTTATTTACCTGGTTTTCGCCACCATTCGTTGGGCAAAGTAGAGCGTCTCTTGAGTCTTGTTGTTGTTGCGTGACTTGGTGTTCGTTTACCTCCGCGGTAAGCTCTATGGGCTCTTTAGACTCTGGTGTGTTCAGAATACGAAGAGCGGTAATAAGACTCGACTTTTCTTGTTGAAGATTCTGGATTGTATTATTCTGTTTTGACATCGTTTCTCTCATAACTCTTATCTCATCGTTTAGGCGAATGTTTTCGTGGTATAATTTATTCAAATCTTCTTCATGTTCACTTTGCATATTTTGGGTGGTGATATTTAAAATATCTTGTTTCACCTTGTCCATGTCCTTGATCACATTTAAAAGATCAGACTTTAATTTTGAACAGTCACATGTATTTGACTCTTCATCCGATATATCAATCGGAACTGCAGAAGCAATAAACTCGTCAACTTCGCCATTGATTAAATTGGCTTGTGATGCTTCGTTGCCGCCATTGTCTTCTGTGACTTCGTCTTCGACTTCACTTTTACCGGTTTCACCTTCTAAAAACTGTGAAAGAGCTTTCGTCAGGCTTGAACTTCCTAATCCTTGGATGACCACTTTCTTGGTTGTTATATAAAACTTCACGGTGCAATCTTGTGTCTTAAAAGACTGCATTTTGTGAAGTTTGTCTTCGTTTATTACCGTCGAAGCAATTGAAGCGTCGTCTAAAATTTTCGAAATGAAATTTTTCAACGAGTCAACATCCTGAGACCACAGATAATAGTTGGTGGCAGTATCGTATGTTAAACATCCTTTATCATTCAGATAATCCATGTTAGCAACGTGTTATCTCGAGAAAATCAAATATTTATCAGAGCGATTCAGCACACGTTAGCTCAAGAGAGAGAGACAGATAGATAGACAGACAGACAGACAGACAGACAGACAGACAGACAGACAGACAGACAGACAGACAGACAGACAGACAGACAGACAGACAGACAGACAGACAGACAGACAGACAGACAGACAGACAGACAGACAGACAGACAGACAGACAGACAGACAGACAGAGATAGATAGATAGATAGATAGATAGATAGATAGATAGATAGATAGATAGATAGATAGATAGATAGATAGATAGATAGATAGATAGATAGATAGATAGATAGATAGATAGATAGATAGATAGATAGATAGATAGATAGATAGATAGATAGATAGATAGATAGATAGATAGATAGATAGATAGATAGATAGATAGATAGATAGATAGATAGATAGATAGATAGATAGATAGATAGATAGATAGATAGATAGATAGATAGATAGATAGATAGATAGATAGATAGATAGATAGATAGATAGATAGATAGATAGATAGATAGATAGATAGATAGATAGATAGATAGATAGATATTCTTTCTTGGAAAAAAGGACTATTTCGTACCAAACAAGCTCGAAACAAGCTCTTGTTTTCAAAATGCTCCGAAGAGTACAAAGTTCTTTTTCTGATGCAATGATCATTGCATCATTGCTGTGGACACTCCACTTAATTTTGTTGACTTTTCTCGTTATTCTACTACATCAACCTTGTTTATCAACAAAATCTCCTGCTTCGGTAAACAAAGCAAAACTGGCCGCCATTTTGTTTTGCCTGCAGGTGAATAGTGCAGAATATCCCGAACTCGAGGAACCAATCAGATTGCGCGAAAAGCACTATTCACCTGCGAGGTATATGCTAAATACAAATATTCAAATCACTCAAATATTTTCCCTCGCTTTTTCTATACGCGTGGAAAATGGACTCCACGCGTGTCGAGGTTAGCACCCTCAACGGGTTTCGGGCATTCGGCCCTACACCCGGGCACGGGGATTACATACCAAGTGTCGAAGAAAACATTGTAGTTGAGTCTTTATCTTTCAGTAAATTTTCTATTTTATCTCTGGTTCCGCTAGCGAACCTTTGTTTTTGCTCTATAACTTGATAAGTAGTCTCGGTCTGAACGATTTTATTATTCACCAGTCCATAACATATTATTCACCGCTCACAGCTGTTGCCGGAAGACAATCGAATTTCATGACTTTCACGTGATATCCTCTCGCGCAATGAGACGCAAGAAGACATAAACTTTGACACTTTGTATATAATAATTAACATTATCTCAGCACACACCCACACCTCATTGTTCTAGCAAACGCATTAAAACATTTATTCAACTGATTAGTATGCATACACTGTGAAATGGCTATCACATGTACACTCTTTTGAATGGAAAAAAGTGTGATGTAATATTTCAAATCCAAGTTAGTGTTTTAAGACGTGGTTTCTAAATCCTATGTGCCGTTAACAATAGCTCGGCTGCGCCTCGCTATTGTAAACGGCACATGGGATTTGGCAACCAAGTCTAAAACACTAACGAGGATTTGAAATAGCTTCTCACACATCACTAGATATTCATTTCCATGAGGGCAATCACAACAGACTGGTCGAATGTGGAAGCACGGGTGGCGTGTGCTGTTAGGGCGCTGCCTCTCGCCGCTGTAGTTAAGCCCGGTTGGACGGGGTTAGTACTTAGATGGGTGACCGTCTGGGAATGACCCTGTTCTCGAACTTGAATTTCATGTGAGTAGAGTTTAGTTGGTCTCTCCTGTGCTTCGAGGGTTTTTCGCAGGGTTCTGGGGTTTTCCTCCATCCGTAAAATCAACACTTAGGTCTTAGCTTATGTCGTGCACTTTTAACACGAGCCTCTGGCTCGGATGATTGGGCGACCACATCCTGTGCTTATGACGTTAAATAAATCATTACTCATTACTCAAGCGCTTGCAGAGACAGGGAAAAATTTTGTTTTAAAACAGCCAGGAGATTTGGTTCGCAAGACGTTGGATTTATTGGATAACATACATTAGATTATGTTGAACAGCAGGATCAATTTAGCCAGGACTGATATTGAGCAGAGAAAATATAGATGACAATTGGAATAATGTAGAACTTTACAAACTGAAGACAGAAGATGTTAATGGTCGATAGCGGAGAAAACAAAGCGTGAGGTGACTGTCTTGTATACTTTTATATCTATATAATATTATGAAAGATAGATGGACGTTTAAACTTCATTTAGTTCATTACTTCAATCAGTCTGCAAGCAACATCACTGTTTTAGCGCTTTTCATAGGTTTCTGTCTGTCGTCGAATAACTTAAATTGCACCAACGTAAGTTTGGTTTCTTGTTAGTCTATTTTACTTGTAATATATGTATGTTTTAGTCTATTTTACTTGTAATTACTTGTAATATATGTAATATATGAAGCGCTGTTAGGTAAAAGAATCTGTTGTATTTGGAACTGGTTTCTATAGCGACAGAAAACTGTATTGGGAAATGATTTCTAAATACAGCGTACTGTATTTAGAAACGTTTTCTAAATACAGTTTACTGTATTTAGAAAACATTTCTAAATACAGTATTGAAATTTTAAATTAACATATGTATTGTTTTCCCCTCAATTTCCCTCATCTTCTAAGCCCTGTCCACTTGAATTAATTAGGTCTCTGGTTTAGACTGGGTTTCTAGATAAGTACATGTGACGTAAATCAAGTAACCGGATTGGCCGAAATGCTATGAATATCTGATGATGTGTGAGAATATCATTTCTCAAATCATTAATAATTCATGAGGAAAACATGATGGAAATCAGTTACCGAGACGTTGTTGTGAAATGTGGTAATAAACGCCCATAAATTAAGACAAGTTTTAAGTTAAATGCTGATTTGTTTGAGAAGCTATACTCGGCTATCGCCTCGTTTTTCAACACACTTCTCGGTGTTTTCAAATCAGACAATAAACGGCTTCTCGTGTATGATATGTCACTTCTCACACCGTTTATAGCATACTAATGAGCATTTTGATTTCTAACTCTTAAAGTTTCTTTCTCGGTAAATGAAATAAAGAAAAATGATTTCATTGCAGAAGAGTCATGAGATAAGATGGTTAAGCTTCACTCGCGATAATAAATCTTTTATCACACTCGTGACCATTGACTAGGCCCTCGCACATTATTCGGGAATTTCTTTAGGAATAATAGGTCCATCATTCAGAGAAAGAATGGGCATAAAATCCAAAATTACGTAATCCTAATGACGTAATCCTCACGTGAGTGACGTGACACGGTAAAAGTCGTAAGATGGTCAGCGGTGACACCATACACAAAACAACGTATTGAAAACGTTTTTGTATAACGCTGTAACGCACAAAATGTAGATTATTATGACTGATTCTAGCGAAACTGTGCAGTAGTGCGATGTTGCAGTATAACAGCTAACAAGTAACAACTAAGAAGAAGTCCCAAATGATTCTTGAATTTTTTATTCATGTTAAATGTTAATGTTAACTTTATTAAATGCCTGTTCAGCATATTTTTGGTCTTTTTATTAAGAATAATCCCAATATTTCAGGAATAACTTCGGGAATAACAGCGAATAGTAAAACGAATACAGGAATAGAATAATAGGGGGGAAGAGCATAATGTGCGGGGGCCTACCATCGACTAACCCTTACTTACCTTATTGGAATCCAAATTAAAAGACTTGATATACTGGGCAGCGAGCTGGCAACGCTGATCAAAGGAAGAGCCAAGTAGAGAGCACAAAAGATCAAACGGGTCGGTAGCAACCACTTTCTCAAATACAAGCCCCGAGGTCTAAATTTATTAAAACCAAACGACATCTTGTAAACGACAGCAAAGACTAACCAAACAAGTTCTTAATCCCCGGCCGAGCCCGGATTTTTTGTCAAGAGCCGAACGAGTAAACCAAACGCCGTATGTAAAAAGACAAATTGAATTGGCAGTGTTTGCAGTATAAGCATCTGAGCAGAGTCAAAAAAAATCTAACGGTAAGTGATTCGTATTTAACTTACCAGTTTTGTTTGGCTGATTAGAGTGAGTCGGTATATATCCAAAACTTTTTCCAAATGTTCGAGTGAAACTTTGCATTATAGTTCTTCCCTGGTTTGTTTTCTCTCTCTCATACTTATAGTTTTCAGGCTGTTAACTACGTTTTCTCTGTTCTGATGTTCTTCTTTGAGGTTCAACTTTGGAATTATGTTAAAACAGTTTAATAGTCACCTTTATATTAAGCGTCTGTAATTATTGTTTGTTTTTGCTATCAGTTTCTGGTGCTATTAGGACGTGGCACAAGTTTTTCCTCAACAAGTGCTATATATTTTGGAATAAAGCATTGCTTTGAAAATTGGTCGAAAACAGAAAAACTACATGTATAAAACAGGATGTAAAGGAGGGGCGGGGGTTTATACTTGTATACAAAAACAGATCAGATGTGAGGTGTGGTTATTTTAATCGGGGGGGGGGGGGGGGGGGAGAGATTTACGTAAACGTATGTAAAAGCGGGCGAGGGGTGTTGCGTTTATGTATTTCTAGTTTACAGTTTAAGTTGTTTTTGCTGAATAAATTGTCGTAAATAGTTAAACTCAGAAACTCTGAGCTCCAGACGGGACTCGAACATACAAACTTTCGAATACTAGTCGGACGCTCTAACCATTGAGCCACTAGAACTCAGAGGTAGACCGAGGTTGTTTTCGATATTTATACCTGGGAATGAGTCAAACCGTACGTGTATCACAAGATATAGCTTGTTGGGCTACAAGCACTGATCTCAATAAAACTGGGTAGGACATGGGGCCGAATTTAGCGTGCCAGCTGTATGATGACGTGACCACTACCTAAGATGGTCGCCACTAAAGTTCATAAGTTTTCGTAGATTGAAAACAAACAAAAGGAGTTATTTTAAGAAAATTTAAACGAATATGTAAGGACATGCACAATAAGTACTCAATAAGGTTTAAGACACTAATTTCTTGCATTTGTTTCTGTTACTGAGCTGTAAAACCTTTAAATTTCGTTGTTTTTCTTCAGTGCCGACACCGACGAAACTTCACGATAATCTAAACTGAAAAAACTGACTATAAAATCTACGAAGAATTCAATTCCAAATTGTACATTTTATAGTACCCTTAACGCCTTAAACAATATCTCGTGTTGTGTTATGTGTACTTGCCATTTCGTACCAAACAAGCTCGAAACAAGCTCTTGTTTTCAAAATGCTCCGAAGAGTACAAAGTTCTTGATCTGATGTAATAATCATTGTGTATTCATGTGAACAACGCATGATTAAAAATTTCTTTCTCGGTAAATGAATAAAGAAAAATGATTTCATTGCAGAAGAGTCATGAGATAAGATGGTTACGCTACAATGGACCTTATGCATTAAAGCAAAGCATGCTGGGAGTTTAGTTACACAAATAAATTTTGGAAGATGGCGACCGCTTCCTTCGAATAGGAGCCGTGAAGCATTTAGTTAAATTTGTAGATGATTTTTTTCTTCTGAAGATTTAATAAAGGTTTTTATCTATTCTAAGTGGTTTGCTTTGTGTTTTTGTGGAATTGTGGATGTAGCCATATTTTGTTATAAAAAACTGCCATATTTTTCAAAATATTCATCATTGCGGCGAAGAGATAATTTCGTTCGATGAAGACGGCTCTGATAACTATTTGAGATTTTACAATTCTGAAAGGTAGGTACTTACATAGATTTCTTTTAAGGTAACTAAGTCCACAGTCATTCACTATTCCCAACTGCTAGAACTGCAATCGGCTTCTATCTGACTCTTCTGGGTTCAAAAATCATGTTTCAACTACCACATCTCTTCACGCACGATTTGATCAAGACTCAAGAGTTCTATTTCTAAACCAATTTAAAACATTGAAGTCTTTGGCGCGAAAATAACCGGTTTGACCAACTTAATTTTTTCGCTTTTTCCTCTGTTTCGTAAACGTCGAAGTATTTTCAGCTCTGTGTGCGATTTTTTGCTTTGTTTTCTTCTTCGATGACCTATAGCCCAGCGACGAACACTTTTCACTACTTGTAAACACGAAGTGTGCTCAACTTGGATTGAATTTTCGTCTGGCTTTTTATTCATTTTGTTGGAAATGGAGAAAGCATAATGTGGACGAGGGTGGACAATTTACCACTATTCACCCATGCATGAGTTCATATTGAAGCAACATTTGATAACAGACATCACTGGAAAACATGGAAACCACCAAATGCTCACTTGTAAGCACTGATGCAAGAAGTCTGGCTACCAAGAAACTGGCAACAGAAGTAAAAGTTAAAGCCAATATTATGAAAGGCAAAGAATGCTATTTTCTTGTAAAAGGCACTGTTCATAGAAACTGAAGTCACTGGATAGATGTACCAAGGAAGGCTTCCATGAAGAAAATACAATATGATGTTTATGTTCACTTACACCAGGAAACAGTGAAGGTTTCACTGGCAACATAACTTGTTTGTTCATGCAAGGTAGGTCTAGGTGGTTGCTGCAAACATGTAGCTGCTTTAATATTACAACTGCTCGACTTCTTAGTTCATACAGCTTGAGGCAACAGAGGTCCCCTGATGATTTATTTACAGTAACATGCACTCAGCTGCTGTTACAATGGCATGTCCCCAGCAAAGAAGAACTTAAAACTGCAGTACTATTTGATGATTAAATTTAGTAAAGCAACAGCACAGCACAGCACAGCACAAAACATTAATAAAAGAAGAGCCATGCATGTCAGCTCCATCATTGTAAGACAAGTCAATGATTCAGACATTAAAAAATTAAAAGATGGTTTGACCAAGGCTGGACATCTTTATATTTTGAAGGACTGCTTGAATCAAATAAATGTCAACCACGTGACTGCAGTGATTTTCTCAAGGGTATGCTATCAAAAAAGAAATTTACTAGTCAGAAGCAGATTTAAAAGCTAGTCAGCTGTTTAATGTTCAAATTAGGAATACAATTTTGCAAAACATACAACATTGTACTTTCACTGACAGCACTAAATATTTACCAAACCTGAATTTGTCCCACTTGTTAAAGAGAAACTATATGCTTCAAAAGAAAATTGAAGGACATTGAACTAAATTCAAAAAGCAGTTTTGGGTTTATGGAAAGAAGACTACATGTGTTCAACTGCTTCAAATTTTGGCCTCATGATGAACAGACAACAAAGCATCTACCCAAAGTCTATACTCAACAACTAGCAGTTTAAGAACAATTTGTCAGCCATGGGTCCTGCATCATGTCTTTCAGGGGAAAGACAATGAAGAAACTGCAGTGTTGACATACCGTATTTCCTCTATTAAGCCACCCAGGGGGGCTTATTAATTTGTAACCGATTTTCTGTTAATGGAGCTATTTTATTTAAAGTAGAACGTCTTGGTTTAGTCAAGCAATTTTATTATAACAATACAATTTAAGTTACAAGTATTATATCTCTATAAATAAAAGTAAAATATTTAATTATTTCTCATGTCATGTTGTGGGAAGGCTTAATAAAGGGAGGGCGGGGGGGGGGGGGGGGCTTTTTTTTATTTTTAACTGAATGAGGGGGGCTTATTAGAAGGGGGGCTTAATAGAGGGAGGGGGCTTAATAGAAGAAATACGGTATGTAGAAAAAGTAATAGGTGAAGGCAAATCTATTAATGCATGCATCCAGTGTGGATTTTTAGTAAATTTAGAAACACCATGGCTATGTGCAAGTCCAGCTTGCTTTTTTTTTACCCCACTTTTTATTTGACCCATTCTGAAAGTAATCCATGTGGTGTAGCAGTAGGGGAGGTACATGTAGCCTGCATAGCAAGTGTTGCTTAGTAGTCTGGGTATGAAGGTGGAGGAAATGCTTGAGGACAGACTCCGGTGCTTTGAAAAACCTTGGTTGCCCATGAATGGGGGCTTCTGATTGGTGCGGCTTGAGTCAATCTGGAAGCATTCCTGTTGTTGGTACATCTATCCAGTGACTTCAGTTTCTATGGACAGTGCCTTTTACAAGAAAATAGCATTCTTTGCCTTTCATAATATTGGCTTTAACGTTTACTTCTGTTACCAGTTTCTTGGTAGCCAGACTTCTTGCATCAGTGCTTACAAGTGAGCATTTGGTGGTTTCCATGATTTCCAGTGATGTCTGTTATCAAATGTTCCTTCAATATGAACTCATGCATGGGTGAATATTGGTAAATTGTCCACTCTCGTCAACATTATGCTTTCTCCATTTCCAACAAAATGAATAAAAAGCCAGACGAAAATTCAATCCAAGTTGAGCACACTTCGTGTTTACAAGTAGTGAAAAGTGCTCGTCGCTGGGCTATAGGTCATCGAAGAAGAAAACAAAGCAAAAAATCGCACACAGAGCTGAAAATACTTCGACGTTTACGAAACAGAGGAAAAAGCGAAAAAATTAAGTTGGTCAAACCGGTTATTTTCGCGCCAAAGACTTCAATGTTTTAAATTGGTTTAGAAATAGAACTCTTGAGTCTTGATCAAATCGTGCGTGAAGAGATGTGGTAGTTGAAACACGATTTTTGAACCCAGAAGAGTCAGGTAGAAGCCAATTGCAGTTCTAGTAGTTGGGAATAGTGAATGACTGTGGACTTAGTTACCTTAAAAGAAATCTATGTAAGTACCTACCTTTCAAACGTGTAAAATCTCAAATAGTTATCAGAGCCGTCTTCATCGAACGAAATTATCTCTTCGCCGCAATGATGAATATTTTGAAAAATATGGCAGTTTTTTATAACAAAATATGGCCACATCCACAATTCCGCAAAAACACAAAGCAAACCACTTAGAATAGATAAAAACCTTTATTAAATCTTCAGAAGAAAAAAATCATCTACAAATTTAACTAAATGCTTCACGGCTCCTATTCGAAGGAAGCGGTCGCCATCTTCCAAAATTTATTTGTGTAACTAAACTCCCAACCATTGCCTAGGCCCCCGCACATTATTCGGGAATTTCTTTTGGAATAATAGGTCCATCATTCAGTGTAAGAATAATGGGCATAAAATCCAAAATTACGTAATCCTAATGACGTAGTCCTCACGTGAGGGACGTGACACGGTAAAAGTCGTGAGATGGTCAGCGGTGACACCATACACAAAACAATGTATTGAAAACGTTTTGGTATAACGCTTTATAAAATAACATGTATACTACGCGAGCCCTGATTGGTCAATTGCCGTGTTTGGATCAGAGTATCCAAACACGGAAAATTCCCGCCAAAACGATTTTTTGAAAATGTCGGACAGTATATCATATTCACTTGTGATTATTTTATAAAAGAAATACCAAATGGTTTTTTTCCGTGTTTGGAGACTCTTATCCAAACACTTGGGAAATTGCTCGACTTTCGAAAAGCTAAAAACACTCGCCTACGGCTCGTGTTTTGTTACGCTTTTCTCCAGTCTCGCAATTTCCCGCGTGTTTGGATCAGAGTATCCAACACGGAAAACCATTTGGTATTTCTTTAGTAATGCACAAAATGTAGATTATTATGACTGATTCTAGCGAAACTGTGCAGTAGTGCGATGTTGCAGTATAACAACTAACAAGTAACAACTAACAAGAAGTCCCACATTATTTTTGTATCTATTGCGCTTGCCGGAGTAGATACTATGCTGTCATGTAGGGTCAAAAGTGTAAGTAAGAATCAAAGTGTAAGTAACAATCAAAGTGTAAGTAACAATAGAAGAATCGGAGCCAATCAAACAGCGAGTACGAACAGGCAGTATCGTTCGTAAGCAATCAAATAGCGAATACGAAGATATAGGCGGACCGAGGTTTTCCGATCTCAACATCACGTTATGACTTATGGTTTTGCGATAAAACTGTTGTTCAGTTGTGCTCCAGCTTTGTTGGTGCTCACTTCAGTTTATTAATTTGTAGTAGTACATTGATGATTAATTACCACAAATTTGTCGTAAGTATGATTTACCACAGTTTTCAAAAGCTAATGGTATTAAATAGTAAGCCTCTTCGGGAAAATTGAGCCTCTTCGGAGGAGAACAAATTGTAATAAGCCTCGTTGTAAGCCTCTTCGGAGAAGAACAAATGGGAGAACACTACTGTAGAGCCTCTTCGGAGGGAAACAATTTGTAAGCCTTGTTGTAAGCCTCTTCGTCAGCCTTGTTTGTTTGTTTGTTTGTTTGTTTGTCTGTCTGTCGCCAAGATATCTCAAAAAGTATTGCACCGATTCTCATGAAAGTTCGCAGAAGGGTTGGCCATAGATCAACGACAAATCCGTTAAATTGTGGTTGAATTTAGTCAAAATTTGGATGAGAAATTAATACAACTCTGACTGCAAGATTCTCTGTGTAGAAGAAATGCTTGATTGCGCTCATTATCCTTATTTTATGCAAATATTTTTGCACAGTTTTGGGTACGAGTACAATCAAGCAATTTATTCATACATGCATGTGTTGGTCTCGTGAGCTAGCCTGGTTAGCGGGATGGCTCGTTTTCCAGTTTTAAAACTCTCTAATAACCCGCTGGCGGAGGTATATTCAGTCTGACTGCCCTCTAGTTACAAATGTTACATAAAGAGCTAGCTAGGTAGCGTATAGCTGCGCCTATTTTAAGTAACTTGGCCGGAACGTTGTTTAATCCTGTAGCTTTGTCTAGCTTCAAAGAATTTAATAAATTGAAAATTTCCTCTACAGTAGCTTTCTCAATAGAAAAGGTAGAGCCGACTGGAGGAATATAGTCTTGAAATGAGGGAACGTCTTCATCCGAAGGAATCAGTTGACTTGCTAAATTAGGCCTAACACCGGTAGTATGTTTACTTAAGAACTCTGGAATTTAATCGGATTTAGACAACACTATATTGCCAGATGTTGGTCTAATACTTAATTTGGATAGAATAATTTTTTTCTTGTCATGACATTGTTTATGGTTTTCCATATTAGCTTACTATTGCCTAGATTACCTTCAATTTGTTTCTGTATCTATACTGCGCATGCGAGTAGATACTACGTGGGCATGCAAGGTTTTCCGATGTTAGTTAAGTAACAATAGAATATTCTTTGGGACCAACCAAATTTCAGAAGGTTTTTCCAATCACATCCCGAGTCAGCCTGAGTTGTCTGACGCAACGCAGTAGACACATGTACGTGGAAACGTACCTATTTTTGAATTTTTTATTCATGTTAAATGTTAATGTTAACTTTATTAAATGCCCATCCCGCATATTTTTGGTCTTTTTATTCAGAATAATCCCAATATTTCAGGAATAACTTCGGGAATAATAGCGAATAGTAAAACGAATACAGGAATAGAATAGGGGGGGGGGGGGGGGAAGAGCATAATGTGCGGGGGCCTACCATTAACTAACCCTTATTTACCTTATTGGAATCCAAATTAAAAGACTTGATATACTGGGCAGCGAGCTGGTAACGCTGATCAAAGAAAGAGCCAAGTAGAGAGCACAATAGATCAAACGGGTCGGTAGCAACCACTTTGTCAAATACAAGCCCCAAGGTCTAAAAAAAGAAAGTTTACTAAGATAAACGACATTTTGTAAACGACAGCAAAGACTAACCAAACAAGTTCTTAATCCCCGGCCGAGCCTGCATGGGGAGGGTGCTAATCTGAACACGCGCGAAATTACACACGATTGGGAAAGAAATTCAGCGAGATGAAGACAAAAAGCTAAGAGATGTTGCAGTGGGATGAACCAACAATAAACACGACTAGAAACCACTGAAAAAGCAAGAAAAATTGCGATATAAAGACCGGAAAAGATGCCGACAAATGTGACTGAAAAAAACAAAAAGATGTTTCCTAATGTGTCTGTTCAAAGCCGGCAAAAGATTTATGCACTGGTATGTCTTACTTAACTCGAGAGAACAATGAATTGAAAAGAACACAAAAACAAACAGCTTTTTACATTTTAAAGAGAACCGTTTGTTTTTTTGTCAAGAGCCGAACGAGTAAACCAAACGCCGTAGGTAAAAAGACAAATTGAATTGGCAGTGTTTGCAGTATAAGCATCTGAGCAGAGTCGGTAAGTGATTCGTATTTAACTTACCAGTTTTGTTTAGCTGATTAGAGTGAGTCGGTATATATCCAAAACTTTTTCAGTAACAGTTAAAATAGCGAAAAACTTGTCACATAATATACATTTTCCCAGGTGTTTTTTTCCAAATGTTCGAGTGAAACTTTGCATTATACACTGTAAAAACTGACTGGTTAAAACAACCAATTTATTTGGTTGCAACCATATTAATATACATGAAAAAATATCTCGACTGTGATTGGCTGATTCTAGTGCAGTTAATCCCAAACAACAGTGCAGAATTGTGTTATCACAGTACAGAAATCTGTAATCACAGTGCAAAAATCTGTTATCACAGTGCAAAAATCTGTAATCACAGTGCAAAAATCTGTAATCACAGTGCAAAAATCTGTTATCACTAAGAACCAATCAAATTGATTGTACAGCGGATTTATCCCGACACAAAACAAACAAAGATGGCGGCCAAGATTCGGCGGTTTTGGGGATAATTTGTTCAAATTTGAAGCTAGTTATGCTTTAATATTGCCAAGTGAAGTACCTACAAGAAGACCAGAAGCTTCTTTATGCCTCGAGTAAACTTTTTCAAGTAGTAAAGGAAGCGAAGCGTTTTTTAACAAATAAATATGCGAGGAGTGGACGGCTAAACACGTACGTTAAAATGTTAGTACAGTTGTTTTGAACATTTTTTCATGTATATTATTAATAAGTAATAGCATGGTTTCTCGTGCGATTTGAAAAAAAATGCACTCGTGAGTTTTTCAAATACTTCAAATAGCACTCGTCCTTCGGACTCGTGCTATTTTGACAGTATTTGAAAAACTCACTCGTGCATGTTTTTTTTCCAAATTGCACTCGAAACCATGCTATTACCTATACTTATTAAATGGTTATTTATTTGGTTATTTAGTTAGTCATAACCATATTGAAATTGGTCAAAATGACCATTTATAGGTTATAGTTCGCGCAACCATTGTGAAATGACAATCGAAATATAGTAAGGTTAGATATACGCCCGAAACAGAGAACGTAGGAGTCTGACGTTTCGAGCGAAGGCCCTTCGTCAGAGAGAAACGTAAAGAGTGTAAACAAACAATGAGCTTATATAAGAAGGATAATCATGTGACAAAAAATAAGCCAATCAGATAAAAATAACAGTAACAAATTAAATGGTAATTGGTTAGTTATTTATAACCAAGGTAAATTGGTCATAAAGACCAATTACTTTATTCATGCATAAATTATCTTTGATGTAGGGTCATGTGCTGCGGCAATCTCGTTCCCAGAGCCCACGTTCCCCACCAGGGAAACGAGAGACTCTGGGATAATCCGTTGACGCCATCACAGGATTCTTGTGATCCGGAATAGGAATACTCATGTTCATCAGCCAATGAAATATCGATGTGAAACGGATTATCCCAGAGTCTCTCGTTTCCTGGGTGGGGAACGTGGGCTCTGGGAACGAGATTGGTGCTGCGGTTAATATATAGGTTATTGACCTTGCATATTAAATTACCTACTATATCGCTTTAAAACTACGTCTAGAACACTATTTTTTTGGTAAATAACGACAAATATCGTCTGTATCATGAATAAACTAAATCAGTTAATTACCTCGAAGTTGGTAACTAAGCTAAAGTTAGTTACCTCCTTCTCGGTAATTAACTCTTATTTTATAATTGGTTGTGTAAAATGGTCATTGCGACCAATTATTAATTGGTTAGTTTAAGCGATATGAAATTGTCATTCGCATATATTATAAAATGCCTATTTTAACCGATTATCAATTGGTTACTCTGCTACAACCAATGTAAATTGGTTATTGTGACCAATTATCAATTGGTTGTGTAAAATGGTCATTGCGACCAATTATTAATTGGTTAGTTTAAGCGATATGAAATTGTCATTCGCATATATTATAAAATGCCTATTTTAACCGATTATCAATTGGTTACTCTGCTACAACCAATGTAAATTGGTTATTGTGACCAATTATCAATTGGTTGTGTAAAATGGTCATTATCACCAATTAATTTATTATCGAGTCGGTTTTCTTTGTTCTTCCGAGGTCTTTATATCGCATAAAGACCTTGAATAATAATTAGATACGAAATTATATAGCATACATCCCTCGTTCTCGGGATTTATCTATTACTTAATAATTGGTTATTTGAAGCGATATGAAACAATAAAATTATGATATAAAAATTAGGAGAGCGGTTCTGACCACGAGAGCAAGGCCTAGGAGGAGTCGTATTCAGTCACTCGCAGAGTCGTTTCGATCCTTTCTGAAGAGCCGAAAAGGCCTGCCAGAAATTATACTTCACAGTAACTTATTTCGGCTATATACACGATGTAAATTGAAATCTGTAGACGAGAAGTAATCGAAATATTTTGTTTTAAGCATTGTTATTCATCAAGCCACATTTACACGGAGCGAACTTATCGCATATCGGGTTGCGGTCGCGATCGAGTTAATTATTAACTGAATAAATCGAGCGGTTACACGACGAAAATGCGAGCGATCGGAATCCAGATAATGTGGCTTCGTGTATTAAAAGATGTGTACAATCGGACTATACAGTTAATTCTTAACAAGCTGGCACCGGCATCTTTACACGAATAAAGTTAATAAAATGCATCATTTGCATTTGGACGTTAATTGTCGACACGAGGAGAGTTAAAGAATGGTATATATCAGGCTCGCGATCGCAATCCCTATAATTGGGCTCCGTGTAAATGGGGATTTACTTCAGACTTATGTTCTTAGATTATGTGTAAACTGATTCAAAATTGGTTGGAAAAACCATTTTGATTGTAATCAATTTAATTAAAAAATCCGCTTTTTATCAGTTGTCGCAGATTCATCTACTTGACAAATTTATTGAAAGAATAGGTCACCTGGATGCATCTAAGAGAACAAGTAAAAACGGTTGTTTTAACCAATTTTAATTTCGTCCAACTTACCTATATTTTTTTGGTTGCAACAACCAATGGTAATTTTGACCAGCATTTATTGGTCAAAATGACCATAGATATTTGGTTGAAAACACCAAATTAGAATTGGTTGAAACAACCTTTTTTTACTGTTTACATTTTTTCTCTCAGGTGCATCCAGGTGACCTTTTTTTTGTGGTTGTTTCAACCATTCAGTTTTTACAGTGTAGTTCTTCCCTGGTTTGTTTTCTCTCTCTCTCATACATATAGTTTTCAGGCTGTTAACTACGTTTTCTCTGTTCTGATGTTCTTCTTTGAGGTTCAACATTGGAATAATATTAAAACAATTTAATAGGCGCCTTTATATTAAGCGTCTGTAATTATTGTTTGTTTTTGCTATCAGTTTCTGGTACTATTAGGACGTGGCACAAGTTTTTCCTCAACCACTGCTATTTTGGAATAAAACATTGCTTTGAAAATTGGTCGAAAATAGAAAAACTATTAAAAACTATATTCCTCCCCCGGGTAATCTGACCGTGCTGACGTCAAGATTGCTTATGCCAGTCAACTTATGCCAGTCGACTAAAGGACTGGAGGCTAATCATCTTTACTTGCAGCCAGTAGCTGAATTACGAAGGATGCAGATCAACGTGGCCGTGTCGAGGCATATCTAAGGCGCTCCAGTTGAGACCACGCATCACAGCTAAGATGTTAGGTGTTGATTTTATGGAGGGAGGAAAACCGGAGAACCCGTCAGAAAACCCTCGAAGCACAGGAGAGATCAACTACAACTCTACTCACATAAGTTCAAAGCTCGACAACGGGGTGATTCCCAAGCGGTCACCCATCCAAGTACTAACCCGTCTAACCGGGCTTAACTTTTTGGTGAGAGGCAGCGCGCTAACAGCACACGCCACCCGTGCTTCCCAAAATCATGTGGCTACAAGTCACAAAAGCAACTACAACTTTCACAGCTTCAAGCTAAAAACATTATACTTTCGTGGAAAGTTCTTAATTTACCTGGCATATTTTATAGGCAACTATAACTCGTGAACAACATATCCTTCCTGACTGACACGACGATGCCAGGTTTTCCATTGTTGCTAAATTATCTCCAACCATAGTCCATGTAGAGATGCCATCTTCAGTTGACTTATTAAGGCCGTCATCTGTAGACTTCTGGCTTTGGCTTAAGCTTTCAATGAAACTTCCACTTGACTTCAAACTATTGGATAACGTATAACTCTCTCGGGGCGTCAATAAAGCTTTGATATCTTCCTCCAAGGACTCTGGGCTCACGATTTCTTGCGCAAGAAATATGCAACTCTACACAGTGTTCAAAAAGAAGGAACACACGTAAATATATATGTATACAGAACTGTTAGATAGTTAGTGAGTGCTTAGCCCTTTAACGCTCAGTCTCCGATATATCGGATGTCAAATAAACGAGAGATTAAAGCAAAAACAATGGGAGAAGCAAAAACAAAGTTAATTAGACAACGTTCACTACAAGCTGTGCCAAAACCTTGAACAGGAAGGTTGGCCAAGGTGTTACTCCATGCACCAATCAACAACCGATATATATGCCAGACAGTTCTAAAGGTCGTTTTCTTCCAGCTTGCCAGTGCACGTGAAAAAGAAGTGATACGGCACTTGCTAACCAATTAGAACATTACTTCTCTCTTCGGCGGGAAAAGTAACTAATTACAATTCGCGCAAGAGTCACATATAAGCTCAAAACGCGCCAAAACGAATCACTCTATCCAAGAGCTCTACATTGAAAGCTACTTGTAAGCTCTACACAGGAATTTTTTCCCACTCACCCACCGCTTCAAAATTTCACTTATACAAGCTCCACGCGGGTTGCGACGCAAATATTTTCAAAACGAAAAATATTGGTATATACGTCATTTGATAGCAGATATTTAGCTTAGTTTCCTCTATGTTGTGTTAAACAATGGACACCGGGAAGCATGCGGTAATTTTTCTCCACGAACGAACAGAGAGTTTGAAGAACTTGCAACTATTTTTGTAAATAATTCATTGGTGCAATTCTTGATGGTTTTATGTTCCTGCTGTAAAAAATAAAATTTTGGTTTGGGAATGAAGTGCTCCCAATGGTCACCTTCAAGCCCATAGACTCAGGTCATTTAATGTAAATATAATGATCAGTCGAATCGTAAGAACGGTCCAAGGGGATTATGACCCCTTGGTTCAGGTCGATGTCTTAGGGGGTCGCTACCCCTTTGGCAGGATATGTCCTACTTGGGGATTATTTCCTCTAGGGCATTAGCAGAGTCCTAATGGGGATTATATACTCCAGGACAACAATCTAAGGCCATGTAACAATGAGTCGTTGGGATGATGTTTGACCACAATTTTAGACAATCGGAGTACTTCACCCCAAACCCCTTCTCCCACAAAACTTTGTGTGTGTGCCATTAGTATCCATTCGCTTGGTTGTTCGGCCTTTCCTTTTAAAGAACGACTTGAATCATTAATTGTTATTAGACAAGTTACACAGACCACTAAAGCGTAACATGCCATGCGATGGTCAATACTGTTGCGACAAGTTGCACGAACCATTGCAGTGTGTAACTGTTGCACAATGGTCAAAATCATGCCAGACACATTGCACGAACTATTGCAGCGTGAAACATGCTGGGCAATGGTCAAAATCATGCCAGACAAGTTGTACGAACCATTTCAGCATGTAAAATGCTTTGCAATGGTCAAAATCATGCAAGGAAAGTTACACAAACCATTGAAGCGTGCCACATGCTATGTGATAGTCAAAATAATGCAAAACAAGTTGTACGCACCATTGCAGCGTGTAGCATACTGTGCAATGGCAAAAATTATGCGAGACAAGTTACACGAACCATTGCGGCGTGTTGCATGTTGTGCAATAGTCTAAATCATGCGAGAGAAGTTACACGAACCATTGCAGCGTGCTACATGTTATGCAATAGTCTAAATCATGCGAGACAAGTTACACAAACGTACAGACCATTAAACAGTATTACAAGATACAATGGTTCGCGTAGCTTGCTTCGCATGAATTATACAATTACACAGCATGTTACATGTTGCAATGGTTCGTGCAACTTGTCTAATAACGATACGTCAATGCCGTTGCAAGACAAGTTATTGTGCAAAGTTGCATCCCGTAACAGTCTTTTAGTAAAAAAAATGCTTTCAAACAATCAAATTTTCATTAATAATTCGTTCTCTTAAACCAAGCTTTAAAGTTGTTTTCTATGCTGTTACATGTTACAGCCCATAAAGCCTGGTTCACACTTGAGCATAAGCATAAGGCAAAACAAAAGAATGAAGTCAAGCCTGCAACATAAGGAAAGTCATAATTATAATCATAAGATCATAAACCAAGAGCAGAACAAAAGACGAAACAAGACGCCTGGGTCAGGCGTTCACTCGGGCTACTGGCATTGTGCAAAGTAGAGACTGTGGTAGAGACCTCCTCCGCAGAGGCTCTATAACACGCGAGCAAAGGTGGGAGTGGGCAGAGGAAGATCAGATCGACGACGAGTGAATGTGGTGCATACTTCACAGAGGTGAACATATTTACGATCAAGGGGTTGTCAGCCACATCACTGTTAAATAAACTACAAAGTCAGTCAGTCAGTTTCGAAATCTACCAACAGCGTACAAGAACACCTTGATCAAAAGGCAAAACTTTTTTGTGCAACTACAAAAGCGAAAGGAGCAAAGAACTTAAAACATGCCTCACGGCCTCACTCAGTCACACAGCCAACAACTCACCGGAAGTATGAATAGTAGCGGAAGTAAAATGTGCAAAAATGCAAAATCGTGACACCCCCCCAAAAAAAAAGAAAAAAAACCCTAGCCGAAACCTTAGACTCGGCTACCACAGTAGCCCGAGTAATGAAGAAAAATTCTCCTTGTTTTGTCTTCGCAAGCCCCAGAAGAGAATTAATGCTTTGTTTTTGTTTCGTTCCCCGCAGGAACGAAACTGTGACTGTGTTTGCTTTCCATTGACATCACAAAAGAAACTGTCATCACAAATGGAGATAGTCCAATCGCAGCGCAGTGTTGTTGGCAGCATAAGCCAAAACTTCAATATTATCCAATGAAATCAAAATTCCGCATAAAAAATTTAGTTGGAGGCGTGGTTAAACGCCAAAACGAAGTGAAATAATATTGCTGATCTAGCATAATTTGCTGAACGACGTAAACAATCCCGTGAGAAGTGAATCATATTACCATACTATGAACAAGCGAATGCCGAGTAGCTACTGTAGGAACTTTATCCCTCTTTGAACTCTTCGAAATTGCATTCTAACTGCTCGTTATATATGGCAACTGCTGAGAAACCAAACGACTTTAGATTTAATAATATATATATGTTATTTACCGGCTGGGAGGTTGCGGCCTCGGGCAGTTTTTGAGACCGAGGGAAATATTTCTCTATACGGACCGACCAAAACGGTAAATAACATATTTATTTTTTTATTAATCGTACGATTTATAATTTACATAATTAGGTAAATTAACATAATTGAATTGCGTAATCGAGATGACATACACGTGATATTCTCGTGGTATGTTTTTTTTTATATATATACTTCTATATAGTTTCATTTAGTGATTCAAAATATTGTGTTCACAAGTTTATGTATGTTTTGCCTACCATTTTAAATTGTTTTCATACGTCGTTGAGCAATAATACTTTAAAACTTTATAAATGTCGCTCGTAAATTTTGCTTTGTCATAGTTTTCCCAGCGTTTCTTTAAAAATTCGCTGTTTTCACATGCAGTTGTCAAAACCCATTTGGATAATAAAACTAATTTGCATCCCCGTAGCTCTCTGCTAAATATATTTGTTCTGTGGCAAGCGAAATAGTTCGATCAATTTTAAATGACAGAGTGTAAAACTTTTTTGTTTTCGTTTTTAAATCCACAGCGGTCCGTATCGGGGTCCGTAGGATACGGACCGCTCGCTAGCCAATCAGAGCATGCGAATCACATGGATACCGGCCCGCAAAAAAAAATAAAGATTGATATTGGGCGAATAGCATTCCGAAAGGTCGGGTCGAGTCAGTGGTCGAGTTGACCCTTGGCCTTGGAAAAGCTACTGAATCACTCAAGTATTTATTCCGATCAAATACAAACTTTGAAAGAATTACACACAGATTGAAGATTATTTAATAAATTTTAACTTAAATATCGGTGGCATAAATGACCGCTAATGTAGCCGGCTTTCCTAAACAGCGACATTTTATGTATCTACATATAAATAACCGCAACATTTCTGTCATAATGACGCCACATGTACATTTCTCCTAATCACTCCGAATTTATAATTCATATTAACTTCGTCGTTTAGACGACGTCAATGCGACTTCGTTTTAAACGACGAAATTAATTCAGACAAATTTAATATTTTGCATAAACACCAAAAATTAAATTAAGAGCAGGAAATTTATACATTTAATTAGTTGCGACGTCACGGCGTCGTCAATAAAAACGACCACGCATTTCAGTCTGATAACGACGGATACAACGTCTTAGACGAATTTACTCCCCATTTAATTGATGAAATTAAATTCGTCTGAAATGCGACGGTTGTGCGAAGTATAAACTAGGCCAAAAAGAAACATGAAGTGTGACTGTCCCGCTGTAATCGTTTTCTTGATAATCATAAAAAAAAATCCATTGAATGACATCAAGTTCAAATTCAGTTCCCCCGTAGCCCACTCCAGCGACCAATTGTACTTATACGTAGAACGTTACCTCTCCGCGACAGCGTAACCATCAATAAATTTTGCTTCTACCCACACCACTTTAGTTTCCCCGGATTCCTCCACCATCCGCATCATCAACTCTCGGCCCCGTCAGTTTCGCTCGCGGCCATTAATGCGTAAAAATTGTAGGCCTTTTCGCGTCAAACCACTGGCGGGAAATTGGCCGAGCTAAAATTCGTCATTGCCCCCAATCGGCATGTAACAGCCTCTTATAAGAGGCTGACGGGAACGAAACATTTTTTTTTTAGAAATAGTTTCTTGTTGTACTGTACTTGTGCTTATGTCGCTAGCGTGAACCAGGCTATTAAGCCTATTACGACCGGTCGATTACGGTAAGGTAAGGACCACAGGTGGAAGATTCTCAGTCAAACACAACAAGCTATATAACAACAAAAGATAAGCACCACTTCCGGTAAAAAATTGTTTTAATTTGATTGGCTGAATTTAATCTGAAAATGTCGTGTTTCGAATGACAGCACTTTTTATCGAATCTTTATCTCTCCTAGCTTTTAAAACAAATTATATTGAGAAGTTCAAAAACAGCAAAGATATTCGATCGGTAAGTACTCACAAAAGCACTTAGATAAACGAAACCAAATCACACTCACCAAGACAATGTCTAAATCAGTCGTTGACAGACCAAAAAGCACAGATAGTCGTCGAGCCTGAGTAATCTGTCCTTCGTCTAGTAATTCTCCTATGATTTCTTTTAAAACCTTCTGCACCTGAAATACAATGACATCATAGAATACATGTATAATGACACGGCGTTCACAATATATGGGATTGTATGTTCAGTCAAAACAACTGTTCCTCACGTGGCAAACTTAACTATACTGGCTCGAATAGCTACAATCGCGTGCAAAATGGTTGAGACATTTCCGTAACTTTTGTCCATAATTACGCTATCCGGCATAAATCGTACGAAAACTTTTCACTTGTCTTCATAATACCTGGAAGACAAGCAAGAACTGGAAGCACAGTTAAAGTGGTTCTCTAATGAAAATATTGTGGGCAATGTTTTTGCATAATGTTAAAGAGGATATGGTAGTTAGTCAAATTGCAAAAGTTTCATTTCAAAATTCGTTGAAGAAAAGGTGATATTTTACGTGTGAAGTTTGTAGTTTGGAGCGCCGCCATTAACGTGACCGAGCTTGAGGAGAATGAGTCAAGGAAGCTTATGACGTCATATACTTAATAACAACAATGACCACATGCACCCGTACCACATGCACTACATGTATATGTACAACTTATCATGTCAATGACCCTTTTGTTGACAACAATGATCTTTTGTTTTTGTTGAATCTATGGGGTCATAAGCTTCCTCGACTCATTCTTCTCAAGCTCGGCCACTTTAATGGCGACGCTCCAAAATACAAACTTCACACGTAAAATATCACCTTTTCTTCAACGAATTTTGGAAATGAAACTTTGCAATTTTCAACTACCATATCCTCTTTAAGATTATGCAAAAATATTGCCCACAATATTTTCATCAGAGAACCACGTTAACCATGCACTATTACACGTTCAGCTGGCAGCAGGAAGGCCAGAAAAAATCTGTCTGAAAAAAACAAATCACATCTGGGAAAAAACTTGACAGGAAATCTGGGTGGGGACCAAGATAACCAGCGCAGCTCCCGGTACAGAGCGATCATGCATTAACTACACAAAGAGTTATATTAAAAAAACACCAGAGTAAAATTCAAGTTTGATGACCAACACTGTTAACCAAGTGACTTCTGCAGCATGGTACTGCTCTTTAAATAAGTACTCGTCTGACCACCCGGTCTGAAGCAACATCCTTTTGGGAATATAGCCATAAGTATAGACAAAAGTGCCATAATGAATACACTATCCTACTACACTGCATAACGCAGGAAAGTATTTATTCTATGTATTACAAAATCACTTATATCTCATCAGACCAAATGCAAACATCGTGTTGGCTCACGTCATATAGACAAAAACAACTCGACAATCAACTTACATACCTTATTATCGTTGATATGATGCGAAGAGTTGCCTTCCATTGTAAGAAATTGTTCTTGAAGTAGGTTGAAGTTGAAGTCCACGTTACAACACGTAAAGTTGTGAAGAGATGTTTTCGATTTCCCCTTTTTTTAAAAAAAAAGAAAGATTCTCGGCTCTAGTGCAGTTAGCATGGCAAATCGATCCAAAGCTAAACATCTATATTTTGCTTAGCCTGCGAGCATGACATGGCATGTAATGCAACGTAACGTAATGGTGTAATGTAATGTAATGTATTGTAACGTAACGTAATGTAATGTAATGGTGTAATGGAAGTAATATTTCATAAACGAGTGGGAGTGTTTTACCAGGGGTTACAAACATGAGAGGACAATGAAAATCACCAGGCCATTATAACCGAGTAATTTTCATTGTTCTCGAGTGTTTGTAAAACATCAGAGAATAATGAAAATCGCGAGGCTGCAAAATATAAACCGGTTTATCGTTCTTGTTTATTCCGTTTTAGAAAACCAATCGGAGGGCTAGGGTCAAAATCTTACCCTAGGTCTCTGATTGGTGCGGCACGAATAAACAACATACAAAAACACCTACCGCGAATATTTTGAATAGCTAAAAAATCTGGTAAGTACATTGCCGTAATAATTTTGGAAATATCGTTGCCTGAACCGAGAATATCAAAGCTAAATTTGACGTAAATCAGGAGGATTCTTTATCACGGACATGGTACTGATTTCGTTTGTGTTTTCTTCATGAATTATTAAATAATTAAATAATATTTATTATTATTAATTCTGAACTATAGCCTGGTTTCCATATAGCCTGCGCCCTAACGGCGGCAAGGAAGTTTTATTAATGGAACAGATTGCGTCGGTATGCCGGCGGTATCGCAGTCACATCGACGGCGGCACTAGAAAAGTTGAATTTGGTTCAACTTTCAAAAAAAAAATCATATGATCAGTGTTAGCCAATCGGAGTATGGGTAGAAGGCGCCATAAATAATGTCAGCGTTTTTTCAAGCCACGTGCCGGCAACGCCGCCAAGCAACTCGCCAACCAGACGCAGACACCGCAGTCACATTCTCAACTTTGCCGGCGATGACTGCGGCCGGCAGGACGCAGGCGGCTCTTGCGGCTATATTGAAACCAGGCTATAAGTACAAAACCATACCTCTTCTGCACTCTTTACCCTGTCGTTAATTATACACAACCACATCTGACATTCTAGTTCTGCTTGATCAGCCAGAGATTTTGGTGTTGTCCTGCCACTGTTCCTTCGTCCTGAAAACCAATTAAACGCCAGGCATAACAATGTAGCTTTTTCAGCTGACGATAACGAAATAGCAGTAGACTCTTCCTAAAAATCAGAGATACAAAACTATATTGTTGTTTAACTCGTAATTTTTATAGCATTAAGTCACTGCCACTGTTTAAATTTAGATTAGATAAATTATCCACTTATTTTAAACAAGATGTAAGGATATCTATGTTTTATTATCTTTAATAATATACATAAAAAAATTCTCAATCTTGATTGGCTGTGAGCAGTGCAGTTTAAAATCTCTCTGGGCGGCATCTGAAGTCTTATTTATTTTACTTTATAGAATACCCTGGTTGCTATGCGTGTTTTCATTGGTTGTTGGCTATGACATATTGAGGACAGACACATGGACACGTCATATCACATCAGCTGACTTGCTTTCTTCCTTCTTCATGCCCCAAAATCCGGCGACAGTTTCTATAAAAACCTTTTAAGCCTGCATGGCTTCCATATAATCGCTACGATCGCCACAATCGCTCAAAAATAAACTCGGCGATCGCAGCGATCATATGGAAACCACTGACGCAACGATCGATCATATGGAAACCACTGACGCAACGATCGCGATCGCCATGATAGAAAATGTTCTATCTCGGCGTTTTACATGGAAACGGTGATTTTGCAATCTCAGTGATCTTGGCGATCAATATGCATCCCAGCGGACCATTAAAACAATGGCCGCGATCAACCATGGATCCCAGCGGACCATTAAAACAATGGCCGCGATCAGCCATGGCCGCCTTAGTGATCATATGGAAACAGCGACACGATTGTTGATCGTTGTGATCGCCGAGTTAATTTTTGAGCGATTGTGGCGATCGTAGCGATTATATGGAAACCAGGCTTTAAATTTTTGTATTGTATAAAACAAATAGAGATTCCGTTTTCTGTTCAGCTATAGATGCACAGAAGACGTCACAACGTCGTAAGAACTCAACTGCGTCTCGTGGGCCACTTTTTTGTTCTTACCACGTTGTGACGTCATCTGTGCTTCGATAACTGAGCAGAAAACGGCAAAATGGAATCTATTTGTTAACTGGCTAACGCCACACACGATTTTATTCATCACAGAGAAAATCCACGACGGGAAAGGATTAAGGAAATACAGAACAAATTTTGAAGCCAATGAACCAATAAAAAATACTAAACACTGAAAGCCAATCACGTTCTGCAGCAGATTTGGATGAATGGTATTTTCCAACCTCGTTTCCAGGGTCTTCCTGCACAAAATCACGATCGGAATTCGCGGCTGTCGTGGGGCGCGAAATCCAGGTTGACCTGGATTAGCTACGCATACGTAGAACGAATATCTTGTGTGTAAACGTCATCAATAGACGCGAGACCAAGCGAGGCTGGCGCGAGATGAATCAGGAGCGAAGGAACATTGTGGTATACGTGGGTTCATACGATAAAGTCAGGAAGATAAAGGAAAACAATGGATCCGTTGAAGAGGATACTAGGGATATTGTAGGATATCAAGCATTGAAATCAAATATGACGGGAAAATTAGACGAAGAACAAGGTGCGATCTAGTATCGTAAACCTCCATGTAAAATGACTAAAATCTGTTGTTTGTTGGCTGTTTACTACCCCCAAAAGAAGTCGGGTTGTTTTGTTGGCAGATTTGTGTACCCAATTGGCCTTTAAAACGGATTTTAAAGTTCGAATCAGTCGTGGAAAGTACCTGACGACTGACGAAGTGACGAAGTGACGAGCTGACATAAAACAAACCCAATCAACTATGGAACATGAATGAAGATGCCAACTGTCAGACAGCTTTGATTGATTTCTTCTTTGTCTAGCTTGATGTTGTTTTTGGCTATATATGGACAGTTCACTTGTTATTGTTTTGCGTGTGTGTGTGTTTAGAATTTAGAGAATTTGCATCAAGCTTGAGGACGACTTAGTTGAGCCAGCGTACACGTGGCGTGCGAACTGCCCCATGAGCGTGGCCGATTTTCTATGCGATTCTTGATCGTGAAAGAAAGATGCCGAACCATGATTCGGAATAGTGGAGAACAATTCTTTCTTTCAAAGTTGAAGCTAATTATTCTTTAACATTGCCAAATACAGTGTCTGCGAGAAGACTAAGAGATTCTTAGTAATTCGAGTACTAGTAAAAAAGCAAAGCGTTTTTAAATAACCAAATATACGAAAAACGGACAGGACGAAAAGGCACAGTATTTTCGTAAGTACAGTTAAGATGAACATTATTTTCATGCATATTATTATTAAGCAATAGCTTTCGTGCAATTTAGAAAAACATGCACTCGTGAGTTTTTCAAAGACCTCAAATAGCACTCGTTCTTCACACTATGAAAAACTCACTCGTGCATGGTTTTTTTTTCAAATTGCACTAAAACCATATAAAATAAAATAAAATAAATTGAAAGAAATGAAATTAATGAAATCAAATAAAATAAAATAAAACAACACCTTCAATTTAAAGCAAGGTTTGGGGCGTGTACCTCAAAGAAGTGTCCAGCCGTCGCACATTTTTGCTCTTCCAGGTACTGATCGCAACTTTCCCAAAATGCAATTCGTTCTCGTTCGTTCTCCCAAAGACGTGAAGCTTGGATGTCTTTCTTCTTTTTAATAATCTAGAATAAAAAGAAAGCAGACTAAAATAAACCCAACTCTGTATGCTTAAGGCAAATACAATTTACATTGAAATAAAAGTAGCGTGATGCGTAAGCAGTGTTGAAACAACAATCGAAACATAGTAAGGTTAGATATACTACCGAAACAGAGAACGTAGGAATCTAACGTTTCGAGCGAAGGCCCTTCGTCAGAGAGAAACGTAAAGAGTGTAAACAAAAAAATACTCTTTACGTTTCTCTCCGACCAAGAGCCCTCGCTCGAAACGTTAGAGTCGTTCTCTGTTTTGGAAGTATATCAAACCTTACTATATTTCGATTACAACTTACATTGCTTTGTTATATTTTATATGTAAGCTATCCTGTTTTTCAATAAAACAATCCACGATTGATTCAAACAAACGAATTTTTAACAAGTTGGAAAAAGTGAACTCCATTCTCCATCACAAACACGCCTGCACATTTTCAGCAAGCATATATTATTGGGATGATTTCGCATATATTATAGGATTATTTCATTAAGCATGAATACAAGCATCAAGAATTTCAGTTTCCAGCCCAATTATGATGCACTATGGGATATCAAAGGTCAAGTGAGCACCAATTAAGTCAGTGCCATTGTTGTGGCTCATGAATATTCTTTGTTAACAATGACACTGAATTAATTGGTGCTCACTTGACCTTTGATTCTATCCCATAGTGCATCATAATTGGGCTGGAAACTGAAATTCTTGATGCTTGTATTTCCCCGTCAGTTCGAAATGGCGATCAATAGAGTGCTGATGAGTGAGGCATGCGATGACATTTTAGAAACGTTTAAGATTGATTGTCTAAAAGATTTACAACAGCAAGCTCTAGAGAAACTGGTTAATGCCGGCCAATATATTTTCGTCATTCAGCCTACAGGATCGAGGAAGTCACTTATATTTCAGTCAGCCTCTATAGTTTTTGATATCGTGAAATTAATTCATGAAACACTCCTCCTCGTGTATGATAATTACAATGCATAACAAATGGTGAATTACCTGCTGCAAACTAACTTTATCGCTGGGTATGTCCACAAGTGTCGCATAATCCTGAGCTTCCGTAAACCTCTGTTGCTGTAACAATTCCTCCAGTACTCTCTCTCTTTCGGATTCATCAGAAGTCAGGTCCACGCACTGAGCGAACACCGAACCTTCTTCAAGTACGTGGCTAATCTTGTAGAGTTTCTTAAAATCTGGCACTACATACAAAGTGAAAAAAAAAATCAAAACGGCGATGAACCTCGATCTGTCTCAGTCACTGAGCTGTATATAACGTCCCCTTTCAAAATGGAAAAATTTATGAATCCTGTTCCCTTCAGTGCATGTTCATAGTAGGACTGCATGCTGACCACCTTTTATCATTGGACTGTTGGCGATTTATATACCCTTTTCCGTATTTTCTCTTAAAATATTCTTCGCTTGCACTTGGCGTCATGACGGCCAATGTTGGAGGAATTTTAACAAAATAATCTCATTAGCAGCTATTGTATTTGGAGTATGTTTTCCTCCAACATGGCCGCCGTATCTTTGTCTTCTAAATCTCAAGGGATTGATTGCAAACCACCAATTGTACATTTCAACACATCATGTAATATTTAAAACACGAGCAGGAGTGTTTTATCAGATTTAAAACCACGAGGGCGCAGCCCGAGTGTTTTAGATCTGATAAAACACGTGATGCGAGTGTTTTGAATGGCTTCAAAAACGATTCGTTATTGGATGTTATGTTCATTAGTATTCTTTATATAACATTGTATGTTCATTAGTATTCTTTATATAAAATTGTATGTTCATTAGTATTCTTTCTGACGCCAAGAAGTTTTATCAGGTATAAAACCACGGACATGGTACTGATTTCCTTTGTGTTTTCCTCATGAATTATTAATGAGTTTTTGAATGTCTTTAAACAGTTCGTGGTTGCATCAATGGCCAAAGCACACAAACGATGTTTTGATCACAGAGTCAAATAAACAAACGCGTATTCAAAAGAGAACAGTTTTTCAGCCTACTTTGCCTGGCCAAACTCGACAAAAATTACACGAAGGAAAGTTAAAATTTTCATTCCGCTTAACCGAGTTGACCCGGCAAGCAGGGATCCCAGCAAACCGCGCTGTAATTCCAAAGTGCTTTAAGGGCCTGTTCACATGAGACCAGGTTATCTTGAAGGGTATAGGGATAACTCGGGGGCTAGGGTAGGTCAAAGTTGACCCGGTTTCACATGATAAAACGCAACTACCGAGTTGTACCCCACTAAGGTCTGCTCAAACGAGCAACACATTCCGTTCCCTTTGTGTACATGGACCAATGAAATTACACCATTGTCGTGCTAAATAAAGCCGTCCTGGGCTGGTATTGTTATGTGTAATTTGTTTAGTCGAAAGCTAATGTTTTGAAAAGTTTAGCCTAGAACTTAACGAAATTTACGAAGAATACTGTTTTGACTATGTTCTTGCTGCCTATGCAAACAAATAAGCGTGAAAGTCAGTGTAAAGCGCAAGAGCGTTGAGAGAAATTTAAGATTGTAAACAAAAGCTCAAAGGTGTTAACGGTTTTATAGCGTTTGAAGCGACTGCCCAAATTAGTTTACTTGAGCTTTACAACATTTACGAAGAATGGTATTATGAATATGTTCTTGCTGGTCATGTAAATAAATCTGTGCGAAAAGCTTTAAAAAAGCTACAAGTGTCGGCGAAATGTATCTAGCGGATAATAATTATTTACCTGGATGTCTGGCCAGCTTCATATATTCCAGTGACGCTTTTAAATTTATTTCATGCACATGTATTCATATCGCGATTCAGTTACAACATCATCTTATTGATTCTATTTACGCAAAATTTTTACTAAACCGTATAAGCAATAGTCTTCGAAATATTGGTTAAAACGGTCAGCTCAAACCTCAAGGTCTATAGCTGTAGATCCATGGTATCGGATTCGCCGATTCAGATTTTCTTTCGTTGTCCAACGAATCCGTCGCAGAACCGTCGCAGTAGTCTCATTTACAGGCGTTCTTTGTATCGGTCCTATATAAATACTCCATCTTCACTATAATTATAAATATACCACATCAACCTCTCCCTTTCATATGAATTTAGATCGGTTAACTTTCATCAAGCTCGGTCATGTTGTATAATGTATACATGGCCAAGGTGAAGGTCAGCCTCCCAGATTTTAGGAGCCTATCTCTGATTGGTCAATCTCTCGGAACGGAATGTGTTGCTCGTTTGAGCATACCTTAGTGGGGGACGAAAATATCGAGGCCCGCAAAGAAGGGCTGCGAAGGAGGCTCAGTTGTACCTGGCCCCCGAGATAACCCTAGCTTTCACGTGAACAAAAGAACACGCCAGTACAGAATAGAAATACAACCAGAAGTCCAACTCGAGTGACAACTTGTACGCATTTCTTCAATGCGCAGGCGCGATATTTTACGCCATCCGACGCCATCCTACGCAATGTCCTACGCCATCCTACGCAATCCTGGCAAGTCCCCCCGGCAGTTTTAACCTTCTTTTGAAGATCCAAACTGCCGGGGGAACTTGCCAGGATTGCGCAGGATGGCGAGGAATCAAGATGCGCGAGGCGACATGCGCGAGGACATAAACTTCAAAGGTTCCGACGCGAGTTGGACTTCTGGTTGTATTTCTATTCTGTGACGCCAGTATTGTAACGTCAATAAAACACACGCAAATGGCACGTGAACAAGAATAGAGCGTATAAATTAGAATGCTTTTTACAATGTACGCATGCGTAATTATACAAAAGTTGACCCTAACCCCCGAGATAAATGGGGTGAAAGCGTTCACATGGAGGTAGAGTTAACTCTGGCCCTAGGGTTACCCCATCGCTCAGACCGAGTTATCCCTATCCCCCGAGTTATCTCGGTCTCATGTGAACGCTTTACTTTTTTAACATGGAAATAAACTAACACCGAGATATCTTGGGGGGTAGGTATAACCCTACTCACGAGATAACTCGTCTCATGTGAACAGGCCCTAACCCTAATCAGGAACGGGCATGGAAACGAATTGGTAAATGACAATGTGATTGGTTACAAGCAGCGTCAGCTAAGGATCGAGTCAGTTTGTGAAAATTGATCGTCTAGGTATAGTGTAGTCTTGAGAAAGACTGTTGTTATTTATTTATTTATTTATTTACTTTAGCTGATAATAACACACAAAAGATACATATCTAACTAGCAGCTAAGGAGCTAACACAGCGTGAGCCAATTACGTTGAGTGACCTATTAAAATAATAAGTAAACTAATAAGTTACAGTACAAACTCGCCCCCCCCCCCCCCCCCCCCCCACCTCCGACCTACAACTGTATACCACTAAAAACAACATTTCATTGCAACTGTTAACTGCCTTGCTTGATGGCATTTCGGACATATCGATTTTCACGACCGTTGATTGTGGGACTCGACAGATTGCGTTACTTATTGCACTAACTACAAGCAACGACTTACGCTGGAAAGTCGGTACACAAACTTAGAACAACAACCATTAAATCGATCACAACCATTACCAGCACCTTAAAGAAGACTTATCCATAACGCTCTACAAACAATCAGACAAACAGTAGACAATTTTTTTTCGACAACACCGACAAACAAATACCGACAGCACCAACCCACGAACAAAACCCACCTCCCGAACAACACCCACAACGGATTCCACATATACTGCAATCGTGACATAATGAACCAAACCACATAAATATAGGCGAACCAGACAGAAACCTTTCACTTGACTCTGAAGATGACCGCCGCTGAGGCCGTCGAAACGTCAGCCACAAACATCAACAGTCTTTCTCAAGACTACACTAAGCTATATAGACGATCAATTTTCACAAGCATGTACTAATCCTAGGTTCAAACCATCTACTTTATAAGGATTCAGTAATAAGGACGGCACATGTATTTTAACATTTCCTGGACATAACATAACTCTTAAATAATTGTATATTTTCTATCCTATATATTGCAGTGTCCTGGCGAGTTCTGGCTTAACTTACCCTTAATTGAAAAGCCATTGCCAAATCTACTGTGACATAACAAGCGCAAGAGCTGAACTTGCGTGTGCATAGTTTGACACGACCTTAGCATGTTTTGTACCACACCATCGGAGATCTTCTCGCACCAAGTAAGATCTCCAATAACCATTTGACTCTGCAGGTCTTCATTAACCAATACCTTAAAATAAAAACAACGGAACGATTATAAAAAATGATCAATTTTTAAAATTGAAATTATAACGTGCCTATGATACAAAAAGTGTGTTTTACTTGAAAGACTGACACTTAAAATGACAGAGTAAGATCGCTTGCAGTTTCTCGTTTCCTTGCTTCGTTTTTGAGGTATTTTAGGTTGTTTGATATTCAAATTAAACCTTTTGACGACACATGCGCATAATGAGTTATGGGAGAAAGTTATATATCTTTGCTATTATCATATCAAACCAATCACTTGAAAATTCTACATGTTTGGTGTTTGGAAGTAACACACCCACATGCATACTTAATTTGGCTTAATAATAGCAAATATGTACAACCTTCTCCAATAATTCATTACAGTATGCACCTGTGACGATTTATATTTTAATAATTTGCATATCAAACAATCTGAAATATCTCAACGACGAAGCACGGAAAAGAAAAACTGAAAAAGTGTTCTTTCAAATAAGACAGACTTAAGTTTCGATTCACAGGCACTTTAATACAACGTTTCAATCGCTTGGAGCACCCACTTGTCAATGGAGCACGGGAAAAAGCGCGGAAAACATTCTCGGAGGAAAAAGAAGAAAGACATTCGTCAAAGACAAAGCAAACAATTTACCAACTGATCTGTGGCAACATTAAAAGAATAAGTGGAGGTCCTGGAATATTTATAATAAATGTAAAGCGGTTCAAAAACACAACCAAAATACTTCCTGTGGCATACGTTGATTTCAAGCCGTGTTTACCATTATTTTGAGTCTTATTCTATGTTGTAAGTAATATTTCATAAACGAGTGGGAGTGTTTTACCAGGGGTTACAAACACGAGAGGACAATGAAAATCACGACGCCGTTATAACCAAGTAATTTTCATTGTTCTGGAGTGTTTGTAAAACATGCGAGAATAATGAAAAACGAGGCTGCAAGCCGAGTGATTTTATTGTTTTCGAATGTTTTACAAACACGAGAGAACATTGAAAATTACGAGGTAATAGGCCGAGTGATACTTGTTCACGAGTGTTTTGGTAAAACACGATACACGAGTTTACGAAATAGCTTCTCAATCGTCAATTATAGTAGAGGGACTTGGTGATATTGGTGCATATTAGATTTATAGACAATGGTTTCACGTTGAATTTATAATTAAGAAATGTACGTGGTAATAAACGGTTCTTTGTTTGTGCCGTTTATTATCTGATTTCTTAATTATGAATTCAGTTTGCGCGACTTTTACCGGGTTTCAAAACTTATACACATAACCAAATATTTTCCTCTGATTGGCCAATTAGCTCATGAATTATTAATGAGTTTGAGAAATAATAGTTCACGGTGCACCAGGTTTAGAGTGTTCAGTCGACTAAGGATGCGATGCACTTGAAAAGTTGGAAAACACTCAAATATCTCGGCTATCGCCTCGAGCATCTTTGAAACCAATCTTAATCCTTTCGATCGGCATATACCTGCCTCGTTTTAACAGTTTAGGTCATTGTTACACAAGCGCTATTTAACCGATCTCTTAAATTTCTAGAACGTTGAAAACAAAATAACTTGGAAATCTATCTGTCCCAAATGCCGCGCGCCACGAGATCTTCTTTCTAGCCTCGACAAGGCCACGTTGAGGTGCGTCGTTCGCAATTCAGCCGCTGGCTGCAAGTAAGGATAATTAGCCCCCAGTCCTTTATCCTAGTCCTTTATCCTATTAACTATAATTTGTACTACTCTTTCATGTAATATAGACCTACCATATTTTATGCTTTCAACGTTAAATATCTTATGTATACTTTTACTCACTTAAATTCTATTTTATGGTCTATTGTGTACATGGACGTTTTTCATTTAGGGCACACTTAAGTTGGAGCCAGGCTCTGTTCCGTTGTCCAACACTGTGATAATCTTTAATGCATGTATTTTGTTATATTTATTCACGGTGGAAGTTTTGTAAATAAATAAAATAAATACCAATCGTCAAAATCGTTAAACGCGCAATAGCCTGAGAGCCGGCTCACTATTTGGGATGCGTTGGGTCGGTTGAGAACGAGGCGCGAGAAAGAGGCTGGGAAGAGAGGAAAGGGAAAGAGAGCCTGCAGTATTTATAGACGAATTTATGCGTCGACAACATAACACGTTATTCCCATTGGCCCTTTGGGGGACCCCACTGTCTGTGGCCCTTAGTTTCCGAACTAACCCTACCTAACCCGATTTATGCCACTGGTGTAAGTGAAACTTTAGTCTGAAATGAAAACTTAACAGAAAAACTGTTTTCCTACCACCACAGGTTAAACCAATAAATGGGCGTAATTCGTATTTCAATACTTTGCGTGCAGGCTCTTTTTCCGATGAGCTGGCTAGCAGATTAAACCCGCACTGTTTCAATATAATTGCAAAATTTTCATCTCAGCGATCGCTGGATCGTCAAGATCGCTAAGCGTATAGTTTGCATATGATCGCTACGAAGGTCGAGTTTATTTTCGAGCGATCGCATCGATGGCAGAAATTATATGGAAACCAAGCTTAATTAATATATCCAACAAGAGTAGCTCCAATGAACAATACTTACAGACTTGTGATGGAGAACGAAGTTGGAAAGTTGATCAGCCGCAGCTACAAAGTCCATATGAATTGAGAAAGCTTCATAAAATCGCATTAACGGAAGCAACATATTGTTCTGTAAAAATAACATTAAAAAAAACCATTTAAGGTCTTCATTGAGGTTTGCAGGATCATTTCAGGAAAACGCTCTCAATTCGTCAGAATTTATGCAGCAAAAATAAAATAGATATCGTTAAAAAGCTATTAATTTGAAGAATACAATGTTGTATTTGATTTTGCGATAAACATGAAACCAATAATAGTTTTGTATTTTTTAAATGTCAGTCTAAATCCCAAGAAATTATCGTTTCCCCCCATAAAAAGTTTTGCACAGGTGTTTCCAATAAATGCAAAAAACAGAATTTGCATAAAATCTGTCGCTTACCACAGACACAATTTCTCTAGATACGGAAGCGCTACAAGTATAATCAAGACTACCACTAGAGCTGTGCAATGAACTAAAATGAAGCTCATGAGACCTGTGCAAAACTTTTCATGAAGAAAATACGTCATTTCTCATGATTTAGACTGTCGAGCCACCTTAAGAAAAACTAGAGGGCTTCACTCGGGGCGATTCAAGTATAAACGTTCTATTCTCAACCATATGGTTTGACTTTAATTGTTTGCTTTATTACGTCTCTCAATATTAAAGCGTTATATGTTGTTCATATTTCTGTTTTGCAGTTCGATTTCGAGATACATTTGCAGCAAAACGGTGTCAGCGTTTGTTTGTTTTTAATTTTGTGGAATTTTGCTGATTTTATTGACGACCTAATTTGAAAACACTTTTTTCCCACCAACATTCAGACGAAATAAGTCATAAAATCGAAACCAGGCTAAACATATAGAAACGCTGACACTACGAGAAAGCCGATTTTTGAACAAAATAGAAGACTTAGCCCTCTGGTTTTACTTTAAAAATTGACAACTATTATTAGCTTGCGTTTATGGCAAAATTAAATACAACATTGTATTCTACAAACTAATAGCTTTCTAACGATATCTATTTTATTTTTGTGGCATAAATTCTGACGAATTGAGAGCGCTTTACCAAAATGACCCTGCAAGACCTTAAATCGACAGCATGGAACCATCAGTAGGTGTGCGTGGTAATACAACTGGTTTTAAACTACAAATATATTCCCAACACAGCCACATGAAGAATCAGGCAAAGTTTAACGCTACTCTGGATTTTTGAACGTAAATTTAAAAGTTACTGTTGATGACCCATTGTTTCGACACTCCAATCTAGTGTCTCCATCATGGGTGATCGTTGTGAAGACAGGTCCCATATTTATAATCTCAAATAGAACCGATGAAGACGTTATCTATCAACAAGATGCAAAGATAACAAGATAGGCTTCTGGTAATACACCACCGTCAACCCGGTTTAATGAGGCGTGGGCCCTATTATTGTGCATACCAAGCCTCCAAACAACGTCTTTGATGACACCGTGGATTGGCAGTGATAATTTTTTAATCATCTCACACGATCTCATGGCTAGTTCGGCACGCGTGCTCCGAGAAATCAGAATTCTCTTCTTTTATTACCTCTGCAAGGAGGTTACGTTTTTACCCCTTTCTTTCTTTCTTTCTTTCTTTCTTTCTGTCTGTCTGTCTGTCTGTCTGTCTGTCTGTCTGTCTGTCTGTCTGTCTGTCTGTCTGTTTGTTTGTTCGGAGTGTCGAAACGTTGGGTCATGAACAGTAACTTTTTAAAGCCAGAGCAGCGTTGGAAATATATTTGTTGACATATAAGAACCTTTTGAGAAAATAGTGGTTCTTACACGTGGGTTTTTACTGTATCAGCTAGAAGGTACAACGTACTTACTGGGTCAAATAAATAAAATGCCTTTGCCAGGCAATGAGCAAAGTCTGCCCCAAATTTAGAAATAGTTAGGATGAGAGATTGAAGATCATCCAACGTCCAGCACTGAATATCTATGAATATTAAATATAAATCATCAATAAAACACTGGCATGAAATGAAGGAAGAAAGAGAGAAGGAAAGAAGAAAGAGGGAAGGAAGATAGGCAGGCAAGAACGGCACGATCGAAAATCGCCCACGCTCATGGGGCAGTTCGCAGGCCATGTGCGTGCCATGTGCAGGCCATCAAGTGAGTTGATGAAATTTACTAAATTCTAAACACACACACAAACACAAACACAAACACAAACACAAACACAAACACAAACACAAACACAAACACAAACACAAACACAAACAAAACAATAACAAGTGAACTGTCCATATATAGCCAAAACCAAAATCAAGACAAAGAAAAAATCAATCAAAGTTATCTGATAGTTGCATGAGATATTTATTCAAGCACCATAGTTGATTGGGTTTGTTTTATGTCAACTCGTCATCGTCACTTCGTCAGTCGTCAAGTATACTTTCCACGACTGATTCGAACTTTAAAATCCGTTTTAAAGGTCAATTGGGTACACACATCTGCCAACAAAATAACCCGACATCTTTTGGGGGTAGTAAACGGCCAACAAATAACAGATTTTAGTCATTTTACATGGAAGTTTACGATACTAAATCGCACCTTGTTCTTCGTCTAATTTCCCCCCATATTTGATCCCAAGTCAGCAAATGCTTGATATCCTACAATAACCCTAGTATACTCTTTAATGGATCCATTATTTTCCTTTATCTTCCTAATTTTATCGTATGAACCCACACGTACCACAACGCTCCTTCGCTCCTCATTCATTTCGCTCCAGCCACAGAATAAGGATTAACCAGAAGTCCGACTCAGTGTGGGCACCTTTGATGTAAGCGTCCTCGCGAAATGTCGGCCTCGCGATCCCGGCGCCATTTTGAAAGTAAGTGCCCCCGGGAAATTAGCCCTCTCGTCCTTGCGACCCTCGGACTCCTGTATTCAATTACTCTTGGCCTTCGTGTGACCTTTTAATTAACTTTATATTGTTATCTATCTATATAAACAATATTTAGTTAAGTAAACAAGTAATTTACTTTAGTAATAACATAGTCACCTCGCTTTCTTTTGTTTTAACAGGGACGTTTACTGTCGTATTTCCCTCATCAATACTGGATGAGGGACATTTAGAGTAAACATCCCTCATTACTATTTATTAATAATACGCTTCAAAGAACAAATTCATTTACACACAAATTTTCAAGTGTTTATTGTTTCACTTATTATAAGTAAACACATGGTTTTGAGGGATATTAGTGATTAAATGTCCCCGAAAGCCGAGGGAGGGTTTTGTGGCTAAAGGCAGACTTGCAAAAAAGTCCTGCACTCGCAAAGCCGGGTTTTACATTTCTCGATTTTGCCGACACATTTGTTTATAGAAAAAGATTGCTAACAATTTCGGAACTACGCATTGTTGAAATACATCGGGTTCGTATGTTGTTAGAAATTTTATAAGCTTTCATTTGGTATATAATTCAAATTTTAGTGTTACCTGTAACTTTTTTAAATGTTCAAAATGTTCTCACCATTGTTCGTAAAATAAGAATTATATAATGGAAATGGACTCCTCACAAGTGTTACAGAATTTTGGATTTTGTTTTTAAATACTAAACGCACAACCCTGAACTGCACATTTGAAACAGAGGATACTGTCAAGTGCTATTCATGTCAGAACATTTAATTTTCTTGCTGGGAAGTATTTTAAAATATGAAAAAAACATCATTATTTTGGTCTGGACCGTCTCAAATTTATGTATTTTTTAAGTTTGTTTTGCCTTTTGCTGTTTTGGTGTTTGCAATTCAGAAAGACTTCTGGTATGAACCTCAGATATTTCTTAAACAGAAGCTAATTCAAATATGAAAGGAGTGGAAAAGTTTGCAGATTTCTAGTTGAAGTAGAAAAACGTTTTTGGTGCAAATTAGTAGTCATACGTTTTGGACATATGAAAAGACAATAAAACTTTTATGGTCAATGGTGAGAATATTTTGAACATTTAAAAAAGTTACAGGTAACACTAAAGTTTGAACTATACACTGAATGAAAGCTTACAAAATTTCTAACAACATACATACTCGATGTATTTCAACAATGTGTAGTTACGAAATTTTTAGCCATCTTTCTCTATAAGCAAGTGTGTCGGCATCATCGAGAAATGTAAAACTCAGCTTCGTGAGTACAGGACTTTTTTGCCACGGACTTTTACCCGTAGTATCCGCGTACTGAAGTTTTAATAACCTCGTGGTCAAAGAATTTCATCTCCAACGAAACGTTTTCTAAAGTAAATCACTTATTACTTAACTAAATATTATTTATATATGTATAGATAGCAATATAAAGTTAATTAAAAGGTCACAAGAAGGCCAAGAGTAATTGACTACAGGAGCCCGAGGGTCGTAAGGACGAGAGGGATAATTTTCCGGGGGTACTTACTTTCAAAATGGCCGACTGGCGCATGCGCATAAAAATAATGGGACACTTTTTTTCGCGAGTCGGACTTCTGGTTAATCCTTATTCTGTGCTCCAGCCTCGCTTGGTCTCGCGTGTATTGATGACGTGTTCACACGCAAGATATTCGTTCTACGCATGGGTAGCTATGGATCAGCCATGGTCAGCCTGGATTTCGCGAGATACGACAGCCGCGATTTCTGAACGTGGAAGGAAGGAGGGAGGGAGGGAAGGAAAGATGTGTAAAAAGAAAGAGGGTAAGAAAGGAGAGAGGAAGGAAAAGGGGAAGAAAAGAAGGAAAGAATTAAAGAAAAAAGAAAATGTAAAAATAGAAAATGAAATTTAAAAAATAGAAAAAAAACGAAAGTAAAGTGAAGAAAGGGAAAGAAAAGAAAGAAGAAAAAGAAAATGGAATGGGAAGAAAGGAAAAGGAGGAAACTATGGCAAGTCAAAGTAAGGCAAGGCAGACCAAGACAAAGCTAAGTAATAGAAAGCAGAGCAGATAAAAGGAAAACTGACAGACAAGGTAATGCAAGACAAGGCAAGGAGAAAAAAAGCAAGGCATGGCAAAGCAAAGCAAGGGAAAGCAAAAGAAAGAAAGGGAAAGCAAAGGAAAGTGGAACAAGAGATGGAAAGACACGAGAAAACAAAGGCTTGGGGTAAAAGAAAGAAGTGATTTTCAAAAAAAAATAATGGGGCCCAAACATAATAATAAATCAAACCTGCAATGTTGGTCAGGGCTGGATGAAGAATCTCTTTGTCATGAACAGAACACAGCCATACACACATGCAGTCGACAAGATTAACGTCCTAAAAAGACACAATGAGAGAAAAAACTAAATAAATAGTGTTAGCATATACCTCGCAGGTGAATAGTGCTTTTCACGCAATCTGATTGGTTTCTCACGCTCGGAATATCCTGCACTATTCACCTGCGGGCAAAACAAAATGGAGGCCAGTTTTGCTTTGTTTATACCGAAGCAGGAGATTTTGGTGATAAACAAGGTTGATGTTGAAGAATAACGAGAAAAGTCAACAAGGATTATCCACAGGTATGTTTCGTTACATGTTTCCAGTCATTAATATACTCAAAAGTTGTAAAAAGTGTTTTGTCGACAAATAACGACTACGCCAAGTTGCTAGTGGTCGTGTCTTGTATGAAAATACCGAGAAATATAAGAATGTTAAACTTGTTATTTCATTTATGAGGTATATGCTAAAACAATTATTCACCTCAGTGTCGGCGAAGAGTGTGGATATTCAACTCGCCGCTTCGTGGCTCGGCGAATATCCAGCACGATTCACCTCCACTTCGGTGAATAATTGTTAAATATCCGAAAGAAGATAAAATCATTACTAAGTGTTAATGTTTAGACGATAGTTAAATGAAAGAATATAAAAGAAAAGTTACAAAAAAGGATAGATTTTGAAATTAGAAAGTGTATGTTTTTTAAAACGAGCCGGCTATGACACGAAAATTAAGTTTGCCTTATTTGAAAGAACACTTAAAATTACAAAGTAGCATCGTTTGCAGTTTTTCGTTTTTCTGCTTCGTTTTTGATATATTTCGGTTTGTTTGATATATAAATGTCACATGTTGTGACGGACCGTGCAAATGACTTGTAGGTGAAGGTTATATATCTTTGCTATGCGGGAGGAACACGATCACAAGATTCCTTCGAATTAAGTTTCGTTTGATAATAGCAAAGACATATTATTATCTGTATCTGTAACTTTATGATTGTGTCTAATCTTCTAGCCAAGTCAGGGGGGTCTACTAATCGGGGACACACTAAGTGTTGATTTTGCGGAAGGAGGAAAACCGTAGTAAAGTGTTTCATCTTTTGCAACGTTTCCACCTTGACAACAAGAACGATTTCGGTGACTCCCAATTTTCTTTTTTGCATTAAAATATTTCTTTAAGTTTAAAGTGTCTATGACACGAAAATTAAGTTTGTCTCATTTGAAAGAATACTTAAAATGACAAAGTAACATCTTTTACAGTTTATGGTTTCCTGACTTCTTTCTGGGATATTTCAGTTTGTTTGAATTTTAAATGTCACATATTATGACGTCCACGTGAACACAGGGAGGCACTGTGGCACAGGTTTTAGCGCGCTTTCTCTCACCACTGAAGTTAAGCCTCGGTCGAATGGGTTTAGTACTTGGATGGGTGACCACTTTAGCCTCGGATGTGTTCTGTGTATTCACAGACATAGTTATTGGTCAGTAATGTCGCTGCATGGCAAGTATCTTGATATTATATACGCTTACAATTGCACACGCCGTTAATAGCTCTGTTGATATTTAATACCCGAAGAGACTCGACATATGAACGCTGTGTACATGTGTGGAAATACGTTAAATACAGGCAATCGTGTTTTGTGTATTGCAAATTGTGTTTTCTATCGGAGAATTGGATTGTGTTTTGACTTTTGTGTGTAACCAATGTGTTTAGACTTTAGATCTTAGCACTGCATGTGACAACTTGCGTATGCATGTGATTGCAGCTTCGATAACACTTCAGTACCTTTTACCCAAAACACCTTCACGTACTATAGCACTGTGATTTTGCAGTAGCCCGAGTGAACGCCTCTTTTTTTTCACTCTTTAAGAAACCGCAGGGAGCTACATTAATAGTAACCGTTTATTACTTATAATCCTTCCCTGCTGGCAGAGGTCTCTACAGGAAAGAGACCTCTGCCAACACCTGACGCTTTGTTTGATGTAGCCGCCGTCCTTTACATTAGTGGCACTCGAGTGCAACAATTAGCGTTCCTGAGCCAGTTGAGCTTCTGTGACCGTATTTTTATGTCTTAATTTACTATTTAAAACATCATTCGATCCGTAAGAAATAAGAATGCTTTGTCACAGCGTCGGTATAAAATTTATATACGATTCTTGGGAAATTAAAAGACGACTTACAGAGCAAGGGTATCGCCTCGTGCTTCACACACATCTCAATTCACATCTCAACACATCTCAATTCACATCTCAACAAATCTCAATTCACATCTCATGTTTCTGCACTTCGTTATCAAGGTAACTTCGCACATGCGCGACAGGTCGGATGTTGTCGGATGTTGCCAGAAATCTCTTTCCTGTAGAGACCTAGGCCAGCATGGAATTAGAATCCCAGACCTACAACAAAAATAGGTCCGCAATACCTATAAAGACACTTTTTATCAAGTAAACCGAGAGAGCAATCCGAATAATTCACTTTCGATTATCCCCCTACGAACAACAATCCGACTACTCCCCAAATAGTGAAATAAAAGTAGTGTGCTGCGTATAGGCAGTGTTGAAATATAAATCCAAATATAGTAAGGTTAGAGTACTGCCGAAAATATTGAACGTATATGGAGTATAACGTTTCGAGCGAAGGCTCTTCGTCAGAGGGAAGGGCCTTAGCTCGAAACGTTAGACTCCGACGTTCAATATTTTCGGCAGTACTCAAACTTTACTATATTTCGATTTGTACTTCCCGAATACCCGGATGATTCCCTCGACTCTAAGCGATCGTAGTATAGCCTAGTATTTGGCGATAGCTGTCGAGTATGGCGTAAATGTGGTCCACGACGGTCAATCAATCAATCAATCAATCAATCAATCAATCAATCAATCAATCAATCAAGCAACATGTTGACATCATCGCGTCACAAAAAAAACTCGTCATCATAGGTCAGCGGTAGTCACAAAAACTAAGAAACTAGTACCTTATAGCATGCCGCAAGAACAGCAAAGAGAGGTCGCTTCAAGGCTATACTGTGAACAAGAATGGCTCGCCAAGACTCAGTTGTTTCATTACAGAGAGAAAGTACGTCAAATAAATTATCCGGAGAAGTCTCAGGGTTGATATCTGCAACTAAATCAAGAACAAAAATAGAGAAATAATTACAATGGCCTTTATCGTAAAAATAATAAAGATAAGAGCCCTGCTCAAAATCTTCAAATGCAAAACCATAATAAAAATAATATATTCACAGCAACAAAAATATATTCCCTGAGCCCGGTGAGGGTGCTAATCTCGACATGCGTGGAGTCCACTTTACACGCGTGTTGAAATGCGAATCAGTTTGAGCGATCTGAATATTTGTATATATGTGTGGACGGACCGACCGTACGATTATGATTACGGATTCCACCTGATAAGCGACTTGCTAACTTGGCCTTTGCTAAAGTTTTAGACTTGCGCTGTGTAAAAAAAGCACACCCCTACCGTTCGTCGCCATAGCTTCATTCAAAGTTTTAGCTTCTGTTTCGTTTCCATCGTCGTCGTCTTCACAATCGTTCACTTTTAGCTCCTTCTTACTTTCCAATTCCATATCATGCCTTGGTTCATCTTTCTCTGACGGTTCTAGGTCATGTGCTGGTTCAGTCTTTTCCAACAGCACGTTGGTTAGTTCAGTGTTCTCTTTTATACTTTTAGCCAAGGGATCGCTTTTACTAACTGGTGAGCTCGAAGCTCCAATAACGCGAGAAAGATATTGAGATCGAACATCTCTTCTCGTTGGTGGAAACTAAAAAATTGAAGGGTCCATTGAATAAAAAGAAAATCCTTATACATTTTGTTAGTTAAGAAACGCATCACGAGAGCGGTTTGGTTTTTTTCACGAGAACGAAGAATTTTAAGTCAATCTAATGATTAGTCATCGAAAAATATTTGATACCATACCACGCCATTCATTTCATCCCATCCCATCGCACCCCATCCCATCTCACCCCATCCCATCTCAAACTATCTCATCTCACATATTTAAATACGACTGTATTGACATGCTGTTGTCCTTCCTATTATACTACTTTAATAAGTTTTGAAGCAACGATATGGGATTTGACAGGGATGAGCTGAGCTGAGATGAAATGAAATGAGAGGTGAGATGAGATGAGAAGAGGTGAGATGAGATGAGATGAGAAGAGGTGAGATGAGATGAGAAGAGGTGAGATGAGATGAGATGAGATGAGATGAGATGAGATGAGATGAGATGAGATGAGATGAGATGAGATGAGATGAGAAGAGGTGAGATGAGATGAGATGAGATGAGATGAGATGAGATGAGATGAGATGAGATGAGGTGAGAAGAGGTGAGATGAGATGAGATGAGATGAGATGAGATGAGGTGAGGTGAGGTGAGGTGAGGTGAGATGAGGTGAGGTGAGATGAGGTGAGGTGAGATGAGGTGAGATGAGATGAAATGAGATGAGGTGAGATGAGAAGAGGTGATATGGGATGAGATGAGATGAGATGAGATGAGATGAGATGAGATGAGATGAGATGAGAAGAGAAGAGAAGAGAAGAGAAGAGAAGAGAAGAGAAGAGAAGAGAAGAGAAGAGAAGAGATGGGATGGGATGGGATGGAATGGGATGACATGACATGACATGACATGACATGACATGACATGACATGACATGACATGACATGAGATGAGATGAGATGAGATGAGATGAGATGAGATGAGATGAGATGAGGTGAGGTGAGGTGAGGTGAGGTGAGGTGAGATGAGATGAGATGAGATGAGATGAGATGAGATGAGATGAGATGAGATGAGATGAGATGAGATGAGATGAGATGAGGTGAGATGAGTCTGAGATGAGGTGAGGTGAAATAAGAAAAATGAGGTGAGGTGAGGTAACGTGAGATGAGGTGAGATGAGGTGAGAAGAGGTGAGATGAGGTGAGGTGAGGTGAGATGAGGTGAGATGAGGTGTGGTGAGGTGAGGTGAGGTGAGATGAGGTGAGATGAGGTGAGGTGAGATGAGCAAAATATATCCAGTAACGCAAAAATTGCGATTTAAACATACATCGAATTAAAAACTTTAGTGGTCAATTTCTTCATATATAGATGCACAGATGACATTACAACGTGGTAAGAACTGCGTCTCGAGGGCCACTTTTTTGTTCTAACCACGTTGTGACGTCATCTGTCCATCCATAACTGAACAGGCAACGGCAAAATGGAATCTATTTATATATAGTTCAATCTACAGACACGGTGTTTCGCTGTACTCGGCTTCGCCTCGTGTCTGTATACCCCGATACAGAACAGCCACTCATTACTCATGTATACTATTTACAGAATGAGTGGCCGTTCTGTATCGGGGTATACAGACACGAGGCAAAGCCGAGTGCCTGTATCCCGATACAGAACGGACACGAATTCTGTAAATATTACATATATATAAGTACTATTTATAAACCGTGCAGGAGGGCTTATATATATATATATATATATATATATATATATATATATAATATATATATATATATATATATATATATATATATATATATAGTAAAACAAAAGACAAACTTGAGTTACTTCATTTAAACTTTAATTCACTACAAATCTGTTTCGTATGGTACACGGAGTCTACCAAACTCTTAAAAAATTTAACCTACCTTTCCTTTTCTTCTCGCATGTCCTGTCTCCTTTGAGTTCACTGAAACGACGTTCACCAGCGCCTGGTGTAGATGCTCTTTCAGGTTGTTGGTCTCAAAATAATGTTGAACGACGCTCAAGACCTATATCGTAAGAATAGAGAGACTATACTGTTAAAAACAAGTTATCAACATCACTTGAAACACAGAACTGATAACACATAGGAGCCAGAATGCAGAAACAGCATCTGAGGCTAGGGTCAATGCCTTAAGCCTGGTTTCCATATAATCGCTACGATCGCTCAAAAATGAACTTGGCGATGGCAGCGATCGTAGCGATCATATGGAAACAACTGACGCAACGTGAATTTGGGCTACCTCATATATTGACTGTATTGTTAACTACAAAGTAGTAAAGAACATTACATGAGCGCCACAAGATAAAGAAAATAGTAATGTAAATGTTAATGTTAAATAATTGTTGTAGATGTAGATACCGCCTGACGTGCTAGCGGCTATAGTTCGTCAATCAGCTTTAGAATTTTGCTCATAAGTTTTGTCCAGAATTGATAGCCACAGCCACACGAACTTTGTGGGCTCTGGCATTGTCGCGGCATTGAGAAGCGATGTTTTTGACGCGAGGAATTTTGGCGGCTTTTTGACGATTCACAAACTAAATTCGATTTCACAAACTAAATAACAGAGTGCATGTGCATTCAGACTGTACACAGGCTGATAACTGCTCTGATAGACCACTTTCACAATAGCGACTAATTTGAATATTCTTTTATGTGCAACTTAATAAGCCTTTCCCGCCTCGTTTGTGTGTCCGCTATTCAAAAGAATCTTTACTTCATAACGAGGCCAGAAAGGCTCATTTAGATGCACATGAAAGAATATTTAAGATGTGGTCATTATGAAAGTGGTCTATAAAGTCTCGAGTTTCAGAGACAAATTTGGGGAGGCACGGGTAGAACAAGCTGTTAGCGCGCTGCCTCTCACCGCTGAAGTTAAACCAGGTCAAAAGAGGTTAGTACTCGGATGGGTGAACACATTAGCTTCACGTGAGTAGAGTTGTTGGTTCTCTCCTGTGCCTCGAGAGTTTTTCACCGGGTTCTCCAGTTTTCCTCCCTCCATAAAATCAACACCATAGTTCCCCCAGTTAAAATCTAGTAACCAGTTCCATCAAGGGAGTGAGGGCTATTAGGTTATCAGTATCTAAATATTGTCATGTGTTACCCTGAATAAATAAGGTCGCTTACTTACTTACAAAAGCTTAGCAAACATAAAGTTTTAAAAATCATAGAGCGTCGAAATTAATTTTATGTTCATACGTTGTCTTACCTGATTCTTAGGGAACTGAGCTGCTTGAGCATGGCATAAGAATGCCAGCCATTTATCTGCTTTCGCACAGTCGATTAAAAACGCAGGAGTAAGAGTCATATTGTGAGAACGGCAAAACATGATCGGTAATGACCAAAACTGGCTGGCTTCTCTCGACGACCTGAAAAAAACCCCAAAAACCCCAAAATATCACTAAAATGCACAGAACATTATATATATGGATAACGTGTACAAGAACCGAAAACTATATTTCATTTCTCCACAGAGCTCTCGCACTTAATCTCTTGATAGAAAACAAATAATAAACTATATATATACCGGGTGGCCAAAAAAAAGTACCCCTGTTTGATTCAGTATAACTTAAAAACTATAAAAGCTATTACACTATAACAACTTTCTTTGCATTCAATAATGGCTAACTTAAATTTTGATATACAACTTTTGCATTTTCATGCAATATTGACCGAGATACAAACGTTTGAAGTTGCATGAACTTTTAAAAATTTGTTTAAAAACGACGAAAAAAGGCGTATTAAACTAATTCGAAAACCATGACTATTCTCACTGGGAGAATCAGCACAAAAGCATATAGCCGTAAGAGCCGGCGGCATGGCTGCGGCAAAGGGCAATGGTCCAATCGCATACAGCTTTTTATTGCTGGCTAATTCAACACTGTCTATGATTGGACCATCGCCCCGTGCCGCAGCCATGCCGCCGGCTCTTACGGCTATATGGAAACCAGGCTTAATTTGAAGATTATTAGGGCAATCCTCGCAGGGAGAAGTAGCTTCAAACCCACATAGCATTTACGCTTAGAACGCCCATACGACAGTGTAGGTTTATCAAGAGTTTGGATTTTCTTGGGGTACAATCGTTCGTGGTGCTACAGCTGAGTTTTACCGTCAAACCGACGGTCTCCCCGGTTCGTCCACAGGCCATTGATGTGGATATTCTTCATGAGTTGGCCCAACCAGAGGCAGAAATCCCTGCCCCTAATGTTGTTGCTGTTGCTGTTGCAGAATTACCACAGCCTAACCGACAAGTAATTGCCGAAGTTGGAATCCCACAGGACCAAGGCAATGCCGCTGTACATCCAGACCCGCCACAACCACAGGTTGTTTATTACGTTGCTGTGACCATGTTCGTTGTGTTGTTTTGTTGTTTTTGGTTTCTATTTTATTCCAACCCCGAAAATTAAGTTTGTCTTATTTGAAAGAACACTTAAAATGATAGAGTAACACCTTTTGCATTTTTGCGTTTCCTTGCTTCGTTGTTGAGATATTTCAGTTTGTTTGAGATGTAAATTAAACAACTTGATGTCACATGTGCAGAATTTAGCGTTTTTAGCTAATTTTTGACACTTCCAAAAATGTTTACTCAATTTTAAACATTAATATCTCGGTCAATATTGCATGAAAATGCAAATGTTGTATATCAAAATTTAAGTTAGCCATTATTGAATGCAAAGAAAGTTGTTATAGTGTAATAGCTTTTATAGTTTTTAAGTTATACTGAATCAAACAGGGGTACTTTTTTTTTGCGCCACCCGGTATATATATATATATATATATATATGTCATGCGCACTTCACGCTATCTGAATGTACTTCACCGATGCTGTCCCACATGCGGTTGTCACCGACGATCGCATGTGTATAAGTAATTGATGAAATTCATTCAGATTGTTCCAAGCTGCACTGATGAACTGTTGTACAGCGAAACACCGTGTCTGTAGATTGAACTATGTACGCTCCTTCACTTCGGTGTTGTTGAGCACTCTGTGAAGTTGCCATGGGTACCTATTAGCGATAACGCAACGCTCACTACCCTTGTGGAAGTTTGAGCACTCTGGGCCCATGCGCACTTCACGCTATCTGAATGTACTTCACCGATGCTGTCCCACATGCGGTTGTCACCGACGATCGCATGTGTATAAGTAATTGATGAAATTCATTCAGATTGTTCCAAGCTGCACTGATGAGCTGTTGTACAGCGAAACACCGTGTCTGTAGATTGAACTATATATATATATATATATATATATATATACATATATATATATATACGTTTTGTGGAAACACCACGTAAAATATATGTTTGCTAAGCTTAAATCTGCTGTTGCCAAACACGCTTGGAAATATGACCATCGTGTTAAGTGCAATACTTCACACTATTGATATTGCAAAAGTAAACATCACACTGGAAATAAAATTAACGTGATACGCCATTTTATTATATGCCCACACCGCTGAGAGGTCCGAATACGGAAATCCTGTAATTTGATAAGCGGTCGGATATTTCTGGTATCCGCCCGCTCAGAGCGGAATCTGCCGTTCGGGACCGTAAGTTTTATAAACAAAATGGCAGTTTTGTCAGTATATGCAACAAGATGGATTATAATTTCAGAACTACTCATTGTTGAAATATATCGTGCAGGTATGTTGTTAGAAATTTTATAAGCTTCCATTTGATGTATAGTTCGAGTTTTCACGTTTTGTGAAAGTTTTTAAAATGTCCAAAACGTTCGTAACATTGTTCGTAATAATATAACATTTGCTTCTCGCAAGTATTAGAATTTCAGATGATTTTTTATTCAACTACTTAACGTACGATCTTGAGCAATATGTCAAACAAAATCAATTCAAAAATACTATTTGGGGTAGAAAGTTGAGGACTCTAGCTCAACGAAAAGTACTTTAAAAATGGGAAAATGTCTGCCATGTTCGTTTAGTTCGCAAGAAAGATGGGTCGAGTTTTCACAGAACGTCCACAACATTTATGGCCATATAATAAACTACTTATTGACCTCGCTTGTTCGGTATGTACTAGTGAAATATCGGACCTCTGTTTTTTTGCACAGACCTCAACTCGCTGGGCTCGTCTCGGTCCGTACTAAAAAAACATCGGTCCAATATTTCACTAGTACAGACCTCCAAGTAGTTAGTATCCATCAGTTGCTTAGTTCATAAATGACGTGAGCCAACAGCTTATTGTTATTGCTCTGAGTCAACAGGCCGAAAGCTTAGCAAATAAATATTTTACGCGCTGTTTCCATAAAACTTATCTATATTACATTATCGCCATGAAAACTTTCAAAGAAATAATAAACTATAGCATTTTTAATCATTATTAGCTTGCAAACATACGTCTTTTCGAGAACCTGGATGAGCAAGCTAGTCCAAACCCCTTTAGCATGGTTTCAGGTGCAATTTTGAATAACATTGTGGGTTATTTAAAGACTACGAAAAATTATGTGAAAAAACTTACTCAAAGCTGACTAAGAATCTTCTATAGTTTTTCTGCAGATATTTTACTTGACAGTAATTAAGAATAATTAGCTTCAAATTTAATTAAATTGTCCTCCACTATTCCGAATCTTAGTCCCCATCTTTATTTATTTTGTGCAGGAAGAGCCTGGGTGCGAGGCTATTATAATTACTGACCCCTATCATAGTTTCTGTTTGGTAAAATCAATTAAATCTCAAATGTCATCAATAAAATATTAAAGAAACGCTGATTTTAGACCCTTGTAAACGAGAAACGAACGGCTTGTAAACAAGCTTGCAGCAATATTTTTAATATTGCAGTGTTTGCTGAAATCGTTGATATAATGCAGACAGAGAACAATGGAATTTGAATTGATAAGGTTCAGTAATTATTTGAAAATATCATCCTAGTTTGGAGAAACTTTTCCTTCGATTTACTCAGGCCTGCGCTAAACGTCGCACTATAGACGAATTTAATTCAAACGAATTTAATTGCTTTGAATTTTATTCGACGAAACTGCGACGTATAACTCAATTAAATTCGACACACGAATTAAATTCGTCTCGGCAATTAAATTCGTCTGAGTCAGACGGATAATGCGACGATAATGCATGTTCGAGTTACACGACGAATTGTCGTCGCGTCGAATAAAATATTTTTCTTCTATCTGTGACAATTCGGCGCCATGGTTTCAAGCAGTCGTATTTAGCCTCAACGCGTCCATGTAAAAACAATTAAATTCGACTGAAATTCGACGTTTAACTCGACGTCGCATTTACGTCGTTTGGCCGACGAACTTAATTCGAATTAAAGTGCATATAAACCCTACACAGTTTTTATTTGTTTGTATAGATCACGGCAAAAGAACTGATGAGTTATTTTACAATTTTTGATTTGGTCCATTCGTTCCGGAGATATCTTGCTTCAAACATCGGCAAAATGCTCCAATTTGAACATCCCGCGAAAAATTGCCGCAAATATTATATGATCAAAATAGGGCCTGGAACCGACAAGGCGTGACGTCATTTAAGAAACGTCAACTCTGATCGCTCTGTCACTAGCAGTGTACGCACGAGGTTTTCCATACTAAGTTTAGCTTTAAAATTCGTCGAATATTTGCAGTTTAATAATTTTAGTAATGCCAGATAGGTGTGCTGTATACGGTTGCTCAAACACGGCTATTGTAGCCGATGACGTCAAATTAAATTTGACTTTTTGACTTAAATGACGTCACATGTGTCTCGTCCCAATCCTCTATAATTTGCGGCTTTTTCATATAAATAGCTATGTTTAAAGCGAGATATCTCTGGAATGAATGGACCAAATCAAAAACTGTAAAAGAACTTATAAGCTATTTTTGCGTCCTATTTTCAGAAAACTGAAAACTGTGTAGGGTTTATATGCACTTTAAATTCGTCTGAATTAAATTCGTCTATTGTGCGACGTTTAGCGCAGGCCTTGGCTAAAATGGCATACACTTCGCCGCCCATAGTGTATCTATGTGAAAGCACAACATCATTTTCTTCAGCACTAACGTACTATATGTCCAGCCTTACCGGTCCAAACCTTCTTTGCTGATAAGATTTCTTGTCGAATCTTCCAGAATTGCTATCAAAGCCTTTGGTTTGTACTGTCTGTCTTTTGAACCTTTGAGTAATTTAACTACTAAAATTAACAAACCAAAGTTAATAGTAAAAACAAAGTTCAGAAAGTACTTTTCTTCTCCCTAAAATAATGACGAAGATTTAAAGTAAAAAAATATTTTCCGTTGGTTTATGGAGTTTCTTTTTTTGAAAAATAGAAAACCATAATTTTTCTTCGATAAAAAAATTGGATCTAAATAATTTTTTTAAAATATGCCTATTGATTACTTAAACTTAAAAAGAAATGTTTTAATGCAAAAAAAAATCGGGGGTCACCAAAGTCGTTTTTGAAATAAATTGAATTAAATGCAAATTTGCGGCCATTATGAAAACGTCACTGTTGTCATAGAAACGCCTGAAACACATCTGTTAACAGTATTTGATGCCCTGAACATTATTCTATGCATGCATAACGTTAGTGTCATTCTTTTTCAAAATATCCATGAGCACTTTCTGAGGTTGAAACGTGCAACAACTTTTCAAGAAACAGTAGGGAACCACCTTAATCTTGTTTTAACTTCCAAAGTTATGGGATAATTATTTGTCTGTGCGCATGTGTCCATTCTTTTGTTTATTTACCATTTACCATTTATTAGTTTTGCCCTGGTCAACAAAATTGCCAGAAATAATAAATTGTACATTGAAATTGTGAATATTTCCTCGATGACTGTGTAATTACAAAGCAAATGAATGACATTTTGGGTTATTAGTGATTAAATGCCATATCGTAAACAACAGCGGTCTACCAACTGAGTTCTAGTGGCTCAATGGTTAGAACGTCTGGCTACTCGAGTTTTCTGAGTTTAACTACTTACGACAGCTTGTACAGCTAAAACAAATGAAACTATTGCTTGTTTGGTTATTTTTCATGCACACCAAGCAAGAGCCAATATGACATAGCGACATCACTAGAATATTTTAAAATCGAAGGTGCATGTCTTGTCCTCGAAATCGTACTTACCAACAGCATTCTTCAGTTCATCTGCGGTTTGGCACTGTAGCTCGTCCTTGTTACCGTGATGTAGAATTCTTCTTGCAGATTCAAGGTCAATTCTAAGAAATAACGTGTCAATGCCAAGTAGTTCGAGAAAAGCAACACAACTGTAAGCAATCCTATTGTTTCCAAAGTGAGTGATGGCCAACTGGTAGGCTTTATTCGTTGCTTTAGATATACTAAAAGTATATATCATAAAATTCAGAAATCAGCAAGTTTTAAACAAATAGCAAAACAGTAGACACATTCTTACATGCATAAACACGCCTATCTATAAATAAATATTTAAAGAAAGAATGGGAAAGAAATTAAAAAATGAGAAGAAAAGAAGAAAAGGTAAAAAAAGAAGGAAGGAAGGATGAATGGATGGATGGGTGGATGGAAGACAGATCGGAAGAAAGACAACAGAAAGCAAGGAAGGGATGTATGAAGAAATTAATGAATAAAGAAACGACAGAAGGAAGGAGAGCCGGTTCACAGGCTAAGGAAGGAAGGAAGAAAGGAAGGAAGGAAGGAAGGAAGGAAGGAAGGAAGGAAGGGAGGGAGGGAGGGAGGGAGGGAGGGAGGGAGGGAGGGAGGGAGGGAGGGAGGGAGGGAGGGAGGGAGGGAGGGAGGGAGGGAGGGAGGGAGGGAGGGAGGGAGGGAGGGAGGAGGAAGAAAGGAAGGAAGGAAGGAAGGAAGGAAGGAAGGAAGGAAGGAAGGAAGGAAGGAAGGAAGGAAGGAAGGAAGGAAGGAAGGAAGGAAGGAAGGAAGGAAGGAAGGAAGGAAGGAAGGAAGGAAGGAAGGAAGGAAGGAAGGAAGGAAGGAAGGAAGGAAGGAAGGAAGGAAGGAAGGAAGGAAGGAAGGAAGGAAGGAAGGAAGGAAGGAAGGAAGGAAGGAAGGAACGAAGCAGTGAAGGAAAGAAAGACGGACAAATGGACGGACGGAAGGAAAAAGAAGAGAAATATTACACTATATACTACCTTGTTTTGGGAATATATTTTCGGTGTTGATATTTTGACATGAAGGTTATGAAAGCAAAAGATGGACGACCATGTTTGAGAAAATACACATAGGTAAGCGTTTCTTTGTGTGCAAACTTCTCAACCAAGGTCTTCTGTGAAAAATGTGGCATGTCACTTAATATCCCTACAAGACAACCAGAAAATATCTAAACAGGTCTTTCTGAGTTTCTTTTCGAATCTAATATGGCAAGCAATTCAGATGACTTCCGTACATTAATTATCCACGTCTTTTTCGCTGAGTTACAAGGCTTTACAAAACCTCATGCTGACCGGCAGAATGTTGGTCAGACCGTAAACTTGCATTTAATCTAATATATTTCATGTCTACTTTTGGTCATACCGTAAATTTACATTTAATCTAATTTATTTCAGAAACAAATTCGGAAGCATCTCTTTAAGTTATATTTAATATTGTTTTAGCCTCCAAAAGTTACGAGATAATAATTTGTTTTTGAGCACGTGTCAATTTTTCTTCAGTGACTGTGTAACTTCCACAAACTCTCCCAAAGCTTTCGGGAACAATTATAATCACTATTATAATAATTTTATCCGGTACTGTGGTGTATTTTGCAGGCAAAAAAGGAGAATTCTGCAGGCTAAAATATATTTTTTCCCGCTGATCTGAGCCTATCATTTTAACAGTACAATTAAATCACTATTGGTTTGTTGTTTATGGAATTGTATACTTTTCTTCTCAATACTTTGGAACAAAGATTGTTTTGATGATAAATGTTGCGTTTTCCCGCCAAGTTACATGTAAGTGGTAATGGTATTATGAATATGTTCTTTCTGGTCGTGTAAATAAATCTGTGCGAAAAGTTTTAAAAGAGCTACAAGTGTCGGCGAAATGTATCTAGCGGATAATAAATTTTACGGGGATGTCTGGCCATGTCTGGGTTGGCGTTGTCTAAGATACTGTTTACCGTATACTGTCTTTGATTTTCTTGTAAATGCCCACTAAAATTATTATAAAAGTAATAGAGTCGATGTTCTTGGGCATAAATATGTTTTTGGTCCTTCTCGTAGCCAATGAGCCTGAGTCGGGCCAAAAACATATTTATGCCGCAAACATCAACTCTGTTGTTATAATAACCCTCAACGCCAGGCATTTACCTACAATAATCATGAGGCAAATTCTTAAAAAATTCTGATTATCCATTTTTTTTATACCAAAAATAGAAATCATGGTTTTTTAGTTTCTCTAAAAAATTGGAGACGCAGAATTTTTCTAAAATTTGCCTATTAGACGACCAGCCAAGGCTTCAAAATATTACTTTTGATGGCATTTTTTGTTACAAGAAGATAACCATGATAAATCATATCGAATAGTGTATATTTTGAAGGTAAGGGGGGTTACCAGTCATAATTATTGATTTATATTCTAAAATTTGTAGCTTTTTAAAAGCACAATGTGATGAATGGGATATCTGTAAAGTGCTGCCTAACACGTTTGTGTTTTATTTGGATTGGTTAAATTCAGAATGCTGTCCAATCAGCGTGCCTGAAGTTCTGATTATTCTAATTCGCATAACTCACAATCATAAACAAACAAGAAACATGGCGCAAATTTACCTAAATATAACACTTCGAAGAACAGCCATAACAAGCAGCCAACTTTTTGTTACAAACAGGTAACCACCATAGAAATGTAGCTTAGACCTTAATCAAGATGACTAGGCCAGTTGCCATCCGTGTATCACAAAATAGCACTGTTGATCCGGTGAGTTAAATGTCTGAAGATATCCGAGCAACACTGTACTAGTACAAAAGCTCAGCTTTAACATTACGTACATGGCGGTATCGGCAAATTACCAAAATAAAACGAAGCAATTTACGAATATGAGACTTCTTTGTATCTACCAGATCAAATAAATTTCTGATTCTTGGCAAGCTTACGTTGTTGTGGCTTTTCTTCGAAGTGTTATATTTAGGTGTATTCACGCCATATTTCTTGTTTGTTTATGATTGTGAGTTATGCGAATTAGGTTAACCAGAACTGCAGGGACGCTGATTGGATAACGCTCTGAAGCGAGTCTTTCAAAATAAAACACCTACGTATAGTTTGCATCACTCCATAGAAATCCCATTCATCCCAGTGTGCCTTTAAAAAAAAACAAATTTTAGTATATAAATTTAAAATTACGGCTGGTAACCCCCTCACCTTCAAAATATACACTATCCGATACTATCTGGCATGGTTACCTGCTTGTAACAAAAAATGCCATCAACGATGTTTTTGAGACACTTTTATCGAGGTTGGCCGTCCGTCTATATTGATTACTTAAACAAGAAGAAATGTTTAAATGCAAAAAAATTGGGGATCATCAAACATTAAATGTTATTTTTCGGCAATTTTTAAACGTCGCCTGAAAGACCATATAGTGGCATCATTTTCCCATCTCATTCTCATATTAGAGTTATATTGCTTGGGAAAAGAAGCCTTCGCGCAAAACAAATAAGACTTTATAAACGGAAAGATGTATAAATATGCTTCAACAAATTGACGTAATAAAAATACTCGATGAAAACAAATAATAAAACCTAGAAATCTTACCTCCTCTTGTGGCTAATGTATTAGTTGATTGCCACGCAAACAGACTGGATATTTCAAACGAGCAGTTACCCTATAAAAGAAAAATACATTGCAGATAAATGATTTTTCCCAAATGAGACAGATTTTGTTTTCGTGTCATAGACACTTTGAACATCACTCTTTATAGACGCTGTAGGCGTTCTCGTAAATGTTGTTGTTATAATTTGGGTTTTCTCCATTCATTAACAAATAAATTTCAAAAGATTCAGGCTTTGGGCCCTACATGATTTTAGCGAGCTCGGGGGGGCGTGTGCTGTTAGCGCGCTGCCTGTCACCAAAGAGGTAAGCCCGGTTAGACGGGGTGACCGCTTGGGAATGAGCCCGTCGTCGAGCTTGGAACTCACGTAAGTATAGAGTTGTAGTTGATCTCTCCTGTGCTTCGACGTTATTTCGCCGGGTTCTCCGGTTTTCCTCCCTCCATAAAATCAACACCTAACATCTTAGCTGTGATCCGTGGTCTGAAATGGATCGTATATGGTGGCTGCCTGGAGCGCCTTTGATATGCCTCGACACGGCCACGTTGATCTGCGTCCTTCGCAATTCAGTCACTAGCTGCAAGTAAGGATGATTAGCCCCCCAGTCATTTATCCTTTCATCATGTCCTTGTGCATCAAGGGTGGTCGCTTAATGGAGGTCCGACCCTATTAATTCAAGGATCGACAGGGGAAAACCCTGATAACGCATATCTCTTGCAGACATACCTGAAGTAGTTTATAGAGCGTGATATCTGGATCCTCACTCAACTTTTGGTTTCCTGTTCTAGGAAAAAGAGCAGAACAAAGCCTGGGATAACAACTCAGAGTGCTTCTTAGTAACGTTTCGTCCAATTGCCATATATCACCCAATACTTCTCCCGAATTCGGTTGGAGTATCTACCAAAAAATAGATATAAAAACCTAATTATTTACTTCAAATTGCTGCCATTTAAAGAACTTTACTTTTTAAAGTAACGACAAACGATTTAAATGCACGCAAATACAGTCTTTTTAAACTAACTTAATTTATACTCAATAGCCCTATCAGTTATATTTAAACTGTTCTCCCTAAAGGTCCAGTGAAGAGAAACCCTCATTGGTCCAGTGTTGCTACAGAGAGAAACCTGTAAGGTTTGCAAGAGTCAAGCTGGAAGAGCTCTTTTCAAAAAGAAAGAAATATAAATAAGATTTGTGGAAACACCACGTAAAATATTTATTTGCTAAGCTTTCGGCCTGTTGACTCAGACCTTCATCAGAGCAATACAACAAGCTGTTTGGCTCACGTCATTTGTGAACTAAGCAACTGATCAATTAAATTGCGTAAGAATACAAAGGCGTATCATGTTAATTTCATTAAGTAGAAAACAAAATCAAGAATGTCCTCCGAATAGGGCACACCACGTGAAGAAGATGAAGGCCTGAGTCAACAGGCCGAAAGCTTACACTGTTAATTTGGAGGTGTTAAAATAACACCTACACAAGTGTCAAATTCACACCAACAGGTGGTGTTACTTTGCAAGTGTTATTTTAGCACTAAAGTCGGTGTAATTTAGCACCATACCTCTTTGTAGGAGTTACATTAACACTACAAAGTGGTGTTATTTTGGGAGTGTTATTCTAACACCAAACTAAGTGTTGATTTAACACCAGTCTTGAATCATAAAAGAGTTGATTTAACACCTGGATTATTTGGTGTTATATTAACACCTACACCATATCTCTTTGTAGGAGTTACATTAACACTACGAAGAGGTGTTATTTTGGGAGTGTTATTCTAACACCAAACTAAGTGTTGATTTAACACCAGTCTTGAATCATAAAAGAGTTGATTTAACACCTGGATTATTTGGTGTTATATTAACACCTACACCATATCTCTTTGTAGGAGTTACATTAACAATACGAAGGGGTGTTATTTTGGGAGTGTTATTCTAACACCAAACTAAGTGTTGATTTAACACCAGTCTTGAATCATAAAAGAGTTGATTTAACACCTGGATTATTTGGTGTTATATTAACACCTATTTTACCTGGGTAAATTTTAAACTAACACCCTTTTGGATTCTGGGAGCTCAATTAACTGTACAAAAGGCGTGAAACAATTTGGGATTTTAAACAACCCTAGTGATCGGATAGTGTTAACTAGCACCGTTGCTCGAGTTGTCACACTGAGAGTTGTCAATTTCTAAATTCAAATTATTATGCACAAACAGGCATTTAATGACAAAATGTTTATTTGAATAATTGAATACAGCTTACATGGTATTTTTTATTGGAATTAGAAAAAGAAAATTACAAAAATTGGTTTTATAAGTTAGAGTGTCAATATCAATCCAGATCACTTTCATATCTCAGGCAAACATATTTTGACCTTGTTTGAGAATTAAATGGTTTGATTTGGTTGTATGGTAAATGGTTCCAGTGTTTATGCCTTTTTAGAGGAAGTCCTGTTAGACAACCCTCGCCAGGCGAAGAAGAGAATTTCAGTGCAGAGATACATCAAGAGTACATCAAAAGTACCACATTACAGTTGCTACATCCATCGATTAGTGTTTTAACTATTTGCCAGGAAGGCTGAAACTTTCACTTGTAGCAAATGTATATTTGTTTTATTGGTGCACATTAGTTTATACTTTATATATATATATATATATATATATATATATATATTTATATTTTTCAATATATGTAACTAATGTAATGAAAATAATTTTTAAATTATAAGTTTGTGACTTTGTTTCTATGTCCCATCAAGGAGTATGGGTTATGTTTTTATATAACTCCATTTTATTTAATCATTCTGATCCATTGTTACTTGCACTATTTTGGGTGTTGAAACAACTCTTACCAAAGAGTTAATATAACACCATATTAGGTGTTATTTTAACAGCCCATTTTGAGTGTTAGAACAACTCCAAAATTGGTGTTAATATAACACCGTATTAAGTGTTATCTTAACACTTTGTATGGTGTTAATTTAACACCGTTAGTGGTAGTGTTAAATTAGCACCTAAAATGGTGTTATTTTGTACCTTTTTATTTAACACCTCTTTTGGTGTTTAATTAACACCTTCAAAATAACAGTGTAGCAAATAAATATTTTACGTGGTGTTTCCACAAAACTTATTTATATTACACTATTGCCATGAAAAATTTCCAAGAATTAAAGAAATAAATATTTCTGGTAAGAAATATTATTGCCCAGTTTTAAACAAAACCATAACACAAAATAATTTTGAAAATATTTACTAACGTTTCGTTACTATACGTAACATCATCAGAGTGATAAATATATACATACATGAAGGTGACTTAAATAGCTTAACTAGTTACATAAATGAAAAGTGATAAGGTGACAGAAAAGGTGATGTAAGACAAATGAATTGTCAAACTGGTGAAGAGACACCACACCGTAAAGAAAAGAAAACTTCTAAAAGAGTGCTAAGGGAAATGATCTAATATTAGCGTTAAGAGAGGATTTAAATTTAAAAATCAACAAGCTTTCTCGAAGAAGAACATCTAATTGGTTAGAACCTGACGATATAATTGAAAAGTCATCAAAAGAAACATCATGTCCAGTTTTTATCTTGTGTGCCAGAATACTGGACATGGCAGACACTGAAAGTGCTTTTCCGGTATAGGCCGAAATACTCATAAGTTCCGATACCCTAGTGTGTAGAAGTCGGCATGTTTCGCCGACATACGATGCCTGGCAGCATCGGTACGTAAATCTGTAAACGACACGGGATCGAAATCTAAAAACTGGACACGATATTTCTTTTGATGACTTTTCATTTATATCGTCAGGTTCTAACCAATTAAATGTTCTTCTTCGAGAACGCTTGTTAATTTCTAAGTTTAAACCCTCTCTTAACGCTAACATTAGATCATTTCCCTTAGCACTCTTTTAGAAGATTTTTTTCTTTACGGTGTGGTATCTCTTCACCAGTTTGACAATTCATTTGTCTTACATCGCCTTTTCTGTCACCTTGTCTGTCACCTTATCACTTTCTATTTATGTAACTAGTTAAGCTATTTAAGTCACCTTCGTGTATGTATATTTATCATTCTGATGATGTTACGTGTAGTAACGAAACGTTAGTAAATATTTTCAAAATTATTTTGTGTTATGGTTTTGTTTAAAGCAGTATGCTGGGCAATAATATTTCTTACCAGAATTAGATTTCCGCCTGGTTCATCCATTGCGACAATTTTAACTGAAAGAAATATTTAATCAGTATTGAAAAATCGGAAAAAGATTACGATCAAATTAAGCAAACTTTTCGGTCGATTTTCTCTTAAAATATAGATTCGTTTGAGAAGCTATATATCCAACAGGAGTTTTATTTTGTTCCTCCTCCCATTTCTAACTACAGCCAAGCAGCTTGAAATTTAAGGCAAACTCAAGTTTTTTAACCACCTTGGCTGTATTTTGACATCGGAAGACGACATTTCTATTGTAAAAATTAAATAACTACCTGAGACAAATCAACTGGTGCATAGAGACAGGTAGCAATAGCCATAATCGGACGATGATTAGACAACATGTTGATCAAAGACGGATTGGATGTGCTCAAGACAGCACTGCTGTTGGAAAAACTCATGGAGCAAATAACAGAGAGATCTATTAATAGACAATATCAATATTTAAATTATAAGTTTATACTTTTAAAAGAATAACGATTCCAGATTATATTATTATTATTATTATTGTTGTTTTTGTTGTTGTGTTGTTGTTGTTGTTGTTGTTATTATTATAAGCATGACAAAATTACTACATTCTGATTGGTTGAGAGTACAATTATTTTATTAATTGTACTGCAGTACAATTAATAAAAATAGGGAAGGCCCTGGGAACGGTGTTGACAATAAAATTCAAAATGGCCGTCAATTCTGCAATGCCACAATGGAAAGTTTTCACATTTCCAATGACTTGTGGTACACTATGAACTAAAAATTCCATGTAAATATTTTGAAATGAGTACAGAGAACACCCAGAGTGAAAATGTTTCTTGTCAAGTAATGAAACAAGATGTTTTTAAAGGTGTGAGTGAGTACGAAGCGTACGTGTCGTAATTTTGTCATGCATATAATAAATGAGTAATCATATGATTTTGCTCGTACAATTAAGGATTTACACTACTCGTGATATTTGAAAATTTGTGCAATTTTGGCAAAATTTTCGTATATCACTTGTAGTGTAAATCCTTAATTGTACTCGCTATCATATGATTACCTATACGTATTATTATTATTATTATTATTATTGTTGTTATTGTTATTATTGTTGTCATTAATATAATTTACTATATATATAATATGGGACCCCGTTATTGGAGACTAGTCTCTGTGGCTAGTTCCTGCCTTTGTTTTTGTAATTGTAATAATTGTCATCATTGTTGTGTATTTTCATTGGCAAAACTTGTAAATATATTGGCCAACTAGCCAAACTAACATTCTCAAAGTGAGATCAGTACGGGAGCTTCATAATTTATTTAGTGGGGGGGGGGGGGGGGGGGGGGGGGGGGGGGGGGGTATGGTGATTTTATTCTGCCTCCCTCATGCGATACTATCCATGCAAAGGTAAATTTTTGTAACCCCACACACACACACACACACACGCACACACACACACACACACACACACACACTCTAAAGTTGATCTGGCTTCCTCTAAAATGAGTGATAAGTGTATAGTCATTTTGTATATATCTGAGTATTTCGCATGTCAGTATTTCCATCATTTATAACTAAACTTTATTTTCACAAACTGAAACCCTTCACAACAAATTAAAAAATACCACTAATGATGATTGCATGGTTTCCAATACAAATAATCTTCCACATTTTATACAAAAATGAATGAACTGAATTGTATTGCTGTTTTATTAAAGGTAAGTTTATGTGCATATCTTGCAATGTCTTTTCATGTTTAAGCTAGGCATTGCAAGATAATATGTATATATTCATCTCTCATAATGGGGTCAAATATGCATGGCCAGTTGCACTATATTTTTGCATCAGGCGGCTTGATAATGAGGATTTCTTTAGCTTTCTTTAGATGAATCCTCGTCATCAAACCACTGCATTATAAATGGCTATGCATTATCATCTAGAACGTCATCTTTCAACTCATTCAAAGCTTCCAACAATCTTTCATTTTTTTTGGATAAACAGACAGAGGCCTAACTGTTTCCTTGACATCACCTGCACTTACTTGAGGAGCACCAGTTATTGATGGACTATACAACTCGCCAAAAACAATTGTTGTCCCCAAACGCTTGGCAATTTCAACACACAATCGCCATAGCTCCACCACCCCCCCCCCCCCCCCCTCCTCAAATGAACGCTCCTAACCCCAAACAGAGTCGCAACTGCCTCTAATGAGGTTGCCATGATCAACTGGGATCCTGGGAGTCCCGCAGTACTATTTAGTGAAACCACAACGGCTTTCCAGTTATAGGAGATTGCCGTAGCTGAGAATATAGCTTTTACACGTCTAGTTCTCGCAGGGAGATCAAATCAATATAAGCGACATTCTTCATGACCGGGTCGGATTTAGAAACCACTTTTAATGTGGCTCCATGCAGACTAGTTCCTAGTCCTCTTTTCTCTCGAACGTATTTTGGTGAGGTCACAGAATAGGGATCGAGCGAGAGGACTAGCGGAAAATGTTCATCTTTATCTATCATGAATTCTGCTGGAGCTCGGATTCTTTAATCTTTATGAACGAGGGCACTTAAACAAACTTCTTGACTAGCAGACAGCAAACGAGTAGGTTTCTTTGTTATACATTACGTTAAAAGGTTGTTACATACGAGGCTTTATAAAGTATTTATCGGCGTAGGAAGTGATTGTGTTGAAACACATTTATACAAATCGAAATATGCTATTTTAACGTTTTGGCAGTAGACCAACCTTGCTATATGATGTTATAAAGAATTGTGCAGACCGACGTGAGTGTTATCTGCCTTGGTTTTCCGCCAAACGGCCTGTATAATTTGGAGCCAAATTTGGGGCCAAGCAAAACATTTTATTCCAGGCCTCTCACAATTTCGGTCTGCCGCTCGACGTTAAAAAGAGAGGCCTGGGAACCAGGCTGGTGGCTCGCTAGGGTTTTATGACCGCGCGCGAGCTGGTTGCTAATTTGGCGGCAAAATTACTGATAATCGTGAAATTTTATCACCTCAGCACCAGTAAAAATCCCAAAAATTTACGCAAATTTTTTGCGTTTCCTTCGGTGAAATTTTTTTAAAAGTTTCTACAGCTCAAGAGGACGCTTTTTCCTTTATAGTTCTCTTTTTTCAAAAAATTCTATGGGACGAATTTTTCTTAACGTTATAAAACATTAAATTTGGTGATATTGACAAAACCATCCGAATAACCCTCCATTTTTTTGACAGTAAAACGTTTCTCGAAGCAATTCCCATAACACTGCGAAGTTTGAAAAAATCTCACCGAAGAAAACTCGAGAAATGGCTGAAAAAAGATGAAAAATACGAAAAAATCCTTTATCTTTTAGACTCTTTGTTGCTATTGCAACGATTTTCGTAATGTAACTAACAGCGCAAAATTAATTGCGAGAATGTTACTCATCTTACTGGAAAGTTTTATGAACATAAGTCATAAGGGAAGGAAACTGGGCTTCCATAAGCATTTTAGTCGAACATAGTTATGCATTATATAAAAACCCTAGGGAGCCACCTTAAAACACGAACTCGGATTTGAAATATTATTGCACAACTCTGTTATTTGTCATCGTGTGAAACAATTAAATTAATACAAAATAGTTGACCTCTATCTTCCGGGACGCCGAGTACAGGTCGCCAAGTACAGCAAATTTAGTACTTTGGGATCCAATACAGTCGCTTGCACCTCAGTGGAAACATCGCCCGTCAAAACATGTTCTATGTCAACGTCAAACATAAACGTTTTCCTTGGAAACATATTATGTTTTCCTTCGATACGTACATGTTTGTGCTCTTAGCCAATCACGTCTTGCCAATCCCACGTGACGGTGTCAATTTCAAAACGGTTAACTTTTAAACATATTTTCAACATGTTATGACGGGCGATGTTTCCACTTGTATGTAAACGACAGTAATGAATTGCGACTCGCAACATATTTTTCTGCCACACAAGTTGCGAGAAAAAGAAATGACGTTTGGCATGATGGTGTGATACATAATTGTTTTTGCGACACAAGTTGCACAGAAAACTCTACGTGTAACAAGGCCGTTAGTTTTCTCAATTAAACGGCCCTGATACGTGTTTTCTTGTGTATTTTCGTTTACCAGAACATACCTGAAGGAAAAAGACCAGCCAAACGAAATTTGAGCAACATGTCTACCTCCTGGTGTATCTGTTTCGGAACTAATTCCTCACATTCTTCTATGGTTTGGCACAGTCTGAATTAAAAAGGAAAGCACAAAACAATTATTAAAACAGGGGAAGATCTCATTAATCCATTCACACCCGTCAGAAATTAGGGGCCGATTACATGAGGCGAGTTGGCCCGCTTCGTATATTTATCATCTCTTGTTTCAAAATTTCGATTACATGGCAACCAAGCTGGCCCGTCTTGCCGGGATCCCGGTTGCTGCTTGCCGAGCCAACTCTGTTCAGCGAGTTGAAAATTTCACCTTTCCGGCAAAGCGGGCTGAAAAACTGTTTAACTCGTTCTGCCGCGCGTTTGTTTACTTGATTGTGTGAATAAATAAGGCTGAAATGAACTCACATAGAGCATCAAAACCTTGTTTGTGCGTTTCAAGACGTAGCGAAGATTTAATAAATTAATTAGTCTTCGTGAAGTTAGCTCAGACAAAAACAATATTTTTATTAACGATAGTTACAAAACATTGCATCGACATAAATAACAATGTAAAACTGCAGTAAAACTAAGTTTGCGAATTCCGGGTTGAAATCATCGACGTCAACTCAAAACTCATCCCGGCTTACCGAGCTATCTCGTCTTATGTAATCGCAATATAAATCTCACCCTGGCTTACCGGGCCAGCTCGGTTGACCGGGCCAACTCGCTCTATGTAATCAGCCCCTTAGGCTCCGTTTACATGAAAGTATAGTTATCCTATAGTAGTAAAGTTACCCTAGTTTATTGTCTTTCCGCATTTCGTTAATGTGAGTGGTAGGGTGACTGTAGTGCTAGGGCGACCGTACGGGTAGGATTACCTATCAGCGTGCTAGGCTCACCATGGTGGCAGGGCTATCTATTTGTTTACATACCGTATTTATTCCAATAGACGCAAGAGGCGTTTATTAGAGAGAGGAGTTTACTAGAGAGAGGCGTTTATTAGAGAGAGGCGTTCATTAGAGAGAGGCGTTTATTAGAGAGAGGAGTTTATTAGAGAGAGGCGTTGATTCGAGAGAGGCGTTTATTAAAGAGAGGCGTTTATTAAAGAGAGGCGTTTATTAAAGAGAGGCGTTTATTAGAGAGAGGCGTTTATTAGAGAGAGGTGTTTATTAAAGAGAGGCGTTTATTAGAGAGAGGCGTTTATTAGAGAGAGGAGTTTATTAGAGAGAGGCGTTGATTCGAGAGAGGCGTTTATTAGAGAGGCGTTTATTAGAG